>CM068582.1:10847500-11447500 GCA_035048485.1 Pteria penguin
GGTTTTAAACCTGTTATAATCCCCTTATTTAAAATCCTGGATCCGCAAATTCTTTTTCCTTTTAAAATTCACAGATACGTTTATTATTTATTTGACTCGCATTTTCTACAAGTTCAAAATTAGAGTTTGAATGTGGTTATCATATCAAATCCCTGGGTCTGCTTCATTATTACGTCTGAACGCGACTTCCACAAGTTTCTGGTTCCGCCCCTTATATTCATAAATATTATCACCAACACTTGAATGCGAAAATGATGACCTATACTCCCTGGGTCTGCCCCCTATTAACATTTAAATACACAGACGGTCGCCTTACTTGAACTTCAGCGCGCTATCTTTCTAGCTATAAATAAAAGATCGCATAAAAAGCAAACAATATGTAGTCACTGGGTAAATATTTACCCTGACATAAGATAGATGTTTATTCACACTGAATATGCTACACGGCAATCTCTTCACATGTTACACCTTAGCTTTCTAACATACACACTATAGAATAAACGATGCAAAGGCAGAGATGACCAATATTTTCTTTGTTTATATTGATACACAGAGATGCAATATATCTCTCACTCTGCCAGACAGCCTTGAGTGCTGACCCAGCACTTTTTTCCCGTTCTGGGTCAGCTTAATCGGAGTCGAACACCAGGAATGCATATTATATATTTTTTTCTTTTCGACAACAGTCAACCCTCTGGGAAAGTCAACGTTATGGAATACTGGGAAATATTATCAAGGTCACAGTGATACGCAATAACGGCAATTATTTGGGATAAGAAAGTAAAATACCTTATGTGCTTGATGATAAGTCATTTACTATTGGCCTTGAAAAGTCAATCGCACTTACAACAGAATTGCTGACTGCTGTTTCAAATGATATCATTGTAAAAGAAAGAAAAGACACTGCTTTTTAGACTATCTTGTATTTAGTAACTCCTTGCTTTAATCTTGAAAAGTTGTAGTTTTCAACTTTTTTTATTTTTATATATATTCGATTACAAGTTGTACTGATAAGGTTTTCATACTCGATATGCATGTACAATGCATCATCCTGCCATCATCATTATCATTAGTAACCCAGTCGAAGTCAATGTTGTAAATGAACTTGGAAGTCGTTTATCATTCACTTGTTACTACATGTATGATTCTCCAATGAATATCGCTATTACTAGCAAGAGGCCTATATGGCTCGCAACGATCACAGGTCATATCAGAAATAGAGAATTATCTATCAAGACCTAAACCATAGCGCCTCGACCAGGTCACCTGTGTCTCATACAAAACGCTTTGTCGACCGCTCTCCGTCTCTTTGTGATAGTTTAAAGATGAAACAAGACCTGCACTTGAAGCCCTCGAATAAAATAACCACAAAAATGGTAACATTAATAAGTCATTCTGGCGTTTAAGTCTCGCGAATCCTATAAAGAATTTCACTTTATATGAATATTTTACAGCTCCGGGCCCAAACGAAACAACCAACACCACATCAAGAAATTCTCTGAAGATATTACATATCATGACGCATGCTGTATAATGTTACTAGCACTAGTTAAGGATGAAACAACTGTAGAATTTTACGAAATTTCTGCTTTCGGTGTTTTTATTATAAGCAGTCAATGGTGATACTGTATTGAGAATGCCTAAAACAGTTGTTTGGGTATGTCCCATTTCATCAACGAAATTTGGTAATGTTTGTAAACCAGATATTGACTCGGGGTATAATTTGCATGAATAAGGCAAAGTTGTCGAAATCGGATCGGACAGACGCTGGGTGACTGACGAACCGACATGCCAATTTTTTTTTTATTTCATATTTTTTTTTTGCATGTGCATAGCAATAAAGTGAAGTATTATCCTATTTCCGTTAAACCTTTGGCAGATAACTTTAGAGGTATATTGATCAGAAAGGATATGTAGAGATAGCAAGGACTTGAGACTGAGACATGCAGTTTTAATCGATTTCATTCTACGAAACAAGTGAGTAGTTATAGAAAGTTGACACACTTACAGACAGACATACTGACAGTAGTTATTGAAAGTTGACGCACCCGCATACAGACATACTGACAGTAGTTATAGAAAGTTGACGCACTTACAGGCAGACATACTGACAGTAGTTATAGAAAGTTGACGCACTTACAGGCAGACATACAGTAATTATAGAAAACTGACTCATCCACAGACAGACATACTGACAGTAGTTATAGAAAGTTGACACACCTACAGACATACTGACAGTACTTACAGAAAGCTGACGCACTTACATAATGACAGTAGTTATAGAAAGTTGACGTACTTACAGACATACTGACAGTAGTTATAGAAAGTTGACGTACTTACAGACATACTGACAGTAGTTATAGAAAGTTGACGTACTTACAGACATACTGACAGTAGTTCATCATATCAAGCAATATCATATACCGATGCATTTTAATTTGTGTATATGTTTTAAAAAGGGAACAAAGAAAAAATCCTGTAGACTCGTTTGCTTCTTGTGATATGTCACACCAAGCACTTAGTGACGGCATCTACCTGATACAATGCACAAAAATTTATACCTGTTCAAAGGATTCGCCCGAGGCTATGAGAGATCTTTTGTGTCACGCCTACCGTGGCACGGGGCATCGGTTTTTAACTGTCTCATCTGAAAGACAGGACACCGACGAGTTACCAGCGAGACTCGAACCCTAGACCTCTCACTCACGACCTAACACCTAACCCATTCAGCTAAACCAGTTCCCGTTCGTTAGTATTTATTACTGAGTATAGTAATTTTCAACTTGTGATTTTATGGCACAATAATTGCGAACTTTGTGCTTTAATTGAACCTTTCGATGGAATCGCCCCATGAGATATGTCTAAACGACGGACTTTGAACGTGTTCCGCCTGATCCTGACAAGGAAACAGTCTAATCCCAGATACTATCTCTGAAATGAGGAGAAGAGTACAAGGTCAATGCTCCACGAGACGCTTATATCCAATTATTCCAGGCATGGAGTTAAGGAGCAAAGCAGAATTTGATTCCCTGTTCATTGCGAACTTGTTTGCTTGTATGTCTTCTCCATCTTGAAAATGGAAATTCCTTGTTTAATGTTTGTGATATTCTCTATCGCATATCCTTGGTAATGTCAGTTTTTGTTGGCTGTTCAATTCAGAACATAATGATTTTTGCTTTTTGAATGCTTTTGATATTTACACAATAAAGTAGTGTTTAGACTAACCGCGTTATGAGATCACATAATTTATTACCTATGTGTGTGCTTTTCATGTTTCAATATCCCTCTATCCAAATTTTATAGACGTTTTAATATTTCTGAATTGCCGATAAGTAACAACTTAAATAGTAATATGAGTGACTGAGTCAGTGTAATTTTAAGATCATGACCTCAAATGCAAATATCGTTTAGTTATGGTATTATGTAAGAGCTGAATTTTCAATTGAAGAAAATATACACGAATAATGGAAGATTTTGTCGTTTCATGCCATCTTGTGCAGGCGTGGATTCTGATATCTTTGGAGGGAGGGACTGCTTCAACCAGACAAATTTTCCGAAAGGGAATTCAAACATGTGATTGTAAATGTACTTACACCGTATTTTACATAAAAGTAACAAAGTACCAGAAAAGCCAATTTGCCCAGCAACAGGGTGGATTTGAATTCATCTGGTTCACTGCCGAACACCATTGCAAATCTTCAAGAAATTTTCACCGATGCCATGGCAGCATACCAGTCCATGTTTGACATTTGGTGATTCAAAATCAGACCTCTTTCCAATATCCTTGTAATGAGGTATAGTTGGTTGGTTGATTGGTGTTTTATGTCGCTTTCAATAATGTTTCATTTAGATCGCGACATGAAAGCAGGGGGTAACCATTCTCTTAAACACAGTGGCGCAATCCGGGAATCGAACCCGGATCGAATGAGATCTGGCTCTATAGCTCAGTTCTCAAACGACATCCAACCAGTAGACTTGACAAGATATCGAACACGCATCCTTCCAATTTCTAATATAACCTATATCGAACACCTCCACCACTGCGTCCCGCCAAATTTTCATCAAGTAACCAAGATAACCGTAAACGCTCTCTAATCACTCAAATCATGTGCCCTTACGACTGGTAAACCACGAATACAAAAACAACACAATATAGTGTGAACAATAAAAGTAATGCAAGGCCTTCAAATCACAGCAACACTGATTGCTTGTCACATCGTTCAGTCTTTTTAACGTATTAACGGTAGATGAGAAGGGAGAGACCTGAATGACTGCCAAATTCCTCGTTGACTGACAACCTACATGCATTTGATCATGTCTTACTATACAATCTCGCGATAAATACGGCAACTGACTTAACACCCATCTACTTCACATGCAGTCCTGAACAAAATGAAAAGATTTACATTGAATTTGTGGTTCCGTTCAGTCTAGACGTATGCAGCGTCCTTGTAAACCCCCATGTGAAAAATCAGGGTTTCAAACGCGAATGCATCGATCGTGTGTAACCACTTTGAAGTTCTGAGGATGTACGACAAGAGGGAAATGGCTGTGATGGTTTCAAATTAGTCGATTTGACAGCCCTATGTCTCTAATGGCCGACCTAGAAATGTTCTTTCCTATGAAGTTTTCTTTATGATTCTTGTAAAGGGGTCATTTTATAACAATTTTAGCTTGGTTGCCACTCTGGCAACCTTGGGCAACTTTTTTTATAGGCAAAATTCCAAGATGGCCGCCAAAACGCTTCCTGTATTTCGATAATGTTCTCTTTATCATAAAACATGAAGTGTGATACATCATATCAGAGGTTTTAGAGGTCAAGAAATCCATTTCGATGGGTATTTCATCATTTTAAGGTCATCCAGTCGTGACTGGGCAATATTTTTATGCACAAAATTCCAAAATGGCCGCAAAATCACTTCCTGCAATTTGATACTTTTCTTTTTTCTCAAAAAGGGAAGTGTGACACATAATGGCATGGTATTTAGGTACCATTTAGTCCGTTTCTGATGTTACTTTTTAAATTTGATATCATCGAGGCTTAATATTGAAGATGTAAACAACAGTTTACTGCCAGGAAATGTCAAAAATTCACATTGAAATATTCGAGGACAAAGTTTCGGAAATTTAATATCTTGCTTTTTTGAGCATCAAATATAAGAACGTAATCAAAACATGGAAATCAATACTATTTACACCCATTCATTAACATGCAAATCAATACTATTTACACCCATTCATCTACATTCAAAGCATCAGGAACTTCTTCTTCTTCTTCATTGACAGTCTCTTCTTGAGTTGTCAAAGCCTGTACTTCATTCTCCTCATCAGGTATAACTTGATGTGTGGTATGAGGATTGAAGCAATCGCCCCCACCGGCACAGTTGCAGTAGCTAGTGCAGGACAGTTTGTCTTTATGGCAGCTGCACGTCTCCTTGCCGCACTTTTTATCTTGAGCTTTGCATTGGCATCGGATAACCTCTGTTAACTCTGGTGGTGTGCTGGAATTCCCTCATCGATGACAGGCACTGGAAGTCCGTCCTCAAATTTCCATCCGAAGTTGGTAATGTCACTCGTCTCAACTGGTGGAACATGCTGATTTGCAGCTTTCCAAAGCATAACCTGTAAATGGGCTCTCAGTGCGTGTTGTTTGAAATTTGCTGATGTAGGGGGTAAAGAGGATACCTTGGGGTTGCGCTTTTTCAATTTAAAGAGGTTAAAGCGGGCTGCTTCCAGTGACTGAGCACGAGCTTGGCCATAGAGAGCGAGAATGTATGTTGTAGCAGCAGCTACTACCTCTTCATTTGTGGATTTTGTCTCTCCTAAAACCTCTTGCAGGCCGGGGAACGTACCATTTTGCATGGTTTTCAAGGCACTTATTTTCCCTTTACCGAAAGGAAATGACGTTGTATCACATCCGCTGAGAGCATGCATCCCAAGAAGTTCAAGGCATTTACCCCCAAGAGATAAACATGTAGCTCCGATATCGAGAATGGTTCCATCCCATCTCTCCATTTGAACTTTGCATGTCAAGTGACTCAGGTGCACCCAGTACACCAACAGCACAAAAACATCTGTGTCATTGCTCAAAACTCTGACAACTTTGTGACCTTTATTAGCAGCATCAAGCACGTATGAAACCATGGTGATGTCTGCCTCGTCATGACCAAAGACATAATCGTCGGAGGAATCTGTAGTCGTACCGTCTCCGAAATCAAAGGTACAAAGGACACTTCCAAGCTGCCGTTTGTTGAGTTTGTTTTTCATAATTGCATCACGCTTTGGAAGTTTGCTGCTGATAGAAAGTTCATAGTTGATGACAACTTCATCTGCTCTACGTTTTCGTTCGTGATCTTTTGCCGAGATGTTTTCATATTTATCAAAGACGATGACTTTCTTCGATTCATTGGGATAATGATTGAGACGTTCTTTGATAGACTCTACGAGATCCGAGGGCTTTCCTCCAAAAGGCCAGACAATATGATAGAACAACTGGGAAACATCTACTATGACCATATCTGGATTATCTGGGTTCATTTCAAGAACACCCAGTCGTTTAACAAGTCCGGACTTGTTTCCCTTTCTCAAACAGCTATACTCATCTATGAGAGCAGGTGGAACTGCACATAGCTCGTAAGAAAATAAGGGACCAAGCTCAAGTTGTCTCTGTTGGCCAATCAACAAGAGCCTAAGGAATATTGTTTCAAGGTCTATCACAGGGTTATTCTTTGTTCCCTTTGCCTGTTTCTCTGAACTGTTCATAGTCCGGATTGGGGAGCTTATAACATTGTAGAACCCCCCAGGTAAACTTGAAATGTAATTCCGTTCTAACTGATCACCAAGAACTTGGGAGTCTGCTACATTGACGTCAGGAGAGGCAATTTGTCCGGAGACAGGGTTGAACAGGTAGGGACGTGCGTCTTCAAGCGGATGCGGGTATTTATTTACCTCTGTCTGAATCCCGGCTCTGTCTTTTGCATCTAGCTTACGACGATGCAGAAGTTCTTCTTTATGCTGTTTCTGAGAACTCTGTTGCTGACTTTCTTCTGTGGTATAGATACCGTCAAGCCGATCAGCTATGTGCACTGTAACAGGGAAAGCATCGATCCACTCAGATACCAACTCGGGTGATAATGTCATTCCCTTGAGAGATCCTTTTCCTATCTTTATTGCCGTCTGTTCACCAAACTGGTCAGCTGAAACAGCATTCCAGTAACCTTCCTTGTGTCTACAAACAAGGTCAACCCGTTCCTCTTCCTCACTTTCATTCATTTCCAGCAAGTACTGGGTGAGGTAGCGGGCATATTGCACATGACCCGCAACAAAGAAATACTTCATCATCCTTTTAAGTGTGATTTCTTTCAGAGCAACGTCCCCTTCTCTCTCTGCCCTCTCAAACTGATGAATGAGAAGGGTAGGTAACAGGAAATTATCAACCCAATGCCTGCCCGTCGGATGCAATCTAGCTCTCTCCATGTATTCTTCCAATTCATCGAACGTTCTCTCTCCAACAGATAAAAATCTTTGGAGTAGGGCAGTCGATACATTCCTGTAAGCTCGCATGGCTTTCACCCAAGACTTACCATTGAATATGCCCGTAAGCCCACCATATGCTGCAGCCACGTATGTTTCAAGGCCTGAACCTTTCATCAATTTTGAGATGCAGCTCAAAAAGGACTGTATGATATGCATACCACCTGGGTGAACAACTACATTCTTGAATTCGTCTGTCTTGTACCAGCATACTTGCTGTGTAACAGCATAGAGTTGCATGTCCATACACAGATGAACTTTCGACATCCCCATATCAAGCAGTGCTGCTTGCATGTATGTAAGGGTTGTAAGAATCGTGTCCGGGTGGGACGGAGGGGCATCTATCAATGGGCCTAATTTGTAAATAGTGGCAGGCTTGGGTACACTCTGATCTCTGCTAATGGCATTATTGAAGCCATTCCATTCCATTACATCTTGTTCTTGGTTCAAACTATTTAGCCATTTCATATCCTTTTCCTGGGCAACAAGAAGACTACTATACTGAGCAGAAATCCTCGCGTAGCTGGTCCCAGTTCTGTTGATTGCGGGGGGCAACACCTTCTTTGGCCCTGCATGATGGATAATTTTGACAGCCGTTTTTCCCAACATTCTTGGTTTCTTTTGCGGTTAGACGAGGGATTGTCAGAGCGCTCATTTCCGAATTCACATCACATGATGTCTCAATGATTCCAGCTGGGTGCAACTGGAATTCTGTGGCCATAGCGTGAGTTTCTCTGCGTCCGTTTGGGGTTGAAACAAACAGATCAAAATTGTCATACCAGCCAAAAATAACCCCAACGTTTCTCGAAAGTCCCATCACCTTGTGCAGCGTGTCAACATTATCAGACACATACATGGCAGCTGATTTTCGAAATTTCAGGACCTCGTCGTAGGACACTGTGTATCCATGATCATGTAAAATGTGAATTAGTTCACTGCTACCAAATTTGTGGTGTAGTTTGATGCCCAATCCAAGGTCGTTTGATTTCTTGAATTTGTTATGTTGTATTGAATGGATTGTGATAGGGAAAGGGATCGTTTTGTAACTTCGCCATTTGCAACAAGCTTTGAAATTAATCTAAGTAGTGTGGGACTGGTTGTTTCTTTTGTCCTCTCATGACTAAAGTCGGTAAGCTCATACTTGTGATTGCTTGTCATAATACTTTTACATTCTGTTGTTATTTTTCTAGCCAATAAGTCGTCATTGTCTTCATCAACGGTGTCTATTTGGGAAAGCTTCAAAATCGTACCAACATACTCACGAAATCCGACAACAGAGGCACAACCCTGAATGTTTAATACAATAAGGTCATCCCCAAGATACTTGACAAGCTTGGAAAACATTTGTTTTCTGGTCAACACCCCGCCAAGCTTGTAGTATTCATCATATAAGTCTAACGACGTCCATGTTTGTTTCTTCCTATTTGCGAACATCTTATTTGCGACTTGTTGTAAAACTTTATCATCAAGCCCTGTGGATGTATCTGCATTACGGGGAATTTTTCTAAATTCATCATAGCATCTGACATGATACTGTGCCTCAGCGGCGGATAGGTCGTGCGTTCCATGACACCGCAAGGCGACCTCCTGGCTCCAATCGTCTTTTCTATCATCACATATCAGCAGAACTGACTCTTTAAAGGGTTCAGAATTTTTCAAACCCATTCTTTCACACTGAACAACCCTATCCCACCTGTCTGGATGTTTTGGATCTAACGGTACACATATTTGTGCACAAAATAAGCACTGATTCTTAAAATCAAAATCTACCGCCTGTGAGCGCCTTACTCTCGCGGCGGGCACGTCTTCGCTCTCTATCAACCCTTCTTTCCTCTTTTTTGCAACATATCTACCAATATGGACTTCGATGTGTACGAGCAGTAGCAGTTTTTATGTAGATTAACAGACGCTTGTTCGCCGTGCTCATCTAATAATTTTTGCATAGATTTTCTTGTATCATCGTCATGCCTCGCAATTGCACATTCGATAATTCGTTTTTATTGCATTTACTTTGAATGCTTGCAATTGGTCGGAACTGTTGCATATTGGCAAGATGCATGTACACTCTATGTTACTAGCCATATCAAAGGTGTGGTAAAACCTACGATATCAACATTCTCTGACCGAGACTGTGACTGAGAATGCAAGTGTGACGTCTTTCATATGTACGCGTAGTGGCGCCATCTATACATGCAACTAAAACATCTTTTACTTCAAAGTGGCGCCATCTATATATAAATTTGGAAATACAGTCAACCCCCGTAGGGACCCTGGGCTTTAAGACGAGAATAGGTCCTGTGTATCCCCATGCGTATCTTCAAACACAAAAGTATAAATATAATTAAAATCAGTACTCAAATGAGATAAGCCCCCCCCCCCCAAATGCGACAAGGTATGGAATCACGACTATATGAATTTAAAATGATTAAATAACCATAGAAATTGGTTCCCTGACCCCTAAAACCCAAGGTATGATGTATCACACTTCAAATTTTATAATAAAAGAAAATTATTCAAATACAGGAAGCGTTTTGGCGGCCATCTTGGAATTTTGCCTATAAAAAAGTTGCCCAAGGTTGCCAGAGTGGCAACCAAGCTAGAATTGTTCTAAAATGACCCCTTTACAAGAATCATCAAAAAAACTTCATAGGAAAGAACATTTCTAGGTTCCGAAATTTTCAAATCGACTAAATGTCGCTCTCAGCACGTTATTTTTTATTGGTTAGCTTGGTGTCGAACTCCAAACTTGATCCCGAATTCTAACACTAACCCCCCCCCCCTTTTCTTAACATGTTTGTTCTAGAATAAGAAACGTGGACATTGGAGTCAATCTAATCTCTTTTATCTAATTAATTGAACCACTTTCCCTTCTTTTCATCTATTAACCACACTTGCAAATCAGAAGCGAAACAGAAATAATAAAACATCGTTATTCGGAGCGAGATCAAAGATGCCAGAAAAAGAAAAAGTGTGTGTGTGTGTGTGTGGGGTGGGGGGGGGTCATAAGAACTTCTGGCGAAAAAGAAATATACGAAAACATGATTTATGAGAAATCTGAAGAATTGTAAGGGAAGGCTAACCCTATTCCCCCACCTGCTCTAAATTTACCATTTTTATTAAATTATTTCTATTTAATTTACCATTAAATTTGTAATTGGTATAAAGAATGCTGCTTTGTACAAACCATTATCTATCTAATAAATACTGTATTTTGTCTATCTAGTCATTTTATCTTTACAATATACAGGCAAGTTATAAACGTCAACGACACCGAGACACAATCTCCACCAACGATGTAATATGCTAGACACCAGCCTTCTAACACACTCTTGACTTTCTTTGTTCAAACAACAGTATCCTTAATCGTTGTTTGTTAGAATAGTAAACACTATACTTACTGTAAATGATTAAATGAACAACACGTAGACGCCACATTTTGGTAAAAAGTCATCCATGTACAATTTCTATTCATAAAATGTATTATCGAAACGCAAACCCTATGCCTATTGATCTTGACCCTGAGGTCAAAACCGGCTACGCTACACCAACACTTTTTTGCTGTAAAGGGTGGGATGGGAGTGTTCATTCGTTGTTTGACTTCATACCAGGATCGTTGCTGTTAATTCACTTAGGTGTGCTACAAGGGTTTTCTCGTGGAGAAAACCAGAGTACCATAACGGAACCACCAATCTCTGGCAAGTATATTGACAGAGGTTCCATCTTGCCCCAACCCGGATTCGAACCATTATATGAGAGACTACACACGATCCTAGTTCCGCGCCTTAACCACTCGGTAAGCCCCTCTTCTGACCAGAAACCATGATACATAATAAGATGCTTGTTACCAAAGCACTGCATCCCTTTATTGTATTCTTATAAATTCATCAAAGGGTCTACATCAAACGTACTTTTATGCACAGATTGTTCAACTCTACACACGAGTGGGCGGAGAAAGGATAAGATTAGAGGGGCTTTTCCGACCTATAAAGCCATAAGTCAGGTCAGCTCTTGACATTTCCAGTAGACAATATGGGCAGTAACCCAATCGGATTGGGATGATAGTGCACCGTGATGCTGAATGTCAGCTCGGGGCTAATGGTAGACTCCCAATTACACCTCACATTGTTATTTTATCTAGTCATGAACTACAGGCACGTCCAACTGCTACTATGCATGTCAATGGTATGCAGTCAGCTGCTGAAAAACTGACCTATTTCAAACACACAATTTAAAACGGTTCAATGCGTTCGTCTGTCCCAAGTAGCCATGATCGTACACGTATGCATGTCTCTCTCAATTTGTCAAATTCATCTTTAAATAGTTCTCATTTAAGTGAAATTTCCTGTGTTTTATTAATTTGAAAGATTTTGCCACGTTGTTTAATTTTATTCGTCTAATAAAAGAGCTGCAGTGCATTCTCAAATTATTTATGCAAAGATAAACCCAGCTAATTGAAAGAGGTTCATAAATCTGTCAGAACGGGATTTTGACGGTAGACTTTAGTTCGCATTTTGTCAGTAAGGGTTCTTCAACGAGTAATTTCTGACTCAAGATCTCGGTTTGTCGTATTTCAATGAATTTTGTAATGTATCAGAATGTTTGATTTTGCGTCGTTCCTTGGTAAACTGTTTCACTGAGTACTGCTATATACTGACATGAGGGTTCTTATGTTGTTGTATTTTTTGTTTATACAATTTCAATGAGTACTGTGAGGTACTGACATGACAGTTCTTACGTGGTTTCTCGGTTTAAACCGTCTCATTGAATACTGCCATCTACTGACATGACAGCTCTTACGTGGTTCCTCGGTTTATACCGTCTCATTGAATACTGTCACCTACTGACATGACAGCTCTTACGTGGTTTCTCGGTTTATACCGTCTCATTGAATTCTGCCATCTACTGACATGACAGCTCTTACGTAATTCCTCGGTTTATACCGTCTCATTGAATACTGCCATCTACTGACATGACAGCTCTTACGTGGTTTCTCGGTTTATAACATCTCATTTAGTAGTCATATACTGACATGAGAGTTCTAACGTGGTTTCTTGATTTATACAGTTTCACTGAGTACTGTCATGTACTGACATGAGAGCTCTTATGTGGTTTCTCGGTTTATACAGTCTTACTGAGTACTGTCATGTACTGACATGAGAGCTCTTATGTGGTTTCTCGGTTTATACAGTCTCACTGAGTACTGTCATTTACTGACATAGAGCTCTTACCTCGTTTCTCGGTTTATACAGTCTCATTGAGTACTGTCATGTACTGACATGACAATTCTTACGTGGTTTCTCGGTTGATACCGTCTTATTGACTACTACTTTGTATTGATATGAGAACTCTAACGTGGTTTCTTTATTTATACAGTCTCACTGAGTACTGTCACGCATGTACTGATATGAGAACTCTAATGTAGTATCTCGGTTTATACCGTCTCATTGAAAACTGTCATGTACTGACATGAGATTCCTCGATTGATACTGTCTTAATAAGTTCTATGACGTGCCGTCATGTTGGCTTTTCAATAATTTCTCGGCTTACACTCATTCATTTCTGCAACGTGTTGTATGATGACTTACCTAGAACCTCGTTTTATGCTGCCTTGGCTTTTCAGGTCAAGTGGTCACATTAATTCTAGGTACATCTCCCTGAGGATCTTGAACGTACCTGACCGGGGATTGAGTCAGATATCTCAAAGACAGTTCTTCTATCAGGGTCTATAATCAAGAATGATCACAAGGTACCTGACCGGGGATTGTACGGGATGTCTCAAAGACATTTCTCCTTTTTGAGTCTACATTCAAGATAGATCACAGACCTAGTACGTCGTAACCCCTGAAAGTCCATACAATAGCGTAGGCTCCTAAAAGCCCATCTGGTTTAACCATTAACCAATCTCCGAAGCAGAGTTACGGTCCTTGCACTCCCTTTGTGGATTGTAAAGGAACGACAACTCTGCTTTGGAGAATGACAGGTGGTATCGTTCTGATATACATGTACGTGAAAATTCCCTAAAGTAGCACGAAACCAAAACAAATCTCTTGTTTCTAGGTTTGTTTCGATGTCTAGTCCCCTCTACAAGTTTGTGTCGTGCCGTCCGCAGTCGCCCATTGCAGTGCCTGTAGTCTGGCATTATCTCATATTTACCATTATATATCACATCTGTCTATCTCATTACTTTGAATGTGTCTCATTATCTCGGTTTCATTGGAGAAATGTTTGTCTGTGTTTTCTCTCTTGGATAGAAGTATTAGTTTATCTTTGATAATATGCGTCGGGTTTTTCCAAGCGCTTTGCAGATTTTAGTTTTGTCACTTGCTTCCATGTATTCGTCATACATAGTATTGCAAGAGCTATAGACCTTGGTACTTATGTATTTGTTTCTCTTCTGATTTAGATTTCAGTCTTATATTCTTCAGAGTCCATACTTATTCATGTATCACAAATCAATGTCTGCTACCTATAAAATCCATTACGAACAATCAACTCCTCCGTTACTACCATAGGGCAGGCTTGGTGTAGTGGTTAAGCGTTTGGCTTGCTATCCGGGTTCGATCCCCGATTTGCGCCACTATGCTTAAGAGGTTTGTTACCTCCTGCTTCCATGTCGCGATATGACTGAAAAATTGTTGAAAGCGAGGTAAAACACCAATCAACCAACCAACCAATCGTTACTACCGCAAAAACTTGACCACGTCCTATTCCCATCCAGTAGTGTTACCCGAAACACTTAATCACTTTCTACCATTCTCTATTGATACCTAGAGCACTTACTCACTTTCCACTACTACTGAGCTTTACACAAAGTACCTTATCACTATATACAGATTCAGGATTTTTCTGTCGGGGCGGGACAGGGTGTAGAAATTTTACAAGACCATCGTGTGAAACCCACAAGGTACGATCTACCCTGTGGGTTTCACACGATGCGACAAGACGGGAGATCTGGGAAGAGGCCCCGTTTAATTCGCCGGTGCTATTTTAAACAATTTACCCCGTCTAGTATATCTAGAGCACTTTCTATCCCCGCCTAGTACTATCCAGACCACTTAATCACTTTCTACTCTCGTCTAATTACACCTAACTAGAACACTTAAATTTACCATTTATCGTGAACTTACCAGGATATTCAGCGGTTGGCAGTGTGACGTCAGGGTTCACCCCACTTCCTTCGCCTGATCCGCCCTCATCATTCAATAGTAAATCCTCGTCGTCTGTTAGGGAATTCGTGGAACGTTTTTTGATTATCACATCTTTGTCTTCAAATTCAAAATCTTTCTCCTGAAAAAGTGTCAAGACTGTTTGTTTATTTATTGCTTAACGCCTTGTCCAGATAATTTTACTTATACGGTGACGACACCTGTTTGGCGCATGGATTTATAATATTGCCCTATGCAACGGGCAAGCAGTGAGTCTTTTTTTTTTCGTGAAACCTATACCGTGACATGGGATCCCGGTTTATAATGTCTAATCCGATGGAGAGATTGAGAGGCAGAAGATGGAATAAAATCTTAGAAAAATCCGTACGGACAGCTGGAATCGGATTCGGTTCGTCGGATTAGAAATCCAGTGCGATACCATAAAACAAAAAAAATTGCAAAATTGAAAATAAAAATTCTTGATTGCAATGAGTAATGTATAAACATATTCAGTAAGAGGAAATGGAGTAATAGCCTCGCCATGGTTATCTGTTATTTTCTCTCAGTTGTGGTCGTTATTTTCTGTCGTCCATATGTTTTATAAAATTATGGCGAATTCCGCTAATCAAATAGAAAATTCCGTCCGGGCACCTGCAAAGGCGTAAGTATAGGGATCTCTGTTCCCTTCTCTCTCCCTCCCCTTTTTCATCTTTTTATACACTTTTAAAATAATGTATAATTGGCTCCGTTTCATTCGACAGAGTGGGAGGGGAGAAACATGGAACATGGACGCAGAGGAAAATAAGAACCTTCTACTATTACCTTCTGTCAACCCTAACCCATCCACCCCCCTTCTCAATCCCCACATTTTCTCTCATGGGTGTCAGTAACATAGCACGATGGAAATACAAGATGTATGCATGTCATTTATTCAAATTCATTTCAAAGACCCAACGAATCCGACAAAAAGCATTTCAGGCCTATAGCCCACACTCTTCCCCATTTAAATTCCTCTACTTTAAACGACCTACTTATGCTTAAAATTTCATGTCATACTACTCATCTTTTTAACCAAATATTGACACGACTACCACAGACCCTGATTTCTGACAAAGGTCTCCCAAGAAAAAGTACAAGGTTCAAATACTACAGTGGACAAGATCGAATCTAAATCGCCAAGCATTTAATAGGCGTTACATGGAACTAACATTACACCGAAAGTCAAGTGGCTTTAAGTTAATTGAATTATTACACCTTTAACAATGCGTTGTAGAAATCTGGCACAGAAATTGCTTAATACACAGTTTGAAAAGTATTCTTTACCCAAGGTAAGGAGGGCCTATCATTGGCAGATCAATGAGGTGAACAAGGGGGGGCCTTCCATTTTTAACCCATAATCAACGACAAAACACGATCTACATAAAATCGTCTGATTTCATCATCGAGTATAGTGGTCCCCTTTTTATTGTCTAAAATTTATTATTATACTATACTAAAATTGACCATATAGCGTTGTCTTATTTATAAGGAACAAAAGAGGGGGGGGGGCGGGTGAGAGAAGGTAAGGTTCTCCCTATATTCTGCGTCCATGTCTCATCTGATAGACAGAACACCAAATGGAACTCATAGAGAGATTCGAACCCCGGCTCCTTCTGCCCGAGCCTTAAATCACCAGGCGCGGATCCAGAAATTTTTTCCCACCCCCAATGAATTTTTCAAGAAAGGGTCCAAACATGTTATGTATGTAAAATTACTTATTTCACATAAAAAATAACAAAGAGAAGTAATTTTCGCCTAATCTCATGGTAGGTCCAGACCCCCAGTCCATTCCTCTGGATCCGCTCATTGATCACTCAACCATGCAAGCTCCGGAGCAATATATAAACATGGGATCAGATATAAAAGGTACACCCTGGACTCGCTTACGGATGATCTGATTCCTTTCATGTGAGAAGGTAGACACCATATATCACTGGTATAGCTACCGCGGGGTTAAATTCAAGTAATCCAACTCAAGGCTAGTTAAAAACTTCTACAGCTACCTTGATATAAATCTTCCTAAATCCACTAATTGGATTGCTTTCTTACTCCTTCATTACATGACTAATCCTTCACAAGATTATAGGTCATTTCTGGTCTGAAATAGAAACTTCCTCAATTTCAAAACTTTATTTTTTGTCAACGCCACCTTTATCTTTTTTAAAACGTTATTTCGAGGACTTGATAATGGGTATTAGATGATAACATATGACACGTTTATAGCCCCTAGTTTCATGTTATATAAGATAAAGGTAGATTATAAACAAAGAAGTTCAAAACTTCATTGATGGAAATATTAAGTCGGCCAAAAATGAGTTCAACTGCAAATAATTTCTGTAACCGAATTTACATTAACAAGGACTGTTTTGTATTATGTATACAATTTATAATGTTATTAAAGCGGTAAATTCAGGTCAGGTCATAATGTAACCAACCACAATGGGTCAAGGACAAGGACACATGTTCTATCATATAACGGCAAGTTACCATGAGTCGGTTATCGGATCCACGGCCTGTCATAAAACAACATCATGTTACACAAGATCGTACATCAAGAAATGCTAAAGATGGTTTCGACAAATTTCCTGAGGAGAATCATGGAATGCCCCTTTATTCAACATATAAAGAAAATCCCAGATAGATCCCGACTCCTACCCCCCCCCCCCCTTCTCTCTCTCTCTCTCTCTCTCACTCTCTCTCTCTCTCTCTTTGATCCACATGTGCTATGACTCAAGCATAGATTACAAATCAACGGTAAGCGACAGTTTATAAAATATAGGGTTTACTTTTTTAAAATGATATACATACGGGGTTTAAAATCTAATTTGACACGAGGTGAAATAGGTACACAGAACCATTCATATAAAAGTTGAATTTTTTTTCCAATTTCTCTATTCACATCTGCAAAAAGTCAGTCATCCAGTTGGTTTAGATTCAGTTGCCTCGTTTTCCCGTCTAGACATTTTAATTCATAAAGAAATAAAGACACCCTTATGCTACCTGATTCAAATATCGTTTTCGGAAGAAAACAACACGTACATTTCCCACCACCGTAAAACCCACATATAATGAATGAAGTTGAAGGGAGGGTCGAATTGCTGGAAAAATTTGTCTTACTGTCACCCCGCGGACAAATGTATACGTTTACAGCGGTTCGCCCAGCTACCAATGTGTATCATGAAGTGAATGCAGTCACCTTGCTTTTAAACAGGTCAGTGACTTGAAATGTGTTTTATGATTTATCTCCTTAAATCTCTTTTTTCTCTGTGGCCCCTTTGTATAAAGAAGGCATTGTCAACCGCTTTCAATCAGGGGTATCAGGTTCACCCCATCTCCTGGTACCAAATACACAGAGGCGATATGGGGGGCTGTTGGCAAAACCAGAATCGATAGCGAAATACAGAAAGTGAAGATTGCCCGGCGGTCAACGCGGATTAAAACAGAACAATGTTCTTTTTTCAATAAACGCTTTCCTCCTTTATTCTCATAATACATGTCGAAAGATCAATTTATGCACTAATACCCATCCAACTCTTGTAGTTATTAACAACATTTTATTTAAAGTGAAATTACAATTATTTATGCAGTGTAGAATAATTTCTCCTTAATTTCGTACGACCACTCTCTAATTAAAGAATTCGTGGAATTTCTTGTACAAGACAAAATGAAAAAGTAGGAGACAGACTTAATGATACATAAATTACACATGCATTCCCTATCCTGAACCAGTCAAAGGACAGGTAAATTAAGGAATACCTCCATTTCCAACCTGAAGCTTCGACCCTGATAAAGAAATCGGATTTGCATAATCAGCAATTTACGATAGGTGTAAATCAAGCATACTTACCGTTTGAGATTTCACAAATCCGCTGGACGCGATAATCAATAAAACAGCCCCTAAACATCCAAAATATAACATATTTGTCCGATGGGGGATCATAACAATCGTTGGGGCCTGGACCCTCCGGGATTTCACCAAAATATACACTTATCAAGCGCTTAAATCACAACCTCATTTAGTATGCTATCCTCGTCCTCACCGGGTATAAGTAATAGTGCACAACTATTCACTTTCCTCTGTTAAAGCGTTCTCTACGCGACTGAAGAAGAGCGAACAAAGCAAACACCGTGTCCCGATCCGTACTGGATCCCTCACACTACCAAATTACCCCCAGTGAGTAATTTGGGAAAACTTATAAACAGTTACGTCTCTTCGTATTTAACGCCTTCTTATTTCCGAGTTCTAGGTAACCCACTCAGCTCTTCTAACACTGAACTGCTTGTTTGTTGTAAAACTTAGCACATGTTTGCAATAGTTTGGTACGAAGTGACGCTTCATATAGCTATCATTTAGGTCTTATGTAACACCATGTCCACGCAGGCTATTTCAAAAATTTGTGGGTATTAATCAGAACGCTAAATTTCCCGTAATCTACG
Source organism: Pteria penguin (assembly GCA_035048485.1). Lineage (NCBI taxonomy): Eukaryota > Metazoa > Mollusca > Bivalvia > Pterioida > Pteriidae > Pteria > Pteria penguin. The sequence continues at coordinate 10,866,655 of CM068582.1, forward strand.
TCTCCACGCCGCTTGGATGGCCATAAAGCGATAAAATACTAATCAACGAAAACCTGTACATGTAATGACCACCTCTGGTCAAGATAGGCTGATAGCCATGGGGACCCTGTAATGCTTCGGCAAGTTTGATCTCAGCCACTTTTATATAAAAGGTTTGTAATAAAATTTGACTTTAATTAACGGTCCTTTGGTTGAGAGAATTTTAGGGGAAGCCATTCAAAAATATTTGGGGTGGTAAACAGGCAGATGTGGGCTTGATTGAACATGACCTCGTATTGGGTCATGCACTTGTGGCGTACATGTTTTCATGCACTAAATCTGTGAAGTCATCCGCTCCCTAGATGCTCGTCTCACTGCACAAATATATTCCCTCGATCTTTCAGTAGTCGTCTGAGAGGGTTCATCTATCAAATATAATCGCTTTATTTAAATCACACACGTAAACAAAAAATTGTTTGTACTTATTCTGATTCCGGTAGTTTCAAATCGGTTTACATACATACAACCGAAAGTGGAATTTTCTGGTTTATTCAATAAAAATTATATAAGTGGGTTGTGTTTAAGGAAATATGAAAACATATTTGTATAAGAATTTTTCGGTGTTAAATATGCTCTGATTCCCATCTGGCACTACTAATAAGGAACATGCTGCCTCGATTTCTGTGACCTAACTTCATACCTTTAAATGTATTGACCTAAAGCTAATGGGTCATTCCCCTTTCGTTACAGTGCATTTCTGGTCTAACTGTGGATACTGAGAAGGGAACATCCTCTCTATACACATGTTTGTTAGTCACTTAATCGTCAATCGCCATATCGATCAGGATTTTTTTCATGTATATAACAGCAGCAAGTCTTTCAATCTGGTAACACCCAACACCCCATTTTAAAAAATAATGTATAAAAACCACCTTAACCTTCAACAGAACAGGTACATTGAAGGACCCTCACATGTGTCTCCATCAATATCCTCTCTTACCACCAATGTACAGTAGTAAAGTCCAGTTAAATGTACATACGTCTGCCGGTCCGTTTACTGTCAAACGTCATACCGGGATTCAAGTTATTTCATTTGCATGATGGCAGCAGGTCTTTTTAAAATCTAATGAATTAAACCCACCCCCCTTTCAAAAAAACCCCGAACAAAACAACCCCCCAAACAAACACCCCCCTTCCCCCCCCCCCCCCCAAAAAAAAAACAACAAACAAACAAACAAAAGAACAAAAAAAAAAAACCCTGAAAACAATACAAAACAGAATAATAAAATATTTTAAAAATAATAAAGAAATAAAATTATTTTAAAAATATATAAACAAAAGATAAATAAGTAAAAAACAAGAACTGTTTGTGAAACAAAAATGCCCCCGGCAGTAACACAGTCTAAATAAGGCAAATCTTGCAATGTCCTATAGTTTGATTACACCCCAACCAATGGGAGTACGCATGTGAATTATAAAAGCCTGCCTCTTGCGATTCAAAAGTTTTAACCAATGTTAAAGTTTTGAATTGTAGGTCATAGGTCACGAAGTCACTGACCTTGGTGTAATTTGAAAGGCCTTCATTAGTGAAGCATGCGATATGAAGTCTATCTCTCTCGGTTCAAAAGTTATGGCGAAGGTTGAAGTTGACGACAGACAGACATTGTGCAAGGACACCGGCGTAAAGAAAGCTTGGGTTGCTATATATAGGGGAATAAAGTTCTTTTATACCCCTACATAGCAACCCAGACTTTCTTTACGCCTGTGTGCAAGGATGCTCCATAGGAGTCCTGTACATTATTGGAAGCAAATATTTTAATGGAGTACGTATGCAGCGTCCACTCTCTCACCAAAGGTCCAATATTACATAGAGTATCTATCTACAAATTTCCATGCCATGGTTACATATTTCTCAGTCTCGTGTTGTGAAAATTTTACATTACAAAGTGTACTTCATAACCGGGGCCACTACAGACATGTCTGACAGGGTCTGTCACACTGACATTGGCTTTTGACCTGATGGTGATAATAGCGCTGCTGTATCATTCCATAGTAATGTTCTTACTATCAGACTGCCACCTCTGTCCCTTTATGTAACGGTTATGCCACATGCTATTATATTAATTAATTATAAGGGTTGTTTGGTAGAATCCCCTACGAAATATTAAAGACCTACTTTGGGTCCGAAATACGTCAGAAACAAACCTTTGACTAATAATATCAGATATCGCTCCCGGAAAGTGGGATTTAAAGTTGCAGTTTTCCCGGTATTCGGGAATGATTTTATGAGGATTTTTAGGGTATTTATGATCTTATTAAAGCAATTGAGGGATGGCCAGATCTAACTTTAACCACGTCCATTACGTAGCTTAGTTTCATTGAGGTCACAATTAAATTCATGTTTGACGGGTCATTTATTTATGACGTCATAATAAAAACGTGTGTCAAAATGTGCAATGTAGGGCATTTGACGACCAAATACTCGAAAATTCTAAGAACTTTTCCAATCTTCTAATATCAATCTACTTAAGAAACTCTGTAAATTTATTGAAGTTGTTATAGAGAGAGTTTGCCCTCCAGGTTGAATTCTCAACTCACTTGTACTGTAGTTTAAACTTTATCGTCACTCATTAATTATAAATATATTGTATTTATTACTTCTTATATTATCATATTATAAAAGCAAATGTAGCTATTTTCACACGTGTACCCTTATTGTTATTTTATTCCGTAGTTTATGTTTTCTCTTCAATGTATTTATGTACATTTATGAGAATAAAATATTGTCGTTGTCATTGTTAATTCTGTGTGTCCTGGCTATCAAAATAATCCCATCCGATCTGTTTTACTCATGACATCTCGCTCACTTAATGGTCTTCAGTGATGTTTACGTCACTTCACAACAAACATCTCAAACTTAGTGCCACAATCCGTTAATGAAAGACGGATCGTTTCCAGGGCAAAGAATGGCAATTAATGGGGCATCTGATTGACAGGTAATTAACGGGGCATCTGATTGGCAGATCTTCTGTAGGGAAAGCAGGGCTGCTATTTCAATGCATCACAGTCTTTGGTGAGATAAAATTATCTCATAAATCGATAAATTAACATTCATTATGCTGTAAAATCGTGAACTGTGATGTAAAGTACTGTTGTTTACATTGAAAATTTGGTTTGGGGGGGGGGGGTTGTGTGTTTTTGTTTTTTTTTTTTTGAAAAAAAAAACCCTTCCAGAAAGATTCTCTAAAAATCAAGATGAGTGACCTATCGTAAACTGTTAAAATGTTGAATGGGGAAGGACTGCAAACGTTTTGATTTGCACGTCATAAAAATTGAAGATTTAGAAAGTTCTGTAAATCTTTCTTGAAGTTTGGTACATGGGACCCTATCGAAAGTGGAATTACTATTCTTTTACTTCCACTACAAACCAAAGACATGGATACGAGTAACCTCTGTCTGTGCAAACTAAGCAAAAATTCCCATGTAATAGTACAGGAAACAAAGAAAACATGTGGGTCAGTCTTTCACTAACACTGTACATTTTTTGTATCAAAGGGACAACAGTATTTGGCCGAGATTTACTCGGACAGGAAGGTAGGGGTTTCGAACTCACAAATACGAGATTTGAATTCGTGACATTTCCTATTTCCTGCATATTTACATGTATATCTTCTGTTACATAATTATGTGTAAGTCGCAAAAAAATACTCGGATTATCTTGTATAAAAAAAGAAAAAAAAACCAGATGTGTTTGTGAAACATGAATGACCCTGTCAGCAACAAAGTCCAAAGAAGGCAAATTTTAAGTTGTAATTTGAAAGGGCTTTATTAATGGTGTATGCAGGCCAAATATGAAGTTTGTATCTTATTACGATTCAAATGTTATGAAGAGGGTTAACGTTGACAACAGACAAACAAACAGGTCAAAAACAAGGTGCCCCGATTTATCGATTCGGTCCATAAAAACAACATATGTCAGAATCCGAATATTGGCCCACGTTTTCGGGCTGAATCTAAATTCGGAACTTGCACACTGTCTTCATCGTAGAGCCGAATAAAAACCTCAGTGCGGTATTCATAGTGAGTCATTAACCGCAAAATAAAACAAACTAATGAAGCTCTGTAAACAAATGTGCGTTGTTTTTAAAACGCTAGACATAAAATCGAACTTATTTATAACGGTTTTACGGACATACATGTGTATCCAGGGAATGAGGCACGACTAAAGTGATTTCTCTCCAATAAATCATTCTTCTTTGAAGAATGGAAAAATACAATGGGATTTCGTACTCGGTGTATTTACATCCAAGATTGCAGCTTGTGGAAGTAGACCAAAGAAAGATAACTCAAAATGAACAATTTTGCATATTTCAATTAAAAAAAAAAAAAAAAAAAAAAATATATATATATATATATATATACATATATATATATATATATATATATATATATATATATATATATACATATATATTTGTATCAAATACTAAATACTTTATTTCGTGCAAATTTTCAACTAGGCTTGTTATCCGATTTTTTTCTTTCCTTTGTTCTTTTTTTTAATTCTCTCGAAGTCAAAGTTTGACATGAGAATATACTTTCTGTCAAAGAATCCTGATCTGCACTAATTACCAGTCAAACACTGGCGGATTTCAAATAGACCCAGATATCCCTTTTTGCCACAATGTTAGCATCAAACAGAATACATTTATTTATTTCGCAAAGCGGTTTTGTGTCACTTATCACAAATTTTCTGTAATATTGTAACATGGACGCCAGAAGTAACCACATGGTGGGATAATCTAGGAATCTAACCTAGATTGTCTGTGCCGCAAACCATGTGCTTAACCACTACACTAAATTTGCCCCCTTTTTGTAAACTGGTAAAAACTGTGATAAATTCATGTCAAATTTGTAACAATCATTTGAGTGAGCAGGTAGCTAGTTTGTTCAAAGGAAACTGTTAACTAAATTCCAGGGTTTAGAGCAATAAACTGCAAAGGTATGTTTTATAATCTAACAATTAAATTATCAAAATTACATGTACATGTACATGTATATCACTTCTTTACCTAATTCTAGAATGAAATAGAATAAAATCCATACCCTTGTTCTTATGTAAAGGAATTAGAACATTATTAAGTATTTTCTCAGTATATGGTGTCAGGCACTGTAGTTAATTCTGAATCATGTATTTCATTAATATGAAGTGATATAACCATGAGGCCAGAGACATTGATACTGTTTGTATGGCAGATAACCAAAAGCAGCCATGTTAGGGTCATGAAACAGAAGCAATAACTGCATCCACATGTAAAACATCAATCACTCAGTACATCGCTCCGTTTAATAAACTTAAAACATGATTTACATCACAGTAACCATAATATTGAAAAAAAAAATTAATCATAGAGATATGTATTGACAATGTTATAATGCACTTTCCGGCTGAACCTTAATCCAAGTTGATGTACCCATCTAGAGTAGGTAGTGAGGGCATCTTCACCTTCTTGCCATTGAAGTTAGTGCGACTTGCCGTCTTTTTACTGACTTGTAACCGTGGTTTCGACGACGGTTGTGTGAATGTCTCCACACACCCTAGACCATTATACCCTGTCCTAATTGAACTACTGTAATCACCGACACCAGATTTCTTTTTGAATATATTAAAGTTCCCGATTCCAAAGTTACTTATGTCCTCCATTTCCCGTTTGGCTTTCTTGGGGGGATTCTGGGATTGTAGCGAAGCTGAGCTTATTTTCAAGTATTTGACTTGTTTATCCTCTTCCATCCTACGTTTATTTTGAGATGTTTTGGGCACATCATCTCCAAGAAGTTCTGGTGAGCACGGAGATGCAATGTCCACTTGTTTGTTTGTGAATGCAGAATCATTGAACAGGTCAGGTGTCACTGATGAACCAAGAACTGGTGTTTTACACATGTTTTCTCTGGATTTATCACCCGCAGGACTTTTTATCACTTTTTGAAGGATATGAATTCTTTTCTTTAGCAGTTCTTTATCGTGTTCTGCTGCCTTCAAATCCTCCTCTGACCGCACTAACTGATTATGAAGTAATTTAGTTTGTGATTTATAATCCTTCAGTTCCGTATCTTTTGTCAAATTATCTCTTTTATACCGATCAAACTCTGTCTTGAGCGCTTTTTTCTCACTTTTGACCTTTTCGTACTCTCTTTTCAGCATGGAGACATACTTCACTAAGCTATCAACGTCTTTTTCGTTGCCATCCTTATGGCTTGATAACATCTCCTGCATATCATTCTCGCACCCTGGTAAAGCAAAACAAAACTGGTCAAGCAATTAACAAAGGTCATGCAAATAAATAAGGTGAAGCAAAAACATAAAAGAAAACCTATCAAAGCAAGAAAACTGAACAAAAACATATAAATATAAAATAAAATTTCATCAAGAAAACGACAAAAATACATGCAGTTTATCATTTTTTGACTTGATAATTAACAATGAACGAACATAAATCTTATTGCCTATAACTGGCAATTAATAGAGTAAACAAGGCTGGTCTTAAACTGAAAGTGGTCATTTGATTTCGACCTAGAAAGGGAACATAAATTCTAACGACCTTTTACTCTTCTGTTGTGCACTTAAGTCTTCTGGGCCATGTTTACTAAATGATTGGGCTAACAAATTGAACTTAGTAATATTTTGCCAATAATATTTTCCCTGTGGACAGTGGGCATTCAAAGTTCCACCCGGACTGTACTGTAGATTAAAGTCATAAACAAGGACAAACACAATTTTGCAAACTGCATCTGTTTGCAACATTGAAATTATGACTTTTTCTCTTTGGACATATTCATCATGTTCATTTCAGACAAATGGCTATACATTGTAAAGCAAAAATGTAGGTCAGTTGTTAAGGTGAGTAGGTCTTGTGAATTCTCTACAATTTGATAGAATAAATAAAATTCACCATAATTAACTACAACTAGATACAAACACCCTCCATGACAGCAAAATTCAGTAAAATCAAATTTGTTCATACTAAGATGATAGATAAAACTAAAACCGAGTCTAGGTCAAGGTCATGATATACATCTGTATCAAATATTAAAACCCTAACCCTTTAGTGTTCAAGAGAAATAATCAATTACAATGTACAAAAATAATGAAACCTTTGTTTTTTTTTTTATCTTACCATCCCTGAATGTTACATGTATGTGAACCCCATTTCCCGTACTTGACAATCACAGGAGTGAAAGGGTACAGACCACTCTAAGGACCTCCCCATTCAACCGCCAAGTTCCTAACCAACAAAGAGAATTTATAACATGCTAATTGTAGTAATATTAAGGTATTTGGCTTGTGATCATCATCAAGAGGTCAACGGTTTGATTCCTGCCATGGGCATACAACTACAAGTGTCCTGTCTATGACGACAGTTAAAACCGAGATCCCACGTCACTGTATGTGTGGCATGTAAAAGATCCATAACCACTTGGAGAGGCTCCATTGAAAAGGTAAAATTTCTATGACATAATGTAATACATCAAGCAGATGCCGTCACCATATACTGGGTACAAGAAATAAACATTAAGTGACATCAAACAATAATCAATCATTCATTTGACCTACCTGTCAGCAATCTCTCTATGTTTTGATATTCTATAAACTTTTTTTTTATCTTGCGGCATTCCTCTTTCTCCTTCTCGATACTTCTCTGATTACACTGGAAGTATTCCAATTGTTTCTTGAGAGAGTCAATAGCGGTCTTTTCTTCCCTGAGTGAATTTTCACACTTTTTCTTCTCCTTTTCCACACCTTTCAATTTTTTGAGAAGAGATTCATTATCACTTTTAATGTCATTCACCGATTTTTCTTTCTGGGTCAAGGACACTTGAAGTTCTTTGATCTGATTGGTTAATTTGCCATAGTCTGTGTTATCATCCTGATCAGTGTCACAGTCGAAATAAAGTTTCCAGATGACTTTGTTCTGGTCCACTCTTGTCCGGCAGCTAGGACAATTGTTAACAGACTGGAACCACTTTTCTATGCAGGAACCATGGAAAACATGACCGCAAGGGAGAGCAGATACAATTATCTATCAAAGAGAACAAAAAAAAAAACAATTGTGTAATAGATATACTATATACATGTGTGTAGGCAATATTTTAGGGCATGTAATACGAAGTATCGCAACTACTAAAATCCGTCAAGGTTTGCATTTAGTCACCTACCAAATCCATTGTTCTCGATGTGGGCACTTTTATGTGGGCAACTTACGTCATAATCATATGACGTCATAACAATCACAAAGTACATGTACGCATGTGTGTTGACGTTATTTTAGTTGCGATATTCCGTATTCAACGAACATTATGAGGGGATAGATTGGACTATAAGAAATAAGTTGAAATAAACAAGAAAGAGCAGATATTATCATAGCCCTTAAAGTATAGAATGTATAATCCTTAAAAGAAATGATATGAGATCTTAGATACCTTGTCATCATCAGTAAACTGATCAGAGCAGATTACACACTGAGCTCTCATTTTGCCTGCTTCTTCTGTAAAACCTTTTCATCTACATTCCTAACATATCTATATAAAAAACAAACATCACAGAATAAATATTATGAAGCATTTTGAAAACAGGTAAGTAAATTGTGATAGAAGGCAAGGAACTAAAGTGTTCTAACTGTACAAAGTAGCAATACTGCAGTGTAAATTACCAAAGAAGACAACATAATACACAATAGCCACTATCCTTAATACACTTCAAAATGATAATGGACATTCCTTGTAGAAGGGTTATGGAACATACAGACATAAAATAATAGTGTTTTGTGCAAAATGATTCATTGCAAAGAAAAATACCGCAAGATATTTTGGATTTGTCTGGTTGATTACCTTTGATCTTGTTGGGGGGAGGGGGGGGGGAGGTTCCAGGCAATAATTAGTGAGATATTCTATTACATAAAGTAACATTATTTCTTTTATCTTAATAAACATGTGTATACAATGTATGTACTTCAAAGTGTCACCAAAAAATTTGCACATCTCTTATGTTTTGATTCCGGCTGATGAAATTGCTGCACATACATTCTTACCTAGTGGCAACAAAGTCCAAACAAGGCAAATTTTTCAATGTCCTACATCTTGATTACACCCACCCCATGGGAATATGCATGTGGAATATGAAAGCCATGCCTCTTACAACTCAAAACTTATAACCAATGTTAAAGTTCTTGAAATGTAGGTCAAAGGTTACAAGGTCAAAAATCATTGTACCTGTAGAAAGGTCTTGTAACAAGGAATACAAATCTGTTATGTGAAAGCCCTACCTCTTATGATTCAAAAATTATAACCAATGTCAAAGTTTTTTTGCCACAGACAAGCAGACAGACAGGCCAAAAACTAAATGCCCCTGAATCTTTTATGAAAATGTGAAGACTGGTTTTCATACTGTATTTCATCTCAATTGAAACCAAACCAAATTTACAAAACGATTGACAATTACATGTAACAGCTATGTGAAATCCATGCTCATGCTATAAATACACCAGCATAAATCGTTTTGTAACTTGATACAAGCTAAGTAGCCAAAAATTCGTGACGAGTGTTCTTATTATTATTTATAAGATTGGAATTATGTCTGTTTTCCCAAATCCAACAAACTTGGAAAAATTGTCCAATAGTGAAAATGAAATAGTTTTTTGTATTCTAATTTTCGATGAAATTATTCTTCATCTGCATGAAGTTGAAATGTCATCAGTCTCCCTTTTCTATTTTGTTTAAGACATTTTAAATCCTTGATTGTACGAAAAATTCTGTGATATAACATTTAAATTTTAATATGAGAAATTTGAACCGATCAAAATTTCATGTTTTCTTGTATCTAAGCAACAATTTGACTTAGCTGCCTACTTTACAAGTTTTTAAAGTACTAGCGGAACTATCACATCTTCAAAGGATATTTTTTCTTTGTACCAAGTTTCATAAAAGTCCCCAAAGGGTTTAGGAGGAGTTGTGAAGACAAGATAGGTGGGACAGACGGACAACAGTGGTATAGCATAATACGTCCACATTTATGCAAGCAAATAAAAAGAAAGCGAAAGTATTAGATATTCATATAAAAAAAGAAATAAATACAGACGAATTTCATAATATTGTCTTTCTTTTGCACATTTCATATATGAGCCAGTGAAATTCTGGTCGGTCAGTTGAATTCACCTTCAACTAGCCTGATGGGACACCACGTTGAAACAGTTATATTCAACCTCTGATTGGTTCATGTGACCGAACCGACTTCAAGAATATTGAAAAATCACTGTTAGCATTTTCATAATTATAATTTATACGGTCCTACTACTTACCGGATTGACTGCGGAATTACCGGATTGACTACGGAATTACCGGATTGACCAAAAAAGTTACCGGATTGACCAGTTTTTTTCATTTTTTTTTTGCAGATATGGATCGAGTGATGTTAGTTACAGGTATTACGCGACTTTTTAGGCAAAAAACGCATTCCAGGAAGTTGTAGTAATAGTTGGAATTTCCTCCGTTTGCGCCGCGGCGTAAAGAGAGATAACTCTAGTTTCTTAGTGGTATGAATCGGGAATATGAATTTGTGTACATAGCTTAATTCACACTGACCAAATTACATGAATATGAATTTAATTATTTAATGTCATTTTATTTGCAGGTTTCAAATATATCAAGTCAATACAAGTCAAGTTGAAAATATTACAACTGGATGAAGATATAAATATTACAAATTGACGTTTCAATATTACGATATAACTATGATTATATTAATGTTATGCTAAAAGCATGTATTTGCTTAAAGCTCAATAAAATATATATATATAACTGAAATATTGCTGAAAGTGACGTAAAACACCAATCAACCAACCAACCAACCAACCAAAATATTATTGTCATTGGCCTAATGTAACTAAATTAAAATCTTTGTTAAATATATCTACTAAAGGAAAGCAGTTAAAACTAATTCGATTTATTAACACAGCGTTGAAACATAGAGCATCATTATTGAATATTTCTTTATAGTCTATATATACATATATATGCCATCTGGCAATATGTTGTAAATTATTTGCATTTATCTTTTGTATTGATGGTTATGAACATTTGTTTAATGCCAATAAATGAATTTGAATTTGAATTTGTAATGAATAATATGTTATACTCCCTATAATACTATAAATATACTTTATATGCATTAAACATAGCCATACATGGGTATATAAAATAAAAACATGATAATATTGTAATCTCACTTAAGCTATACAGAGTTCCCGCCCCCTTTCCTACTAATGTCAATAATCTCTCTTATGTAGTGATATAAATGCATTGTAAGTTTAGATTACATTAGAAATGAAGGATATATACCTAGGAAAAGAACAAAAATAGCCAAGACATTCTCCTCCCATCAATATATTCCCTAGCTTTACTCAACATGCTTTATTAGCATGGCCTTAACATGCCCCCCCCTTTTTTTTTTTTATTTTTTACAAGGATTTTTGTGGTATTGAAGAGAAATGGGTAATAGAGGCGTTTCAGTTTGATCATTATACATATAAATATTAACTACTTGCCTGTTGATCAATCTCATCTTATGATTAACTATATTCATAATAAGATTATGTCATGCAATACATGACATTTAAGACAAATAAGTATCTTATTTATATTTTTTCCCCAACAAAACTCCCTAAAAGTTGCAAAACCTTCACTTTCTATCATTTTCCACTACATGTATACTATAGAGTTCTATTACAAGTGTTGAAACTGTGGTCTATAGTCATATATTCCCGATTCATACCACTAAGAAACTAGAGTTATCTCTCTTTACGCCGCGGCGCAAACGGAGGAAATTCCAACTATTACTACAACTTCCCGGAATGCGTTTTTTGCATAAAAAGTCGTGTAATACCTGTAACTAACATCACTCGATCCATATCTGAAAAAAAAATTGAAAAAAACTGGTCAATCCGGTAACTTTTTTGGTCAATCCGGTAATTCCGTAGTCAATCCGGTAATTCCGCAGTCAATCCGGTAAGTAGTAGAACCCTAATTTATATATACTTTGTTCTACATTACAAAGGGACGATGTATTGCTGCTTTTCACTTACTGTCACTCAAACGATACCTTGACCATGTGCATTACACAGCTCTACAGTACATGATTGCCTTTAATCTTTGATTTTGGTGGGAAATAAAATGATATAGAGAAAATAGAAAATAAAGATACAATGCAAAATCATGACACTGAATTAAATTGTCGGAGGTTACACACTGACACAGTCCATGATAATGTCTTTTGTCGTTTTGAGATTCTTGCACGAGGCCCTTTTATTATACTCTAGCGAGCGGCAATAGTAAACGGAAGCATAATAAAACGGCCACATGCAAGAATCTCAAAAGAAATCAAGTCCAAGAATGCATCTTGCATTAGCACTGTTTATTTATAAAATTCAAAGCTAAGTAAAGTAAAGTAATTTGTTAGATACTAAGTTAAAATATCAAATTATTTCTATGAATATATCATACATTGATAATACAGCAAGGAATGCTATTAATATATCAATCATAGATAATACAGCAAGGAATGCTACAACTATGGTATCTTTACTTCAAAAGTGGCGGCTCGACGATCAGTTTTTTTTTTTTCAAATCGGATCTTCTCGCGAGTCTACTGTCTATCACTGAAGGGAAACTCCCGAAAGAATCCGATTAACTTTTAAAAGGTGGATTCGTGCGATATTTATTTCAAACGACAAACTGTAATTACTAAACAGTTTTGTTTTTTGGTTTGGGGCTTTTTGTACGAGGTACGTGTGATTTGATTTCGATACGGAAAGCAACTTTTCATTAAAGAATCTGCGATGAGAAGTTACTCTTTTTCTCTTTCAGACTGAAAAAGTTTCAAACAAAAATTCAAACCTTGAAAAGGTCGTTTCGTGGACGAAAGATCATTAGAATGACAGCCTATTACTGTCAGAACTACATCTGCTTTATCTTGGGTTACATACGTGTCCATTGTTTGATTTTTGTCTAGCCGTTAGAAGAACGTAAGCATATTTTACCTGCTGTAGTTTCCACAAGGATGCATTTATGAATAAACATATACAAGAAAGACAACTCATTTGTATAAAATTGTAAAATAAATAAGATCGAGTTGCCTACCGTTTACTACTATTAATTTTTTGAAATATGTTATCAGTATATTTTAATAATTATGACCAAAAAAATTAAATTTTCATAAACACTAGATTTTTTTCTTTAAATATATGTAAGCCAAAATAACTTTATAATACTTATCAATAACATGTTTTGAAAAATACACTTATGACAGTTTATATATAAAAATACAACAGCCATAATTTACACACTCAAAGTAAGAATATATTATATCACTTCATTTCTCCATTACGCTTACATCTATCTATTAAGATAGAAAGTTACTTTCGTATTTTACATATGTTTGCAAAATCACGCAGGGGAGAAATTACCCTGTGTTAAAGATGAATAGGTGATTAACAAATGTCAGAGATGAAAGAAATCCGAGCACTCTGATAACTGTGCAACGAAAGGTAGTGGCTATATACACGACGGTCGAGTATATAGCCGGTAGTGGCTTTGTACACGACCGTCGTGTATATAGTCTGTCACAGTCTATATACACGACGATCGTGTGAATAGCCTGGATGGATAATGAAGACCTAAATCAAAGACCTAAATTCTAAAATCACAGAGACTTTCTTGGTCCCAATGTGTTGCCCCTTGAGGTTAGTTGTGCATACATAGACCATATTTGTTGTAGGCTATTGGCAATACTGAGGATTTGCAAGATTGTCGTGTATATAGACCATATATAATGTTGTTGGCTATTTGCAAGATCGTCGTGTATATAGACCATATACATGGGCGGATCCAGAAATTTTTGTCATCAGAGTGGGTCCAACCAAAAAAGGGAAATTTTTCTCCTAGACGAGGGGGGGGGGAGGTTCAACCCCCAAATGGTCAAATATTACCTTTATTTGGTAAAAATTTTCGGATGCCAAGGGGGGGGGGGGGGGTAGGGAGGTTCTAGGGTCTACGGTTAAGTCGCCCCAAAGGGAAGTCGCCCCAAAGTAAAGTCGCCCTATATCGGTTAAGTCGCCCCATAATGTCAAGTGCCCCAATGTCATTAGAAATCGATCTGTTTATGGTAATTGTTTGAGTTATCTATTTGTTCACTTGTAATACATGTTAATTAAATTTATGATTGTGCTACTTATGTCTTATCCTTCATAAAATTAAAAGATTTTAAATTACTAGAGAAAAGTTCTACATCAGTAATGGCAGTATAGATAGACACCAATCGCACGAGGCGACTTCAGTTGATATCAATAATTATCCTACAGTAAACATACACCAAAATATTAATTCATAAAACTTTATTTTCATCAATAAAAAGATAATTAATAATTCAAACATATATTGGAATATAATGATGAATCTCTATGTGGGGCGACCTTACTTGACAATATGGGGCGACTTAACCGATATAGGGCAACTTGACTTTGGGGCGACTTCAATTTGGGGCGACTTAACCTGACTCCGGTTCTAGACCCCGGTACCCCCTTCTGTATCCGCGCATGATATACATGATGCTGTTGGTTATTTGCACGATCGTCGTGTATAGACTATAATATACGTTTTGGTTGGCTATTTACACGATCGTCGTGTATATAGAGACAATATTGGCTAGTTGCACGCGGATGGTATGGTCTTTCTTAAAGCTCATTCAAGTTTCTCTTTTCTTCTTTCCACCTTGTAAATCTTAATATAATTTTGTGAGCTTCGGTTAGTCTCGGACGTTTACAATGCCAACTTCTTCTTCTTCGTTGTCGTCTTGTATAAATCTCTCTTATCATACCAAGGACTTAAGAATTAACAACTTGAAACTTCATAATATACTTATTATGATTATATTTTTAATTCATTTTTCATAATGTATTAAAGTGTGATTAATATTTGCTCTAGTTTTGTTATTCGCAAGACCGTCATGTATATAGAATATTTCCGCGGTTTTAGCTATTCGCACGATCATCGTGTATATAGAAATTCTTTATGCAGTGGCTATATACACAACCGTCGTGTCTTGGAAATTTTTTTGTAGCCTCCACCCTCTCATCTTTTTGGCCTATCATGTAGCAATTTTTTCTATCACGTTACGAAACGAAACTAAGCTCAAGCGCCCTCCTTCCCCTTTTGAAATGCTTCCAACGACCCTCTCAGAAGGAATGCCTATGCCTGACTCATCGACCGACGGAGGGAAACCTGTTTCTCAAAAAGGAGCGTATTCCTGGACTTAATTAAGTCGGTCTTACATAAGGATTATAAACAGCTTCTTTGTGTGTGTGTGTGTGTGTGTATGTGTGTGTGTGCGTGTGTGTATGTGTTTATTTTACGTTTAATAATAAAGGTGGTGGTGGCGACCAATACAATGAGGAGGAGGAGGAGGAGGAGGAGGAGGAGGACGATGACGAGGAGGAGGATAATCAAAATATCAATATTTACCTCCGTGATCCACTGTGCCTTTAACCGTTCTGCTGTCTGTTATGTAAAGGATGCAACCCAGGTACCAATGGCATATAAGTAGGTTCATTGTATGGCAGGTAGGTGTGAGGGTGATACTGGGGCCCATGCAGGGTATTTGTGATCAAGTCGACGATCTTATCTGTGGCATCTATGCCGTGGTAATCCATCTGGTAGTTGTTCCATGCGGCGCGCCTCTGTCGGTCCTCTTCGGTTTCCACTCTGCCCTCATAAGGATCGGTGACACGGAAAGTAGGCTTATCATCTCGGAAATTAGACTTCACTTTCTTCACAGGAATGCACAAACCAGCGAATTCCTTTGACCTTTTGAATTCGTTGTTCTTAAAAAATAGACCAATAGATATCAAATATTTTGTAACATGCAGATGATTGTTCATACAGACACAGAAATTAGAAGCGTGTGGTGATTAAGCAAACTAACACATTGATTTGTATTTTCAAATTGTGATAAGAAAACCCTCATCCTTGGAAAATCCCTTGTCATTTTGATTTCAGCTTCCGCTTCTACATATGAGACGAAATGCACACTTTTCTTTTCATTGATAAATAAATATACATTTTCAATACAAGGAATGAAAAAATAACTGAAAATCATATTGAAATAATGGTAACTTACATGTGAGTAATATTCCTCTACTGTTTTCGGTAGTTTTATTTGTCGGATTTTCTCATAATCCTCTTCTCCATAAGGCCAAGATTGAGCATCTGGTGGAATCTATAAAATTCAGCAATTCCAAATTCAATTTCTGTAAGCATGGTCCAACAATGTTTACTTACCGGTATTACGTACTACAAAAATAAATACACTGTGATGTGTATGCATTCATGATGATCATCATCATCATCATCATCATCATCATCATCATCATGATCATCATCACAAAGACACCCCCCCCCCCCCCGAAAAAAAAGAAAGAAATAAGATAATAAATGAATAATAATAATAATAAACAAAAGAAAAAAAAATCAAAAAACAAAAACAAATACAAAAAACAAACAAACACCCCCCCCCCAAAAAAAACAAGCCCCCCCCCAAAAAAAATCTAAAAACAAAACAATGATGATAAGGAGGAGGAGGAGAAGGTTGAGGGGGATAAAACCCCAAAATAAACAGACCCAAACAAAATTATATATATACATTCGAAATATTTCGGTGGTCGAGCTGACAGGAATTTATTATCTTCTACATTATCTATTCAGGGTCCGGCACCATAAACTGAGAATATATTTAGGTCAAAAATTCATATTCTTCCGTTCATCAATGAACTAATAACTGGGATTTGGATTTCATTTAGTTTTATTGTACTGATAAATAGAATTAAACCATTCTGCATTAAAATTTATTTGAACGTTTGATAATGGAATAAAGTAAAATGAAAATTTTGACTTAAGTATATTCTCAATTTATGGCGCCGAACCCAGGTCTGAGTGAACTGGTGTAACTCAATCGTTTAGGTTCTTGGCTCATAGCCGCAAAGTCCTGGGTTCGAATCCCGCATGCGGTGATTCGTCAGTTTCCAGCTAACGACATACGTGTAAAAACCGAGGTCCCGTATAATGGTAGGCGTAGCATGCCAGAGATCCCTCACTGCTTTGGGTTGGTCCGTTGCAAAGGCCTAAATTTCTGTGCACGGCATCAGACAGATGCCGTCACCATATAAGTGCGATATTCTTGGAGTGACGCAGAATATAAGAATAAACTAAACGGGCCATTTTGGGGTTATTCTACGGCTAGGAGTCATACTTTCTTTGAGAAATTAATAAGATACATTGTGATCTTAACATACCGTGCCATAAGTATCCATCCACATTATTTCATCACTTGGGAAACCTCTCGGTTTGTATTCTACTTTCATTTCCTCTCTCTTTTCAGGCTCCATTTGAAATTTTACCTTCTTTTTATTCTTCCCCTTTCTGGAGGACTCTGTAACAGTGATACAGTGATGTAATGTATTTAGAGACAAAATATTTACAGCAATTTTTGAACTGGAAGCTTCCACGTTTTGGAGTAAATTTTTATTATGAGAATACAACCCTTTGTTGGTAGAAATTATCCAAAAAATATTAATCTATGAAAAATGGACACATGACAACGATTGTCTTGTATAACGTCCAATCAAAATACATGTAATATGAACGTCCTCGGTACTGTCCTTCAAGTTAAAAGGCAATTTGTTGAATTTTGTATTTCCTTTTTTTTTTTAATTTTTAAATTTTGTTCGCATTTATGTAAATTGGGGTTCAAAAGGTCAGCAGAGCTATATTTTGTGTTAATAATGTACGTACAATAATTTTTTTTTATTAAACAGCTATATTGGGATTAATCGAGTTAAAATTAAAATGAAACCTAAATGTTTTGAATGCAAAATATTTGAGAGAAACATATAAAATATTCACAAACATAATCTCATTCGGTATTTTACATTAATTTTCAAAATAAATAATTAATTAAATAAATAAAAACATAAGTATATTATTTGCACGTTCACGCTTCAACTAAAATGGCAGTATGTTGAATTTCTTCTACTTTTTCTGTTAATAATATACATTTAGATTTGTATCTTTTCTATCTAACCATAAATCGAGTCGAAATCAAAATAAAACCTGAATGTTCTGAATGCAAACATATTTGCAAGAAATATATAAACTATTCACGAACTTAATGTTATTCGGTATTTTACATCATTTTCCAAAAACTTCACTT
Organism: Pteria penguin; assembly: GCA_035048485.1. Classification (NCBI taxonomy): domain Eukaryota; kingdom Metazoa; phylum Mollusca; class Bivalvia; order Pterioida; family Pteriidae; genus Pteria; species Pteria penguin. Next base: position 10,884,944 of record CM068582.1, read on the forward strand.
TTTCTAGTATGGTAGCAACAATATCCGTGCGCATGCGGATCCAGAAACACCACTGACAAATTTTCCAAGAGGGGTTCAACTATATCACAGTGTGTAAATTTACCTGTTTCACATAAAAACATACCAACAAAAATCAAATTTGTTGAATATCAGGGTGAGTCCAGACCCCATGTCCCCACCCCTTGATCCGCGCATGCAGTGTATGGTCCGAGTTTGATTTGCTGCCGATCATCTTTACAAGGGGGCAGTTAAGTATCGTAAATAGTCGTATACACTGTCTGGCAAAATCTCGAGCCTTACCTGCCAGCTTGAGTTGAATGTCAATGAATTCCGTACCTCGTGAATTCGCTATTATCCGAAATGTTGAATTTGGTACGCGGTAAATTTGATTCCTGGTGAATTCGGTACCTGTCTGGCCGTAGGAATCATTTCAAAAATGGAGGGGACCTTAATTTTTTCTTTCGTAAAATTTGATTAAAAGTATGCCTATGATAAACCAAAAAAAAAATAATTGGGCGGGGCTATCCCGGCTTCTCGGTTCATACCGACCTGTCTTTGTACATTTGTACCTGACGGACCCTTATTGAGTTTTGTTTCGTTTTGTTCATAAGTGTAACCCCCCCCCCCCTTTTTTTTTCTACTGCGATGAAACAGAATTTCCAATGAAAAAAAAAGTAAAAATGCAGGAACCAAAAATCATCAAGCACCAAATCATCAGGTACGAAAACTGAATTCAGAAGGTTCCTTATTCACTTAACTTGCACTTGCTTTAGGACTTATACATATTACAAGTCGTTCGTTGGTATTCGAAACAGCACCTTATGGTCAAGAACCGAACTCTTTAGCCAGACAACAAACTTATCCACTATCTCTGACACAAGTTCCGAACTTACTTGCTATCATCACTCAAAACAGTTCGTGTGGTTTGATTCGAACTATCGACATTCTGGAAACAATCACGTCAATATTTGCTATATCCGTTTCTATACCTGCATGATTATGTTTTTGCTCCAAGATAATTTTTGTCTGTAACAAGGTTCGTGTTTACAGTAGGTCGATTTGTGTTTTACGTAGTTTTCAACAAATTTTCAGTTATATCGTGACATGGAAGCAGGAGGTAACCAACTACTAATAAAATAGAGCCGCAGTCCGGGAATCGAACCCGGATCATCTGCACTACACCAAGCCTGCCTTGATATGTTTACGGAATAATACAAACGTATTTAAACTCATATTGCTCAGTTTCTGGATGTAAACAAGCAAAATAAAATAACATCTTATTTCTTAAAGATCCATTGCAATGGAATCTTTTCATACCAAACTTACTGTTTCTAGATAAGAAATACACCAACGGTATCATCAGAGTGAAAAACATTGTGAACTTCACTGAATGCGTGCAACACGCTGCAGGATAAATCACTCGGAATACCAGGCGACGTCGTGTGAGGTCACATGACAACGATTGTCTTGCATAACGTCCAATCAAAATACATTTAATATAAACGTCCTCGGCTCTGTCCTTCAAGTCAAAAAACTACTGAACAGAATCTATCTCTAATGTCCGGTGATGATTGAGAAATCCACAAACCCGAGTGTCAAAGGGAAAGGGAAAGATATCTGAGCTAGCTGTAGGGCAGAAGTCACCAAGGAGATATACTATAAAACTTGGTAACAAGTAATGAAATACATGCGACTTTGGACGGTCGGTTGAGTAACAAACGATAATCAAAATGTACAAAGACAAGCGGCAAAGAGTGTTTGTGTTGTTTCTTTTAGGATACTCAATTAGTTTGGTTAGCCGGTTTACGGGTCCACCTTCCCACTCATGGCAAATGCAGTACAATCAAAAGACACACATTTAAAAATTTATAAATAATCCTCCATATAGGGAAAAAGGATCGACGAGCATCTCAAGTTGAAGTTCACTTTGTCTATGCCGAGGCTTGCCTTGACACAAGGGTTTGTCGATTTTTCGTTCATCATCGGACATTAGGGGTTGATTGTTTTTTTTTTCCTTGATAAAGTTGTCGTCTAAAATTGTTATTTTTCCTTTGCGTTATGTTGGAAAATGAACAATAATTAGGTCGCCTGACGCTGACGTATATCGTGTTTTTGTAATGAGGTTATAATTTTTTTTGTAGTTTGTCATTCACCCCCCCTCTCCCTCTGTGGTTGCGAATGTTATTGCAAATATTCGCAATAAATTAATTTTTTTGTGTGAAGCTAATGGGCTTCCGTAGTTTATGACCTAGTTTATAGAATGAAATGATAAATAAGTATTTAATTTATGATGTGGATCCGTAATTAACGTAGGAAGTTTCTATTTCAAGATTTTTATTAAAGATTATTATTTCTATGTTGTTTGTTTTACAATAATGTTTAAAACATTTAATACCTTTAAACATTATTACCACAAAAGTTCCCCAGGGAGGGTTTGACTTAAGTGTTATTATACTCTTTTTCTGATGTTATGTGGCTGTGGCACTTTCTATACAGTATTTGTTCACATTCATCTAAATACAGTGTGGAATTATATTTGTATCGTCTTTATGTAAGGTCATTCACGGCGGATGTGGCTAGCCAAGCAGGGGACGCTTACTCCCCCCTCCCCCGGCACCTGGTCTCACCTCTGAATTTCAGGGGTCTGTCAATGTCCACTGTGGTTCATTGTTGTTGGTGCCGTGGTCATGTGACACCAGTTACCTTCGTGTTTTATAATGTTTACACATTAAATTTGTTCATCCGTCTGTTCGTATTTTATACTACCAAGTCACAATTTAAATTAGACCTGACACAGAATCCAAATAATATTCCCAATTGATAATCGTTGAGAAAATTTGCAGATAATTACCATGTCATAATGATTATTCTAGACACATGATGAACAATTTTTGTGTTGCCTGTGAAGCATAGCAACGTTTAGAAATCATTTTGTCCGTTTGTCTCTTTTATTTTTATGTCATATTGGATTATAAGTAAAGCTTAGCCTATGAGTGCCATTACTTCATTTTATCTGCTTAGATTTCAATCCAATTCTGTGTTATGGCAAGGACGTAGGAGAAGGGGGGGGTAGCAGGGGCACGTGCCCCCCCCCTCCCCCTTTTGAAAGGGGGGCACACCCATGTTTGTGCCCCCACCTTTAGAGTAATATTTAAAGTTTATAACTTAAATAAGACATTTTAAGCGAAGTAAATCTATTTTCTTTTATATTTTTAATTCCTGATTTATAATCCGTAACTACAGAATTACGGATAAGGTTTTCTGTTTTACTGGCGGTTGATGTATCCTGATTACGCAACATGTTGCAACAATAGAAAGTTTCGCCAACAAATTATCTTCCAGCTTATGCATTAGTGTGATGTCATCCATTGTAAGTATTTATTATGTTTTGAATGATATTATACAAGTCCGAGATTATGCAATAGAGTCGCATTATTATAGTTTGCTCTTATCTGAAAGATATAAGCAGGTGTAGCCCAGTGGATGAGGTGTTTCTGTTCGGCTTGTGACCAAGAGGTCCGGGTTCGACACCCGTCGGGGGCATACCGGTGCTCTGTCTTTCGGATGAGACTCTGACTGATAAAGTGTCTGACATTCAAACTGCAAGACAATTCGTCAGCAAGAACGAGCACCGTGTAGCTTCCTTTGGAAATTATTAAAGTCTGAACATTGTAACATGATGAGCAGCCACGGACTTTAATGTGCATACCATCCAATTAACTTGTGCATAAAAGTGTGAAATAAAAAATAACGACACTGTAACATGTTTTGTTGCTGATTAGTAGCCATAGTAGCCACTAAAGCACTAAAAGTAAATAATTCGTCTTTTATTTAATCATTCAGAGAGAGAAATTATTCAAACTGAAGTTTTTTATGCCCCGGATCGAAAGATCTGGGGCATATTGTTTTTGTCCTGTCTGGTGGCTGTTGTAAGCCTTCGCCATAACTTTTGAACCGTAAATTGATTGATTGATTGATTTTTGTTTTACGTCACACCACGAATATTTCACGTATATGGTGACGGCATCTGCCTGATGCGGGGCATACAAATTTTGCAACGGACCCACCCGAAGCATTGAGGGATCTTCAACGTGCCATGCATACCACGACACGGGGCCTCGGTTTTTATTGTCTCATCAGAAAGACAGGACACCGGCATGACCAGAGCGGGACTCGAACCCAGGCCTCCCGATCAGGAGTCCGGCGCGATACCACTAGTTTACGCCGGCTTTTTGAACCGTAAAAGATAGACTTCATATTTGGTATGCATACTCCACTAAAGAAGCCCTTGTATTTGACACCTGACAATAGCAATCACCTAGAGACCTTCACTGTGAACTTTTTGCTAAAAAAATTAGCTTTTTCGGCCCCCGGGGACATAGTATTTCACAAACACCCTCTTTTTGTTTTTTGTTTTGTTTTGCTTTTCAATTTGGAAGGTTGTGCCCCCACCCCACTTTTCACTGCCGAGCTACGCCACTGTATGGGTTCAAAAGGTCAGCAGAGCTATATTTTGTGTTAATAATGTACGTGCAATATTTTTTTTTATTAAACGGCTCTATTGGGATTAATCGGGTTGAAATTAAAATGAAACATAAATGTTATGAATGCAAAATATTTGCGAGAAACATGTAAAATATTCACATACTTAATCTCATTCGGTATTTTACATTAATTTCCAAAAGAAATAAGTAAATAAATAAATACATAAGTATATTATTTGCACGTTCACGCTACAACTAAAATGGCAGTATGTTGAGTTTCTTCTACTTTTTCTGTTAATAATGTACATGTAGATTTGTTTCTTTCTATCTAACTATAAATCGAGTCGACATCAAAATAAAACCTGAATGTCCTGAACGCAAACATATTTGCAAGATATATATAAACTATTCACGAACTTAATGTTATTCGGTATTTTACATCATTTTCCAAAAACTTGACTTTTTCTAGTATGGTAGCAACAATATCCAGAAACCCCACTGACAAATTTTCTAAGAGGGTTTAAACTATATCACAGTGTGTAAATTTGCCCGTTTTACATCAAAACATACCAACAAAAATAAAATTTGTTGAATTTCAGGGTGAGTCCACACCCCTGGATCCGCGTATGCAGTGTATGATCCCAGTTTGATTTGCTGCCGATCATCTTTACAAGGGGGCAGTTAAGTATCGTAAATAGTCTTATACACTGTCTGGCAAAATCTCCAGCCTTACTTGCCAGCTTGAGTTGAATGTCAGTCAATTCCGTATCTCGTGAATTCGCTATTATCCGAAATGTTGAATTCGGTACGTGGTGAATTTGATTCCTGGTGAATTCGGTACCTGTCTGGCCGTAGGAATCATTTCAAAAATGGAGGGAACCTTAATTCTCGTTTCCTTTCGTAAAATTTGATTAAAAGTATGCCCATGATGAACCAAAAATAAAGGGTGGGGCTCTCCCGGCCCCTCGGTTCATACGGACCTGTCTTTGTACATTTGTACTTGACGGACCCTTATTGATTTTCGTATCGTTTTGTTCATAAGTGTAAACCCCTCTTTTTCTACTGCGATAAAACAGAATTTCCAATGAAAAAAAGTAAAAATGCAGGAACTAAAATCATCAAGCACTAAACCATCAGGTACGGAAACTGAATTCAGAAGGTTCCTTATTCATTTAACTTGCATTTGCTTTAGGACTTATACATATTATAATTCGTTCGTTGGTATTCGAAACAGCACCTTATGGTCAAGATCCGAACTCATAAGCCAGACAACAAACTTATCCACTATCTCTGACACAAGTTCCGAACTTACTTGCTATCATCACTCAAAACAGTTCGTGTGGTTTGATTCGAACTATCGACATTCTGGAAACAATCACGTTAATATTTGCTATATCCATTTCTATACCTGATTGATTATGTTTTTGCTTCAAGATAATTTTGTCTGTAACAAGGTTCGTATTTACAGTAAGTCAATTGGTGTTTTACGTAGTTTTCAACAAATTTTCAGTCATATCGTGACATGGAAGCAGGAGGTAACCAACTTCTAAAAGTATAGAGCGCCAGTCCGGGAATCGAACCCGGATCATCTGCACCACACCAAGCCTGCCCTGATATGTTTACGGAATAATACAAACGTATTTAAACTAATATTGCTCAGTTTCTGGATGTAAACAAGCAAAATAAAATAACATCTTATTTCTTAAAGGTTAATTGCAATGGAATCTATTCTTATCAAACTTACTGTTTCTAGATAAGAAATACACCAACGGTATCATCAGAGTGAAAAACATTGTGAACTTCACCGAATGCGTGCAACACGCTGCAGGATAAATCACTCGGAATACCAGGCGACGTCGTGTGACGTCACATGACAACGATTGTCTTGCATAACGTCCAATCAAAATACATTTAATATAAACGTCCTCCGTTCTGTCCTTCAAGTTAAAAGACTACTGAACAGGATCTATCTCTAATGTCCGGTGATGATTGAGAAATCCACAAACCCGAATGTCAAAGGGAAAGGGAAAGACATCTGAGCTAGCTGTAGGGCAGAATTCACCAAAGAGATGTACAATAAAATTTAATTACAAGTAATGAAATACACGCGACTTTGGACGGTCAATTGAGTAACAAACGGTACTCAATTAGTTTGGTTTACCTGGTTTACGGGTCCACCTTCCCACTCATGGCAAATGCAGTTCAATCAAAAGACACACATTTAAAAACTTATAAATAATCCTCCATATAGAGAAATAGGATCGACGAGCATCTCAAGTTGAAATTCACTTTTCTATGCCGAGGCTTGCCTTGACACGAGGGTTTGTCGATTTTTCGTTCATCATCAGACATTAGGGGTTGATTGCTTTTCTTTCATTGATAAAGTTATCGCCTAAAATTGTTATTTTCCCCTTGTGTTATGTTGGAAAATCAACAATAATATATATATCGTGTTTGCTGATGAGGTTATAATTTTTTTGTTGTAGTTTGTCATTCACCCCCTCCCCTTCTCCATCTGTGGTTGACAGGCTAATAATTTCATGCTTCTTGTAAGGATATCTCCGTGAATATGGGAGAAAATGTAGTGAATTGTGTATTACTCTCCCTGTATTGTATAGTAGCGAAAATATTAGGATTAGGTTCGAATCCGATTTACTCGTACTGTCGATCACCTTCACCAGTTTCGTAAACAAGCTTATACAACGTCTTTTTACAAAGGCTCCAGCTTTGGGAGAATACTGGTGAAATCGGTACCTTGTGAAATCGACATTTTTCTAAAGGGTGAATCGAAACACGGTGAATTGAATTCCTGGTGAATTTGGTACCTTTGCACTGGCAGATCCAGGATCTCCTCCCCCCAAAAAAGGGCAGGGGGCACACGTGAAAGTCAAAGTATTAACCGAAATAGTAGGTCATTTTGGGTGCAAAATCTGGAGTGTTACTCATATTATTTGAGTGATCTGAACTTTATCATCTATATAAGCCTTGTAAATTTGTGTAAAAAAGGATGACATGAGGGGTTTGGAACGGCCCCCGACCGCCCCTCTAAATCCGCCACTGTTTTGTGCGTTGTATTCGCAATCTTGTGTCTAAAAGATCTTCGGTTTCTTCATATGTGTAAACCCACCATCACTGATCATACAAGCATTGCATTAAAATGCGACAAATTTCCAATGAAATCAGGTAAAAATGCAGGTACTAATATCGCCAAAACTCAAATACCCAAAAGCACTACGTGAGGACATTATCAGATACTGGATTCACCGTTATTGGAAACCGAATTCAGACAGCACCGAATTCACTTGCACCTGCTTTAGGACTTACACATATAATAATTTGTTTGGTGGAATTCGAGCTAACGAGTTTTTGGTTAGGAGTCGAACTTCTTAACCTGTCAACTAATGCGAGTTAAACACAATCATACTTGCTATATCTATTTATATATCTACATGATTATACTATTGCTTGGAGATTTTTTTTGTCTGTAACACGGTGCATGTTTAAAGTAAGTTGACTGATTGCTGTTTTCCGTTGCTTTCAATAACTTTTCAGTCATCTCTAGACATGGAATTAAATATAAAATGAAACAAAATTTTCCGCTCGGGACGGCTGTAATCACTTATTCTTATTTTTACAGAACAGAGTACTTTAACACAGAATATCACATTTCACAGGGTTTGGGAACTTTCCCTGCAGATTAAAACACAGGCGCGGATCCAGAAATCTTGTATAGAGGGTGCCCGCACCCAACGAATTTTTGAGATGGGGTCAAACAATGTTTTTGCGTGTAAAATGAATTATTTTGCATCGAAAAAAATAAGTCATTTTCGCTTAATCTCAGGGTGGATCCTGATCCCCGGACCACCTATCTGGATCCGCACATGGAACAGAATATTTATCACCTTTAAAAGGATATGTTTGTGTGTTCGCTTCATTTCTTCTTGTTTGATTGTGTGTTATGTATCAGAAATGAATGCGTTAGTATTTAGTGGTAGACAAAATCGGAAAAGAGAAAACTGCACCAAATCCGTACATAATCCAGTAAAACTTTTCCATTTGCCCATCCGGGATTCGAACCCAGATTAGGATATACCATATGACCATAGACATATACCATAGATACCATATAAGTGTATCGGGAGTTACGACTCAACATCTTATCCTGTGTTCCGCCATCGATTCTCTCACTTTTAAGAGGACAGGACATTTTTAGAATACCATGTGTATCTATACGATTTAACTGTCCTTTTATGATGGTTTGGGATGATTTTAGGTTTATTTTCATCATCATTCAGAGTTGTCCCATTTAGCTGAATTCATCGCTCTGTATTACATAGAATTAAAGAATTTCCTCTGTTTTTCAAGCTTTGTACAATGAACCATGTGCAACCTTCCATTATCTTAGTATGAGGTCAAAGGACTTTTTTGTTTTCAGAAGCCTTATAAAGTGACAATATCTTTTGTGTTGCCAAACGATATCAATTAAATCTGTGTTGCTACAAGAAGTGGACCATGTGACAACCATGATTTAGCTTCTCAACTGAATATGACAGCATTAAACCGGTTGCTTTTCTAAACAATGTTTACAGATGAAGTAACAAAACGAAGAAATACCGAAGGGTAAACCATGTCTCATAGTCCATGGAATAAAGGGGACAATATCGTGTTTAGTGTCATATTCAGACAAATGCGAACCCCAGTAAAATCGAGGTGAGACCAGGTGCCCGGGAGGAGCATCAGCTACATGTAACTCCTGCTTTCTTGCTAAAGCTAATGCCATCCTTTCGGATTGCCGGTCATATTGAATGACATTATCTCCGACTGACTGAATAAAACATATATCCACTCGAAGCTGCCCGAAACCTATTGCTTTTTCATGCGAATTGACCTGTATCGGAGTGCCTGATAAATTAATCCATAAAGAGTTGTTGCATTATTTGTCATAAATATGGCGCTGTATATAATGGTCACAAGAGGATTCTAGACATTTAGTATATAGAGATAGTTACAAAATATAATTTTCCGTCACATTAATATTCATATGATAAAAATGACTTCATACATTTTATTTTATTGAGATGCCATTGATATTTATGCCATATTTTAAACACTTCCTCCTCAGCTGCCTCTCACACTTTTAAGGGCTTCTCCTAAAGCTCGTAATACCATTTGTACATTGTCTGGCGTTGCGTTATAGCCCATGACACCTATTCTCCAGATTTTCCCTGCTTGTGCGCCAAGTCCGCCGGATATCTCTACTTTGTAACTAAAACAAAACATAAAATGAGTATTGTATCTAAATATTAGGAACTCAAAGACACATTGATAAATAACACATTTTTCATCACATACATAAAATTTAAAATACCTATAGTACAAGCACGTACAAAATCTCTCAATCCATAAGAAGTTCGTTCATGATAATTTGATCTCTTATTGTCCCTTATAGAAAGGTTTCATGGTATGATAATATTCATTTTACAGTATTTGCTTATTTTTGTCACCTTTCCGATGAAAAGAAATGCATGAGAAAATTCCTTTTAAAATAGTAAAGTGAAGTTATCAGCAATAAGAATGACCCGATGCTGGTAAAGACAAAGGTTTTGCATATTTATAGATTAACAAGAGGATGACCGGGGACAATAGATGATGTACCAATAGATAATCCAACAAATAGACTCAATCTTATTGTTCGTGCTTACATATCAATGTAACTTTTATTGTATGTGCTCATATCTATTGTCAATATCACACCTATTGTTGATATCACTGTTATTGCACGTGTTCACATGTATTGTCAATACCACCGTGATGATTTGTACTCACATCCTTTGTCAATACCACTGTTATTGTACGTGTTAACGTTGGATGCACACATGTTCATCTGTTATATCCTTTAGTTTTTATATCATCTATCGTCCTTGTTTAGCCTACAGTCATTCTACAGATATGCAAAACTTTTGTCGTTACCACTATCAGATTATTCTAACTACTATTATTATCGTTTTTTTGGTAGGATACGTTTACCAGAGCTCTATATATATTATAGCAGAGATATAGGTTCGTGATGTAAGTGCTTACTGCTTCATAGCGTAGTCTGACACATCTTTCCAAGGGACTCCGGCTGGTACCCTGACTCCCGTAACACATGGTAGCCTACACGACTGGAAATACACACAACGGTATGTCTAAAATACACGCTTGGATTATCATATACAATACCAAATAATGATGCGATAGCGCCTTTTCGTGAAAAATAGGCACTATGGTATATATAAAAACAAAACGTTATAGACACAAGTTTGGTATTTTGATAACATAAGTACAGATATTATGCCAAGGTATGGAGACACTGTGCTATGCTGTTGAGAGAGTATGAATGTTTTACAAGAAGGATGCCCTCGTTATCTCTATACAATTTTCTTGATTTAGTAGTAAACCGTATGTTTAAAAGGACTCCTCTGTGGGGTATATCACTGCATGCTTTCTGCGTGGGCAATATAATACAGTTCTTTTTACCTTATCTTTAACAAATAGTTCCAATCCCAATTTTTCTATGCCATCCCAGAGTTGCTGAACGCATTCTCTGTGAGTTGACCAACTCTTTTCCAAACCCTGCAATTTTCATAAATATCATTTTATATATGATGGACAGACTTTTTCGTAACACTAGATCAGACAAAATATGTTACGTGACCAAAATTTTGTTATGACTACATCTTTTAATCCGTGATTAAAATCCATTCTAAAATATTAATTTCGATAGTAAATAGAAATAATTATCATTATAAATTACAGTAACTTATTTTCATTAAAACTGTTATAGATCGGTACACTCACAACATCTGCCAATCTCGCTAGGCCCTCTCTCAAGGAATAGACGCTATTTATTGGACCGGTATGATGGTATCTGTAAAAATAACAGGTATGTATTCTCCGAATATTGTGACTGCAATGTTCAAATATTTCAAAGAGAAAACAGAAGACATCTGACAAAGCTGTATGACACGAGTCACCAAGGACCTGCACACAAAAAATGACAATAGCTTAATGTACACGGAACGACATTACAAAAATATTGGATTGTGCTGCGGTTACGATACCGACTTAGGACGGTCAATTGAAGTAACAAACGTCATTCAATTGCTGTGGTTAACCGGTTTACGGGCGCCCACCTTCCCACTCACCGCAAAAGCAGCAAAACCCATTCAGTGTTCCTCCCCCTATGATATTTTATATACTAGAGATATTTTGATGGGAAGATTGATACGATACGACAAAACTTACCTCCTTGGACTATCGTCACAACCCCAGTAATTAGCTAGATGGTTCATATCAAAGTAATACGACCTCACTTTAGTTTTCCTAGACAACACTTTATCTCTGAAAAGTGGATATTTTAGGTTAAGTAATTTCAGAACATTTTTCTTGTCCGTGACTGATCTGAAATCTTAAACAGTAATTTCTACTTTTATAGATATAAATGCTATAAAAGTTACATTATTAATGATAAGACATCTAAAGACAATATAATGTTCCAAAAAATAATGATAATAATAATGAAACAAACAAACAAATAATAAATATATATAAGTAAACTGGAAAAATGTCCCAAACTTCAGTCGGTACAATAGAAAACATACACGACAAGTTCCACGTAAATAACGCGTTTTATTTATTTATCAATTCTATTAGAGAACAGATACATACATGTACATATGTATATTACTATGAACACGAATTTACATTCGTATATCACCACTTGTATAAAACAAAACGTAATGTTCTCTAAGAGATGACAAACTGTAAACTCAGAAGGTTTCAGAGATTTTTGTCGTTGCTGTATGTTCCATCTTCCAATGTACTTACATGTATATACTTACTTAGCTCTCGGAGAGAATGATATCGGGCTGACACCAGGTGGCGCACTCAGAACTTTTTGAGATCCCGTATATAAAGCATCAATTTCTGAAAACGTATTTTACGAGTATGAAAAACATCCTTGCTATCTTTGTGCAAAAAATTAAAACAAATTGTGTTTGTTACTGTGGCATTTTCAACAGCGCATGCCGGACAACATTCTGCTAATCAGCGATGAGCCAAGACATACAGGAGAAGCATATCCTGCATGGTTAGCAACACCTGTCTCAAATGCTCCAAATGCTCGTAAAGTATTATATTAATTAAAATAATAATAATAATAATAATAATAATAATAATAATACAAAATGTATCACCATGATGATGATGATGATGATGATGATGATGATCATCATCATCATCATCATCATCATCATGATCATCATCATTCTTATATTGCTCTTTATGTCAAAAACAAAGGACTTACCCCATTGGTCCATAAACATAGGAACTCCACCACAAGCTGCTACGGAATCCACCAATAATAAGCAGTTGTATCTGATGATTGGCAAAGTCAAATAAAACAGTGTCAGTATTTGTTTAGAAGATACCCAAATTATCAGTGGTATTAATATCAAGTAAATTTACTAACCACGTTAAACTTTTGTTAATTTGGTTTAGAAAATACTGACTTGTGACAAAGGGCACCTATACCCTCTAGTGGTTGCAGCGTTGTGCCCGAGGACTCGCCATGCGTGATGAATACCAGGACTGGGTTATGTTGCTTCAGTCCCTGTATAAATAAGACTTAAACTAATAATCATGAAAGCATATTAAAATAGCTAATAGAGTGAGCAATATTTAAAGAAACACACATTTATCATTACACATGCTAGAAACGTATCATAATGCATTTTGAATTCAAAATGAAGAAAATGTATATTGTATGATGGACACATGGTTTATCATTATTATTTTACTTATGTATTACATTGAACTGATATCAATTCCAAATCTATTTTACAAACATAATATCAGTATCTCTATGAAAAATATCCCGAAACCATTTCTGTAATAAATCATTTTTGTGATAAATCGAAATAGTGAAAATATAATATAAAACACTAATACAGATAGAGACACAACCTTTTCGATATCATCCAGTGTGAAGACTTCACCCATTGGCTTCTCAATTTTTTGAACAATTGCTCCTAAAAAAAGTACAGTCGAAAATTTTTATCTAGGATTTACAACATTGACTAAAAGAAATCTATATTTCAACTGAAAATATCCAAGGAAAAGATAAACGCATTTGACTCAGCCGTATGACAGAAGTCACCACGGAAATCTACGATACCGACTTATGACGGTCAACCGGTAATATTATTAATAAAATAGAACACAAACGGATATAAGTGTTTAATGGCTAAACATCAAATGATATATACCATTTCTTTCTGCCATATCACTGAATCGTTCTCCCCATAAGCCATTACTGCAAACAAGGACGGTCTCTCCTGCCTCCAGTAAATTGCAACTGGCTGCCTCCATGGCGGCATGACCTGCAAATAAGAAGTCATGGTTATACTTAATAAAATAAAATTTACCTCTCTTATTTATATTAACTTATTAACGTGTATTAATTTAATACACGATATGCGCATTTTTACCATATCTCTTCAGTGTTACTCAAGACCGAAACTGTGAAATATTTGAAGATGAAATAAATTACTCAACTGACTTAAAAGTAGGAACCAAAAAGAACCTATATAAGGACAGAGCTGTGCTTTAGGGATTATTTTTCTTGTCTGAATTACAAACCGACCAATATACCCCGATCTATCTATCCAAGGGCATAAAAATAAGTATATTCATGTAAATAAAAGAAAAAAAGAAAGAAAATAAAGTATAATCGTACTGACCAGTTCCAGACACGCATACTGTCCATTCGTTAGTTGTTTGAAACATGAACTGGATTCCTGCCTTTACTTCATCCATAATCTGATGATATATATTTTATATGGTACAAGTTTGTGATAATGACTTATACAGAATAACTGAATGTTCTTTTATATTTCATTTACAGACTTAATAATATGGTATATCAGTTCAAATTATGATATTATACACAATGAATAGAAATACTGCTAGTGCAAAATCGACAATTAATATAAGTCACTCTCTTAAGAAACATTTATTTATGATGATAGCATAATGCATTGTTAAATATAGCATATAAACTAATGTTTTGATTATTAATAAGCAAGAGTGTCAGCCGAACAGGAGACGCTTACTCCTCCGAACATCTGGTCTAACTTCCCGATTTCAAGGAACTGCGAGTGTCGACCGTGGCACGTTAGTGTGAGTGTAAAGATGATGGATAAATCCAAACCACAACTCCAAAATCATGAAACCAAATGACATACAAAATCAGCGAAAATGAAAAACAAATGGAAAATAACAAAATATGTCTACTTGAAGAGCATATGTGAACCCCTGTGATGGAGTGCGATCAGGTGCCCGGGGAGAGTGAGCATCTCCTGATTGCTAGCAACACCCGTCACATATACCCAGTAGAAAGAGTCAAATCGTCTAAATTCCATATGTATATGTAAATTCCAAAGTGCCACAGTGACATTACACAAGTATTTTACATCATAAAAATACCCGATATTTTGCTAAAACTAAGAAGAATTCTACCCCTTTATGTGTACTTATTTTAACGCAACCAAATAGTGAAGAATGTATTCAAATGATTATAACGTGTATATGCGGGGTCATGATTTAGCAGCTCACTGTCCTTTTTGTATTTTGAATACATTATATTTCCCATGCATTAGCACACGAAGGTCACACTTATGGATCCCGCTCAAATAAGTAGAGAACAGAAAACTTATGTAAGACTTATGTAAGATAGAAAACAGAAGACATCTGACAAAGCTGTATGATAAAAATCACCAAGGACATGCACACAAAACATGATGATAGTAAAATACATACGGAAAAACATTACAAAAATATTCGATTGTGTTGCGGTTACGATACCGACTTAGTGCGGTCAATTAAAGTAACATACGCCATTCAATTGGTGTGGTTAACCGGTTTACGGGCGCCCACCTTCCCACTCACTGCAAAAGCAGCCCAATCAGAAGACACACATTTAAAAATTTATAAATAATCATCGATATAGAGAACAAAAAAGAAAAATCAGAAGACATCTGACAAAGCTGTATGACACAAATGACCGAGGACCTACACACACACACACACACACACACACACACACACACACACACACACACACACACACACACAGGTAACATAGTAAAATGATAAGATATAATTCATGGTTGCAACATTGTGAAAGACAATACGAAATATGTAACTAGGGTAATCATTGACATCTTGGGGAACCAATGGTCGACCAGATGTCATGCAAAGGAAAGCATCTCCTGCCGAATGTTTACATCCGCTATGATACGTTAGTAGGGTTCAAACACTCAGAATAAAGATGATAGAATCACAATGAATATTTATATAATACCCCGCAGTCATTATTAGTAAACAGAAACGAGATGAATAAACAATGCGATATAACAAATTTATATTAGTATAAAAGGCTGACAATAGTATATCCTCTCATAACATGAAGAGTCCTATTGAACCGGACACTCGGTCTAGTTTGCTATCTATGTTATCAAGATGGAGTACCCTACTTGAGTGAATTCCGGGTGTAGATGACCTAAGATAGGCAGGGAACATGCATGCAGGACTCTGGGCGGGCAGTTAGAAGGTCCTGGTCCCATCATCAGCTTCTGTGGGAATACCATGGGCTTGAGTAGGCTAGGAGGCGGTGGCGCCAACGAAGACGCTGGGCTCTTTGTCGAACACTGCTGCATGGTCTGTTATGTAAGGGTTACTGCATCAAAACAAAAACAGAACATATACATAACTATATTTCATGAATATATTTAAGGCTCATTTAGCATAAAAGTTACATTTGATGTCATGTCATATATTTTTCTGATGCTGCAGTTTGATAAGAAAGTAAATTTGTTGCAAAGATACCAGTGTCATGTTTGCCGTGAAATAGACCAAAATCCGAAAGGCAAGTACATTTGGGTTGGTATTTTGGCATCTTTGATATTTAAATTGAGAGTTTATAACATTTATCTAGACCGACATGTACAGATAGTACACCTTACAAAACGTAGACGCAACTTACCTATGTATAAATTCAGACGATGTAATTTACTTTATTCACCGTATGTAATTCACCTTAGTCCGTATACCTTCCCCGAATGGTATTATTATGCAGTTCTAAATTGCAACAAATGACGAAGTGCACATACAGCACGTCTTCTTGCAAACACTGCCGCCTATCAAAATGAAAGGTTATTTAGAAGAAAACGTAACCTCTCGGTAATAGGTACTTAAATCTGTACACATACATCTGTTACACACGGAGATAGTAGTATTTACAATAGATAAGAATGCGATTCAAATGTGTATAATACATGGTCCTTTATGGAACTATTAACTACATACCTTTTCAATTGTCAGTCCTCAATAATGTCGTATCAATGTAAAGGGTGGAAAATCAGCACGTCAGGCACATGGAGTAAACAACTGTAGCTTTAAAGTCAATACTTACGACTAAATCGATATTATCCACATGTGAAAGGATATGGTGGTATTGTTGTTGGACATTTACATGTACGTTACATTTACTCAAGCGAGAGGGACACGCGGATGTTCATTCATGTACTATATCAACAATTTCACTTCTTTGTATAGTTTTTAAATGTAAGTTAGCGGTTTCATGCTTTAGGAACTGTGTAATCTTCTGATAATGTCAGCATGTGAGAACACATACTTTAAACCATCTTAATTGCTGGTATTTATAGCATTGTAAATAAGGCGTGATTACAGGTAAACGAATTAAAGGTCGTCGCTTGTAGGAGGGAAAAAGTACGGTGGAATTTATTTCTAGCAAGAATTTATTGCGACAGGAGTTTTGATTTTATTGTCATTTCATGGATTGTAAAAGTGTAATGTGAAATAAAGCAAGCAGAAAATTTATGTTACTTCTGTATATATTAAAAAACATATATGCATAATAGAGAACATACCAATACAAGAGAATTACACTATATTCCACAATATGTCTTTCGTATTTCTCCATCATATTTACTTTTTCATGCGCTTAATGAATAATTGTGTACACGCCTCAGCATTTCCTTTGACCTGAGGATCACTGCTATTGGTCTGTTACCAGAAACATGTCTATATCGTACAGTTTACAATTTACTCAGAATAAACACCGAACTCTTATTTTTTTCTAAAGTAAACCACCTTCGCTTAAATTTGTAAAGTAGAATGTATTAGCTCGAGCAACAATTCCAAAAATTACCAAGTGATACCAAACTTACCTAAGTCCTTAAAGTGTACTTAACATCGTTGTAGAGATGTATTACTGGTCAAATGGACATCGCACAGAATTATTGTTGATATTTTTATGTCCTATTATTGTAAATGGAAAATAGTCAGAGGAATATAATAAAGTGAATATTATAATATTGATATATTTAAGTTATATTATTATTTATAAAATTTTAAATGTGTGTCCTTAGATTCTGCTGCTTTTGTGGTGCGTGGGAATGTGGTCGCCCGTAAACCGTTTAACCACACCATTTGAGAGACTATTGTTACTTTAATTGACCGTCCTAACCGCAGCACAATCGAATATTTTTGTAATGTTTTCCGTGTATTTTACTATTATCATGTTTTGTGTGCATGTCCTTGGTGATTTGTGTCATACAGCTTTGTCAGATGTCTTATGTTTTATCTTTTATTGTAAATGGAAAATATCCACAGGAATAAAATTAGGTGAAAATAATAATAATAATAATAGTGGTAAATTTATGTTCTTTTATTGGAAATGGAAAATAATGAGAGAAATTGAATAAAATGAATATAATAATAATATTGATATATTTATGTTCTTTTGTTGTAAATGGTAAAATATTGATTGATTTTTGTTTAACGTCACACAACGAATATTTTACGTATATGGTGACGGCATCTGCCTGATGCGGGGCATACAAATTTTGACCTTTGCAACGGACCCACCCGAAGCAGTGAGGGATCTTTAACGTGTCATGCATACCACGACACGGGGCCTCGGTTTTTACTGTCTCATCCGAAAGACAGAACACCGGCATGACCAGAGCGGGACTCGAACCCCGGGCTCCCGATCAAGGGTCCAGCGCGATACCACTAGGCCACTCCGGCTTTAAATGGTAAAATATCCACAGGAATAGAATAAAATAAATATAATAATTATATTGATATATTTCTGTTCTTTTATTGTAAATGGAAAATATCCACAGGAATAAAATAAGATGAATTTTATAATAACCGATCCAGCATGACTTATCTTCAATAAAGTATTGGATTAGCAGCAACAACTGTCTCTGAGCATACATTTTGCGACACTGTTTCCCGTGTCCAAACTGTAAGGAAATTTAAATTCGTCAACTCAACCAACCAATCTCATGGTCATCAAACTTTATTTCCTATCATAAAACGATATGGTTTATTTTTTAAGTAATTTTAACTGTTCAAATATCAATCGGAGACTAAATCTTCATATTTTCATTTCTGTGATATCTTCTGCTTTATATTCGGTCTTTTCGTTACACAGAGTTACTTCACATTTGGGACGGTATCTGACGTAAAACAATTATGACGTCATCAAATTCTATGGAAACCCATCAAAAACTCAGGGATATGATAATAAACAAATGACGTTTTCAATGGACGTTATAACGTTATAATTGTTTCACGTCAGATACCGTCCCAAATGGTAAATAAATCTGTTTAACGAAAAGACTCAATAGCTTTTCAGAGTGAAAGCTACCGCGGGAGTTTGATCCTCGGATAAAAAGGATGTGATGCAAACAAAACATGAAACAAAGAATTCAGAATAGATCAGACATTTCAGGAAGATGGGTTACAGATACAACTTAAGGGATTTAGGTTAGCAGATAGATCAGGTTCTTGTTGACACAAGTTCATGGTCATTTATTTGATGCATCTACATGACTTGATTAACCTCCATGCACTCAGATTGTAGATTGAATGCGGAACAGCATTTAACTAATTTTGAAGGCATCATCTAGCTTTCAATGATGGCGATAGCTTTGAATGAATGACAATCATTGCTTCAGAGTGCGTTGATCGGTTAAAAAGCAGAGGTGTATGTATCTCAGTGTATGTCAGTGAGACGATGTACAATTGTAATAGTTATAATGTTACGAAGCCGGAAAAACTTCAAATGAAGCTACATTTATACGGAAGTTCCAAGAATTCCCCTTATGATTTTAAACTGCATGACGCAAAAAACATGTACACTTCATTATGTTTAAATTCCTTCAAAGCTTTATCTATAAAATCATTTCTTCCTTTATATATGTCTTTATTGATACGATACAAATGTCTTTCATTGATTCACAAATCGTGTAGCAGAGTCCTACAGTAAACACATCTCAATTTACAACTAGCGAAGACAATGGTTTCCATTATCGCAATTGTTATAATGTTACGAAGCCGGAAAAACTTCAAATGAAGCTACACTTATACGGAATTTCCCAGAATTCCCCTTATGATTTTAAACTGCATGACGCAAAAACATGTACACTTCATTATGTTTAAATTCCCTCAAAGCTTTATCTATAAAATCATTTCTTCCTTTATATATGTCTTTATTGATACGATGCAAATGTCTTTCATTGATTCACAAATCGTGTAGCACAGTCCTACAGTAAACACATCTCAATTTCCAACTAGCGAAGACAATGGTTTCCATTATCGCAATTTCCATCTAGCTTACCAAGACCATAGTTTCTGTTAATGGCATCACCAACAAGCTTACTAAAGATCCCCCACATACAGAAGCCCAAAATAAGACTATGACTAACCGTTTTCTAGCCTGTTCACTCTTAACATATCTTATGCCAAATCATCCGGAGCTTACTTAAGTATCGGTACATTAATCCCTCTTGAAACACGACGTACTTAAATAATGAAGCACATGATGAACGCGGACTTTCCACTGTAGTAGAACGTCCCCTGCTTTAAATAGTATCCACTTTATCACACAATTACATGTACTCTAAGAAGGACGTTTATACTATAAATCTGTAAAATCAGTCCATGAAAGTATATTGTATCTACTGACTACAACTGCTGGTCGTAACAGTACTTATACTGGTCATGTCTGCATGTATAACTGGTTTATGACATCTAAGGCATCATGACGGATGTGGCAGTTCTGCGGGTAATGCTTATCGAAGTTTCTGATGGTATGTTATCCCATTCCTGATTCCTTAAATGATCAGTGGTTTCCTCCCGGTTTGTGTCATCCTTAACAACTTTGCTACCTTCAAATATTTGGTATCTTCATACTGTATAGATGTTAGTTTGTTTTAGTCTTCTGAAATTGATTTTAGCAACCTTGAAACGTAAGACTCTTGTATAATAGTATTCAAACTTTGTTTAACCTGTGATTCACATTCGTAAGAACATGTGACATAATTACCAGTGGATTACGTGGTAATAAATATAAAACATATATACCTTTTAATTTTGTGCACCAGATGCGCATGTCGACAACTTATGTCTCTTCAGTGATGCTCGTGACCGAATGGTTGGATTTCTCATATCATATAAATATTTGAAGAGGAGTATTAAAACCAAAATGACCGAAAAGTGAGCCAAAAAATAGTAAGTTGGACAAGGAAGAGAACTGTAATAAATTGTATTACATACATACATGTTTTGGGAATGGAACTCCACAAGCAAAAACACAAAAACAAACACACACAAAAAAAAACCCAAAAAGAAACACACACAAACAAAACAAAAACAAAACAAAAAACTCCAAACCGATCAAACAAAAAAAGCAAAACAAAGTCTCTATAAATGTTTCAATAAATATATAAAAATATATATAAAAGAAGCAAAACAAACACCCCCCCCCAAAGAAAAACCAAACAAAATCTAAAAAACCCCAAAAAACCAACAATCAAACAAACCAAAAATAAATAAAAAAAGAAAAATAATAGCAAAACAAAAACAAAAACCAACACCATTCCTCCATAAAAAAAGCCCCAAAACAAAAACAAAAACCCAAAGAAACAAAACAAAACAAAGAAACAAAAAGGAACAAAGAAAAAATTCCACTATTTCAAAAAGATTTCGAGTGATCACCGATGCTGTTCTTTGGCATAGTTACCTGCAACACACTCTGTTCATGACTCTTACACTTACTTTTGTAATATTTTCGTGAATGGTGAATCAGGAAATAAGAGGGATTGGAAATTGTATTTTCCTTTTACTTTTATAAATTTTGGCCTACTGACCTAAAAGAGACATGATTATTTTCGTCAACAAGGATGTGAATAATGTTGACTGAAATGTAGCAAAGTCCAGAGTACCATTAATCAAGATCTTTCCTGGGTTTTCTTTTGGTTTTTCCATGTTGTAGACATGATATTCTCAAGTTACGCTAAAGTCTTGTCTCTGTAGTTCCAGCTGCAGTTTTTCTCTCTGACAGATGTTTGGATAATTTAATACCTTTCAATCATAATATGTTTTGAAACCCCCCCCCCCCCCCCACCTCCCTTTTTTTTGGAGGATGGAAAGGGGGGTGTCCACAATATGAATCATTTTCTATACCCTGTCTCACCTCTTTCTTTTTCCTTCATCCCCTTTCTGTCTCTTCTTTTTATTCATCGTGCTTGCAAAATGTGCATGTAAGCCACAATTTAATCTTGCTGGGAAAGGGGAAATGCGTGGAATGATGACGTTGCCAATAAAAAATCGTATTGCACTCTGTGTAAAAACAATTAGATTCATATGGCTGTCAAAATTATTCCCCATTACCCATTATTTCTCTTTTTGCCTTCACCCTTTCTTGTTCATGATAATAAAAGAAATCGTTTTCAACATTTCAACACCTTTTATTAAATAACAACAACAAAAAAAAAATTATGTAAAGAAAGAAACAATAAATAAATAAATAAATAAATAAATAAATAAATAAATAAAATAGAATAAATAAATAAATATATACAAAAGGAAAAAATGAAAAAAGAATGAATGAATGAATAATTCTAATGTTAATGATACAGAATCAATCATAGTTCTTACTTATGAAAACTCCACCGCTCTTTATATTGATCACATAGACATTTAATAGAGGGTTCCGTCAAAAATATGCAAAATGAAAATATGGGTAGTAGTCATGCCCAAATATTTTGTGAAAATGTGTCTCATTCTAGTCAAAATGATGTTTTACTGCATTAGATATAAAGAACAGATTTTAATTACGTAATAAGATATCAGCCTATACATTTTCTACTTTTCTCTTACTTTTTATATAGTCTAATTTCTGGAAAAGATTTAAAATTTTCTGGTGCTGGCATCTTGTACGATCTTAAAGTGTACCTCGCAATCTTGGTGAAAAAGGGGAATATCTTCTTCGGGGATCTGTAGATTCCCCACCAGTGATCAAGCTGATTGTTTCTCTCTCTCTTTTTCTCTGTCAGACGACCAGTCCATACAACAAAAAACCTTTCTGTGTTGATTGTTGGAAAACTCTGAATTGAAGAAGGAAAGATGTCTTCAAGGAGATATCTATTTTATTCGAAGCGCATTGATGGAATGGCGCTACAGACGCGGATCTCCTTTCAGATAAAACGCGATTTCCCGAAATTTTTTAAATTTTGACCAATCAGAGTGCAGATTTCTAAGATATACCCCATTGCATGAGATAAGTATATGCTAGGCACTAAATCATTGAACCAACAGTAAGTACAAGCGAGGAATTTCTTTAACAAATGAATACTTAACTTTAAAGATGGAATCGGCGAAATCAATTAGTCAGGTAACAGAGTAAATAGATGACACCATGTCAAAGGAAGGTTTGCTAAAAATAGCCAAAAGGTGTTGTTATTACATAAACTAAAAATTTGTAAGACCTATCACGTAAGGAAAAATCTAAAAGCTAGAGACAGAGAAATTCCTAAGCTGAACTTAATCAAATCAAGTATATACATAAAGTATTTTGAGTTTCTTTTATGGGAAAAATAAAATGAATTTAAGGAAAATATAAAGATTTTTGATACAATAAAATTTTAAACTTATAATTTTAATAAATTTGAATATTAACATTACATAAAAAGTAATGATTTTTCTTATCAAAAGTGATCACATGCCATCTACATGCGCAGGGGATGGGGGGACACAAACCGAAATGAAGCCGAAGCCGTGTCATGTGGTGAAGGAGGGGTTATCTCCTCTCTCAGTTCGGGGTCTGGGGGATCTCCCCATGAACATTTTTCGAAAATTGACATAAAATGACGCAATCTAAAATCATTTTCTTCATCTTTTATTGGAGGGAGGGGCGGGGTAGGGCACCTATTTGATAAGGCACTTTCCATTTCGCCTACATGAGCACTACGCCACTATACAATTATTGATTCCACCTTTCTATAATTTTTGACATGATGTTGGATGTGCAAGTTTGATAATCTTTGGGTGGAAAAAGGTTAATATCAATTGTTTTTTATATGAAAGTTTTTATCATAGAAAAAAAGATTCATCCTTATAATGTATTATTTTACAGTATTTTCTTCATAATTTTGAGTTTAACTGATGTAGTGATGATGAATAATAATATAGTATCACAGCCAAATCATCAATGAAAATTACATATCATAAGTAAACATAAAGTATGACACAATACACAATGAATATCATATGTAATATATATAAATATATATAATGTAACTAAACAACAACAACAACAACAACAACAACAACAACAACAACAATAAAAGATAAGAAAAGAAAGCTTTGAAGATTAACCACCTAGGTGATGCAGTAATGGTATCAAAATATTCCTAAAATTGCAATGTATGATGATGGAAATGAAGTACTGTATTTTGACTCTCCTCAAGGTACATTATTCATGTTAGGGTATAAGAGGTTAGATGGGCATAGTTTTCAATGAGATATTGGACCGGTTAATTATACTGAAGAGATAAATTTCTAAGTTTTGATTTTCCCTGTTCAACAATCAAAATGTTGATGTTGCTTGCTTGAATTTAAGTGGACAGCGATGTAAAATTATATATTTAATAATTACTATGTCAAAAAATATTATTATAATAAAAATAGATAAATAAAATAAATGAAAACTGAAAGTTATTATTGATCTGCTATTAGTCAACAATTATCTTTCCAAACGGAACTATATTTCTTTAGTCAAAAAGATGTTCACAACATATATAGAATATTCCCTTTAAAGCTTGAAAATAGATTCTGTGCAAGACCATGCCTAGGTCGTGGGATCTGGAAATAGCAATGAGTTCTACATTTCTATTTTTCGATACACTCGATGGCTTATGTGTTGATTAAATCAAGTACTTCCTGATATACAATTAAATTGAATTAAACACATTTTCAGATAGATAAAAGCATCGACTTTTTAAAGTCATGAGAGAAATTACTAACAGAGGCTTGTAAAATTTGCATAATTTTCATACATTTTATATCTTTGATCTAAAAATCAACCAATATCCTTATATTCATTGATTATGGCAGATTACTACATTTTTTATCTAATTTGTCTGGATTCAAAATTATTTTTACCGCTTTACTAAATAAAAGAAGTCCTCTAGAGGTATTCGCTTAGTAGGGCCCCTAAGAAATTTAAACTGCCGTCCATAAGAAGGGGGGGGGGCTAAGTATTCTATCCTTATCAAGTTTCAGCAAAATCTCTTTAGTGGTTCGGCTGAAAGTTGAAAATGTTAAAGGTTAACTAGGTTACCTAGGCAGAGAGATGACAGAAGAAATTCTCCCTGCGAATAGTTATATTTTCAGAATATAGCAGAAATAGGGTTCATAATAAGAAATTATGAGTCGATGGGACATCAATATCTGTGTATGAGAGTAGAAGTATTCGAAGGTCGGAATAGGAGCTCCATATCAACAAAATCATATCCAATCAGGCACAGTTATATAGACTTCTATAGACTCCTTGTAGATGGCAGGGGCGGATCCAGGAATCCAGAATTTCCGAAAGAGGTGGAGGAGGGTCACATCATATTTAAGTATTAGCCAAAACACTCAGCCATTTTGGGTGCCCAATCTGGAGTTTTACTCATATTATCTGAGTGTTTTCAGCTTTATCACCTATACATGCCTTGTAAGTTTGTGGTCAAAAGGGGGAGGGGCGGTGGGGCCCCTGCCCCCTTCTAAATCCGCAACTTGATAGTTCAACGAGCAACCAGGGTTGTAACATTCAACTGCAACAGAGACCTGTGAACCACGGATAGTAAATTACACTCTACGTACCCCAGATTGGCAGACACTACAGGCCAAGGAAAATGGTCAGACTAAAACTATTCTGTATATAGCTATAAAGCCACACAAGGAGAAGCGGCAGTAAATGTTCCACCCTGACAGGTTCCTACGGATGAGCACATCAATAGATGCGTACAAATTTAGTTTCATACCTCGCACTTACTACAACAGTATACCGGACTCGTTGCGATTTTGACGTTTTCTTAACGCGATAACTAAAAATGTCAAAATAGCAGCTTGACGAGTCGGGTAGGGATATATTATTGTAGCTCACTGTCATAGACTCGAACCACTTATCCCCAAATGTCCTTCAAGCACTATAAATACGGAGTGTTTCATGGAGAAACGGGCATTTTGTAGACTGATACATCTGTTCTTCTGATCATTTGAATTGCGTATGAAAACAGCGCGCACTTTGGTTGACGTACTTTGGTTGTCGTTTGCACGGTCTGAGTAAACTAAATCGTATTCCGCTTATCTGTCCGCAGTAGGACAAACAGAGAAGCAGAATATAGATATGGTTTTAATCAGACTCTCGTTTCTCTCGCAGCGCCTGTGTATTGGTTCCCATTGTAGATCAACATTGTAGATTTAAAAGTTTGACATCATACGTCTATACATGTATATACAGATATTTGTTCACCTGCGTTTCCGAAACCGGAATTTCAGGCAGGCAGCATTTCTTGCCTTGAATGGGAAATTTGACTTCGTGTTCCTGTCTCCTTCGTATGTTCATGCGTGTATATTTATGTATTTACCTCCTCGATTTAAAAGGTTATTGCAGGACTTTTGCGACGGGTGTTGCATACAACCAGGGGACGCTTACTCTTCCCGCGCACCTGGTCTCACCTCGATTTTATTGGGGTTCGCATTTGTCTGAATATGAGACTAAACACGATATTGTCCCCTTTATTCCATGGACTATGAGATATGGTTTACCCTTCGATTGACACATCTCTAGGACTATAGATTGTTTTCAAATGCATGAAATTAAATTGGTTTAATTTCCTTTAGCGGCCATCTTGGAGGTATATAACTGAATATCTGTGCATAAATCCACTAAATTATATAAGAGGTTGTGGATCGAAATTGTTTCGAACTTCAGGGCCAACTAAGGATGCTTCGGGAATTTCTGCAATATCTAAACCACTGAAAATTGTTTTCAGAGAAGTGTTAATACAGACAACTACCTCAAAATAGTTCAGTCAACTTAGTATTAATGTGAGGCAAAACTATACCTTGACCTCCAAGATGGCGAACGAAAGAGGTATGTCTAATTCAGAATTTTAACCATAGGAAACCTATCTATTCGAGCGTTCGGTTTAAAAAAAGGGGGGTAATAGGAGAGACAAAAATCGTTTTGCTGATTTTAATCAAAGCACTGAATCTGAACGCTTGTAATCAAAATTAAGTATACGTCTTCTTAGTGAAAGTAGCTGACATGTAGTGTTTAAAAGACTATTTCATCTCGTATCGTAACGTCCGTTTCCGTTTCTTTAAGTACTCTCTAAAATGTTGTAATCACTTCCGGTGATGTTGCTTCTGAAGAAGGAAGGTAAAGAAAAGTTTACAACTAGTGATTTTTTGTTTGATTTCATTCAGAGCTGAATATGAATGACAGCAGGATTTGAAATAAGATTTTATGTAAGAGGTTTTAGAGTTGGAGTCATCGGTCATTCGTGCAAATGAAAAGTTTGAAAAATTAGCGAACTTTACCTTTTGCTTTGCCTCTGCAACTCGGAGTGCGTCATTTGTGTCACATGTCGATGTTTGGGGTTGTTGTTTTTTTCAGTACGATGGCAATAGATTCTAGACCCTCTAGTCCACATACAGTGGTTGATTCATTGCAATAACACGAGGAAAGTACTTCCCAAAATATAACATGTAAACATATAGATGTAACTTAGTGTAAGGTCCTCCCACTGGCCCATGTAGTGATGTACATCACTGCAATCTATATATACATGTCAATATGCAGTCCTCTTTAGTCCCTTACTACTGTAATATGAACGATAATGTAGGAATACTGCAGAATTATAATGGAGGTGAGTATTTGTTTTAGAGCATTGTACTTGTTTTTTACTTTCACTTTGTTACAAGTTTGTTTTAGTGTGCCATATATCAGTTTGGTCTGTTTGCAAAAAGAGCTCAGTAAGTAGAGAATCTCTTCAACAGGAGAAAGGTCTTGGGTTTGAGTCCCACCCTGGCCACCTTTTTTTCTACTCGACATGGATTTAGTGCCTGTGTCAACCATCATGTGTTGGTTTTCTATTCTTGAAGTTGGACATCTGGGTATTTGATAACTGGCATTCAGATGAGTTTGGGGTAAAGCATCAGACTTTATCATAGAGAGCAATGCATATTCAACGATCAATTACTGTAGTATGGAATAATCAAAAATGTTTTGTCATTCAAACAAATTAAAATTTGAGTATATTTTTACAAATTTCCAATCTTATTTAAGAGCATAACCTTGTAAAATGGATACAGGAAAGTTAAAAATTGTATTTTCTCTTTCGTCAAACCCCAAGTTCTACCCAAAACATCTTGATCAGACCCCTCTGGTATCTTCATAAAGCAATAAAGATAGTAATTTCATACGACTTTGAGAAGATTTTTGGTGTATGTGAACTTCAGTTTGTGATTTTGTTTGTTGCTAAGGAAGAAAACAACTGGCAGGTGAGGAGTCTGACTAGTTTGTTTGTTAACCAAGGTATGTCATTTAGCAGAGCAACTTCACTGCTTAAATTAGTTTATAAATACATTGTGTAAAATTTGCAGATAGTTTTCAGAATTATATGTAACAGGCAGGGTGAAAAATTGTGGCCTGACCTGGGAATTGACCAGACCCTTCTGCTATCAACGTGGACGCTCTCACCATTGAACTATCCGGGCAGATACTGGCATCTGTCACACTTCCTCCCTGCCCAAGGTTTCCAAAGCTGAAACCCAACAGAGAAGTTTGAGGGTCACTCTCACGGCACCAAATTCTATAACATGCAGGGTGAAAAATTGTGGCTGGACCCAGAAATCGAACCCAGAACCTTCCACTAATAAGGCAGATGCTCTCATCATTGAGCTATCTGGTGTGATGCCAGTATCTGTCTCATATAGCCAATATGCATATACAGATGGGTGCAGTCCTAACATAACATGCACGTTAACGCGAAAAGCGGTCACGAGGACTGCTTGAGCACACGTGCTAGGACTGCTCGACCGGACGCGCGTGCGCTCCTTGCGTTAACGCGGGAGGAAATTCGCGTTAACGCGATTTATTGCCGCGTGCGCTCGGTCCAGTCGCGCGTTCACATGCCTTCATTTGTAATTCTCTATGCAGTGTTACGGATGAAGGAAATAAAAGGGATCTAATTAAATTACTGCAAATATATATACGTGTGTTATATGTAATATTAAAATGATACTCCGCATTAAGGGTTTCATATGTAAAATGATAATGGAAAATACGGCGTAGACATGCACTAAGGTATTTATGAAAAAAACTTCGTCGGTTTATAGAATAAAGAATCTAGGATAATTATATTATAATTCTATTTTATTAATCAATTAAATTATGTATTTATTTCTTATTTGTTTATTTTTTAATAAATTATTTATGTATTTATTCCTATCTATTTATTTATTATCGGGGTTTTTTAATTATCTATTTTTCAAAAAATATGAATACCATGATTATCATCATTATTATTAAATTTATTATGAATGTTATTAATTTTCTTCTTCTTTTTCTTCTTCGTATTATTATTATTATCATAAAATAAGAATAAATTTCATTATATTCAGTGTTCGGAAATTGTATTCAATATCTTTAAAATTCATCCCTTAACTCATAAACGTTTTATCTAATTCTAAATATTTACCTACATGCACGCAGTAATATGTTCTTATATTCAAATATAAAATGTATAACTCGAATCTCCTTCAAATCCTTCTCTATGTACATGTTAATGTAAGTTTTAAGTTGTAAGCAAGCGAACATGGCTGTCAAGCACGTTCACGCGGCAGTCAAGCGCGTGAACGCAGCTGTCAAGCGCGTTAACGCGGTCTCGAAATTAAGTTCACGAGAAACTCTGCGTTAACGCAGACGCGTGTGCTCAGCAGTCCTGAGCGCACGAGGAAAGCAAACTTCACGTTAACGCGACGTTAACACAATGTTATGTTAGGACTGCACCCCACTGTACATGTATACATTGGCACTTATTAATATGATGAAAAAGTTAAAATATTCTGTTATATCTTAGAGTTAGATACAAATGTAAATGAAGAATGTGACAAAATATGTAAAATATACCAAAAGTATCAGGGTTCCATCTCCAATCTGAACGTGGGTAGACATCTTTCTGTATAAACATGTACATGTACAATACCTGTAGTGGGTTATTTTAGATTCTCCAGTACATTGTTGATAAACACCAAGTCTAAGTCTTCATTCTGTTTAAAGCAATGTTGAATACAAATGAATAAATCTACTACCGGTATTTATAGGGAATTTTGATGAAAAAGTGAAAGTAAATTAACTGTATGTATATTGTATGACAATACCAAGTACTGTTTATTAGCATGTAGGGCATTTTATGTCTACCTTATACATATTATAATTACATGTTATATGTCTTGTAGATGAAGCATTCCCTATTAGTTATATGTCAGATGTAGAAGTATGGTCACCAATATAACAGAAGTACCATGAAAGTCAAGTTTATATGTATGGAAGAAAATTTCATTTGTAACGTAATATTGGTAGCCAATGGAACAAGAGGATAAATTGGTAAGCTTTTGTAGATTTGTCATTGTATTTTAAATCAAATTAATGTATTTTTATGGTGTTACTAGGTATCACATGTATGAACAAATATAAAAATGTTTTTATTATACCCCCCCCCCCCCTACAACAAAGTTATGGAGAGGGGTGGTATACTGGAATTAGGTTTTCCATTTGTCCATCTATCTGTCTGTAGTTTTGATTTTTCCTACCTCAGAGTTGTCCTCCTCTAAATTTGTATTTCTTGATATCTAAGTTGATCACAATAAAATTTGGCTTTTTCATCATTAACGATAAAGTAAAAGAAAATAAGAATGTTTATGAGGTCAAATTTCAAATTATACATGTAGATTTAGTCAAATGGCAAATCATAAATTTTGTCTAATGGCAAACTATAAATCATGCAATGCAGTCTAGGTGATTGGTAGTTTTAACACAAAATAAAAAGGGCCAAATCCAGCCGTGAATTAAGATTCTACTCAAAGCACTGTGATTTTATACAAAAGTGTGAACTAGAAAATGAAGGTGAACTTGCAACTGAACTCTGATTGAACTGCACTGAACTGAACATGTATGTACATGTAATGATGTAATTCTAATTTAGCAAATTATATTCATACATGTAATAACTTTGCTGCAAGTATTGGATACAGACATGTTATGATTTTCATATTCAAGTATGGTACATTGCCTTTCAGTGAAATAATTCAACCATATGCATATGTATTAATTATTTATAGATTGAGTTGGCAGAGAGTTACCAAGGCAACCGTCTGACTTGCAGTCTAAGGAGAGCCTATCAGGATGGTAACATAATCCTGAGAGGAATGGAGGATGAAGGACAAGATGGGAGGCAGGAGTCGGAGGAGGAGGAGGATCCGTATAGCTTGGATGATATAGAAACGGAGCTAGACGAAGCTTCAGGTGGTGGGGACAATGACATGCAGGTGTGTATGTTTGGGTCATTTACAACTAAGGATTTTGGAGAATTTGCACAAAATTGACTGGGTGTAAATTTTACTTGTTCTAGTTTATGCCTTTACATGGGTTTCTGTAAATTGTATGAAGCGGCATTGGGTGCTTTTATAATGTTGAAATCAGGAGGGATATGTTTAAAATATTTGAAGCGGAAAAATATCGTTGCATCTAGCCCACCACTAAAATACATTACATCTTTATTTCCGAAAAAATTCCGAAGGTAACATTGTACACCATGTGAATGTACTGTCCATGTGAGGGGTACATGTTTGTAGATCTTTGGCTCCGGAACTTAAAGTGAAGCCCTTTGCGTTCCACAGTGTCTTTGTCAGTAAATCACCCAAATGGCTGTGGAGTTTCATGACCCATTGATAAATCGCGTTTTATCATTTTGTAACAAAAGTAAACAAATGTTACATCCAGGGTTTTCATTTAGAATTATTTGAGGAGGTGATTTAGAAATATGAGGCATATCATTTGAAGCACTGTATGCACGAATGAAAGTAGCAAATTTGAGATCAGAGGAATTTTGAACTGGTGATTTCTGTCATTTGAAGCGGCAGTATTTCGCCGGTTACCAGCTATTATTGAAAAACCTCTACATCATTTAAAACTTTAGTTTATTCTTTCTTCAATGAGGTATAACTTGTCTATGCTGATGAACAATTAAGTCCTGAAATAGCGTTTGAAATATGTCAGTATCGATTTTTGTAAAATCCCTAACAATAAGCAGCGGTCAGTGTGGGTTGCTAGTGAATAATTTATTCTTGTCACTGAAAACAACATATTAGCAAAAAGAGATGAATGAACATCACTTTTACAACGTAAAACTGTACTCATGGATTAAAATCTCTGTATCTTTACCTTAGATGGTGTACATGTAGTATCGTCAAAGTCATCATATTTATAAACCAATGTCTAATTTAACAATAGATTTATATATGCAATTTACATGTATTGTTGGATTTTGATATGATTTATTTCTGTCTTTTAAAAGGAATCAAGGAAGTTAAAAGAAGAGGGTTCAAAGAAAATAGATGAAGAGAGTTCAAACTTATATGATGATGCCATATCAGTTTTAAAGCCAGAAGATAAGGATATGCATGATTCACTACAAAGAATTAAGTCAGAAGATAATGATAAAAAGAAATCTGAAGAAAATGTGGAAAGAGATAAGCATGAAGGGGAAAACAGTATGTACCATGATGCAATGTCTCATCTTCCTGCCCTGAATCAGAAAGTATTAAATGAAAATTCCTCCAGTAATCAGGAAAAAACTTCAAATTTAGGTGAAGAAAATGAAAGCAATGATACTATATCAAGTGGATCTGGGTCATATCCATGGATGTCTCCACGTTTCCAGTTGGATCCTCAGCCTCTTCCAGGTCTTGCTCAGACTAATATTTATGAACTTGCCCAACCTCTCAATAAAAGTCCTCCCACGCCCCCAAAGAGACCATCACGTCACAACAAAGTCCCGACTGTTCCAGTGGATGATGGGAAGGAAATAGCACCTCTTATACCTATAGCTGAAACGATGGATATTCTACAACAGCAGACTATGGATTCAAATATTTATGAACTGGCAGCCAATCCCATGCATTTCACTCAAAATAGCCAATCAAAGGATGTGTTTCAATGGGAAAACAACAAATCATATGTTGTTCAGTCCCAGTCTGCGCCAGCTCAAGGTGCCACTGTGATACCTGAGGAAACTGGTAAGTATTCAGATACGTGTGTACCATTTCATTACAATTTTTAACGTAAAACAAATTTCTGGTGAAGAAAACTGAATAGACCATTTTCCAGTCTTAAATGATGTAAGGTGCCTAACACTGGACAAACCGCTTTTTGCTGTAGTTCTTATTATGACGCTTGGATTGGGACGTCACAGTGATATGAATGTAATCTGAGTGGGCAAAACATTATTTGTGGGATATTGCCATCTTAATCATGTAAGACTGGAAAAAGGGTATTGAAAAATATAGATCATTAGTGTTTGTTTTAAGAGGTCTTGCAATTTGTTTGTTATCTTATGTTTCATATACACTGATTCTACATTGTGCTATGTATGTTCTTGGCTGTTTTTGTGGTATGACTAATACTGAGTCAGATATATTTTCCTTGCTTTATTTTGTGTTGCACAAAACACTGTGGGTTTAATCCAGGTGAAAATTTAGAAATTACACAAAACACCGCGATTTTATACAAAGGTGTGAATTAGCAGATGTAATTTACACCTGATGATTTCTCACCATGCTTTATGTGATTTTTCCACATACATTTATGCATCAATTTGCTTGCAGAACCAAGTACTCCTGAAACCTTTTGCTTTCTGTAATGATTATTACCCTAATCAATGGCCACAAGCTGAACCTATATAATGATAATGTAAGAGAAGCAATTCTGTGTCTTTAATGCACAAATGTAGGCAAAAGGACGAATATAATAAATCGTGAATTAAACCAATGCAAGTTAACTTTAGGGGGGGGAGGCATTAAGTTTACAAATAAGAAATATGTTGTGCTGGCAAATTTTACCTTCTCCTAAACTAAGTATTATGTATGCCCTTTCTTCTTATTTTCATAGTTGTTTATTGTTAGGAGAAGATGGAGGGGGCTTGTTTTGATCAGACTTGGGCTCTTTAAAACTAGTTTAAACCAAAAAATAACTATGAATAGGATACTGAATGCACACAATACAACTCTTATCAAATTTATTTTCAGAGGAGGATGACCAAGTTGGAGAACTGGTTTATGACACAGTCCTGGATTTTAGTGGCAGTTACGATCAACTAAGGAAATTGAAGGCCTCGAAGACAGGTAGCTCCAGTGAACATTTGTATGGGGTTCGAAGTGGCAAGGATATAGAATTCTCTTCAAGCTTTGATGGAATGGGAAAATTTAAAAAGAAGAGCAGTAAAGGTAACTATTTCTCAGATATTTTTCACTTTGGTAAATTTATTTCTGGAATTGAATGAATTCCTAGAACAAGTACTTGATGTATCCCTTCGTGTCGGCATCCTCATGCACGAAAACTTTAATCTGGCTATATCTTTTTAACCAATAGGGATAGAGGTTTGATACCTAAGACATAGGTTCCTCATGACAAAAGCTTTCATCTAATGCCATGACTTTTGACCTTGTGACCTTGACCTTGGACTTTGACCTACTTTTTGAAAACTTTAACCTTGGCTATAACTTTTGATTTGATATAGGTAGGACTTTGATACTTTACACATAGGTACCTCATTCCAGGAGCTTTCATTTGATACCATGACCTTTGACCTTTGGCTTTGACCTACTTTTCCTAAAAATTTTAACCTGGGCTACATCTTTTGAACTAATAGGGGTAGGACTTTGATACTTCATACCTAGGTTCCTTATGGCAGGAGCTTTTATTTGATACCATGACTTTTGACCTTGCGATGAAGACTTTTGACTGACCTACTTTTTAAAAACTTTAACGTAGGCCATATCTTTTGAACCAGTAGGGGTAGGACTTGATACATGTACTTCACACATAAGTTCTTCATATCAAGACCTTTCATTTGATATCATGACATTTGACCTTTTGACCTAAACCTTGGAATTTGACTTACTATTCCAAAGCTTTTACCAAGGTCATTTTTTTTTAAATATTAGAGATATGGATTTCACATGTAGCTTCATTGTGACCAGAGCTTTTATCTGGTTAGCTTGTAACCTTTACCTTGAACTTGACCTTGAATTAAAAGAACATTGAAAATACATGCTTTCCCTCTGACAGTGCCCCACCAGCATTGTCTTCTGACAACTCTTGTTTGATATGTGAGGTAAGGTATCTATTTATTTGTGACATTACATCATATCAAGAATTTGGTTTTTAATCCCTCGGATCGATAATTCGGGGGCATATTATTTTTGTCCTGTCTGTTTGCTTGTTTGTCTGTTTGTTGTCAGTTTTAACCTTGGCTATAACTTTTAAATCATGAGGGATAGAGACTTCATATTTGACATGCATACTCAACTTATGAAGCTCTTTCAAATGACATTAAGGTCGATGATCTTTTGACCTTGACAATGACCTTCATGCTAAAAATAACTTTTTGTACTTTGGTGCCACCAGGGGCATTAGAGTTTCAGGAACACAGCTTATTCACTGAGCTATATATTTACTTCAAGCAATTCATGTTTTGTTTAATGTTCTAGATATTTAAAGTGATGCGATAACGAAGTTAAACATCTAAATTATAAAAGAAAGTTGAAAAGAAATTTAATATATGGCATTAAACATACCTATGACAAAAGTATATAACAGTAAAAATCTGTCCTTGACCTAGAACTTGTAGGAAATGACTTCATGATTCATTTTAAGATTTGAACTGCAGCATATACAATATTGAATCCTACATTCTAGCAAAGCTGTCGCATTTGTTATATAAGAAATGTAAGTTGATGGAGTTTTATAAATATTTCACCCTGAAGCATCCTTTACTCAAATGCTTTTAAAAAATCCCCCAAAATTGAGTACTTTCACAATGAATTGTGTCCTGTTGTCAAACAGCACTATGAGAGCAAAGTTGCCAAATAAACATGCATTTCAAAGTGTGTTATATTGTACGATTTCCTTTGCATTAATTTCATAAGTAAATTTAAGAACACTGTCAATACTTGCACATTAACCAGAGTCATCTTAAAAGTTCATATCTATAATGCTTGACTCCCTTCCCTACATTTTTGCATTTGCTTCCATCAAGGTTATCTCCATTCAGTTATGTCTTCAGAAAGCTCTTCCACTGCATATTATGTACCCTTTGACTTCTTTATCCGTTGACATCATTTTAACCTTTTGGTTGACAAATACTTAAATGGTAACGCAGAACAAGATTTCTTGGAAATGTTTGTATGCCCCCAGAATTAAAGATTCAGGAGCATCTAGTTTTTGATCTGTCTGACAGTTTGTCTGTGGTAAAAAAACTTTAACTTTGCATGTAACTTTTTTACTGTAAGAGATAGAACTTTCATATTGGACATATATATTCGTGACTAGAACTTTCTGTTGGCACAGTAATTTTTAACCTTGTTACCTTGACCAAAACCTTTGACTCTGTTTTCAAAAACTTTAACATTGGGTATATCTTTTGAATGGTAAGTGATAGGGCATTTATATTTCACATGTGTATTCCATGTGATAAGACTTTTCTGTTGGTACCAAAATTTTGACAGCCTATAACTAAATAGTTTTTATACGTCTGTCTCCAGACGAGGCATATTATGTTATGGTGGTGTCTCTCTGGCATCCATCTGGTATAGTTTGTCTAGGCCATAACTTTTTACCCCTTCAATGGATTTGAATAGTATTTCATAAAATTGTTACCCAAGATTCAAGGGTGTGTCAAGACTTTGAACCAAGGTCATATCTGCAAGTTCAAGGTCACAGTGCATATGATGGGAAAACCTTTATCTAGGCCATAGTTTTTTACCCTTTGCAAGGATGTGTATAATATTTTACAATATTTTTGCCCAGGACCCAAAGTTGGCTCAAGGTCATGGTCACTATGCATATGATAGGTAATTCCTTGAGTGGACCATAACTTTTTACCCCTTGCCTGGATTTGAATAATATGTCATAGAATTGTTGTCCAGGTTCATAAGGTTTGTCATGACCTTGTCCCAAGGTCATATCTGTAAGATCAAGTTCACAGTGCTTATGTACAATAAATACTTGCCTGAGAGCAATAACTTTTTACTGCCAGTATGGATTTGAATAATATTTTACAGGATTGTTGCAAGGGTGCTTCATGACCTGAAAGCAAGGTCATACTTGCAGTGTGAAGGTTGCAGTGGTTATGTATGGTAAATCCTTGTCTGGGCCTTAACTTTGTACTGCCTGCATTAATTTGAATAATATTTCACAGAATTGTTGTCCAGGTCCCAAAGGTTGTGTCATTACTTTGAACTAAGGTTGAATTTCATGATTAGCATTATCTTACAAGAGTTTTTCCTCTTTAGTGAAACTGAGTCAAAGATTAGGGGGGAGTTTTGAAGCCCTGAATAAGGGCAGAAGGAAATTTCTCCATAGAATTCACTCAACCCCTCTTCAAGTCAAGGAATGGGCATATTATGTTAAGCATTGCTTTTGCTCATTCTAGAGTCACAATAGTTGGAACATATATATAGGATAGTCATAACCCAAGGAGGATCCCTATTAATATAGAGTCAAAGTTCAAGGTCACAATGCTTTGTTCACCTTAATCTTTTCTTGATCTTAATTTAGTGGCTTTTCATCTTAGACTCCTGATAGGGCAGGTTGGTCCAATGGTATCACAAATTGAGGACCCAAGTTCCATTCCAGGTGTCGGTTCATTTGTCTGAGGTGATATATTATCTGCGTATCTATCTTCCCTTCAGAGAGACCCTATAAACGGAGGCTCTGTGTCACAATATATGTTGGAATGCTTTAGATTCCTCACTTTCTGGTGGGTCTTGCAACATAAGACATAAGGCCATAATACAAAAATTCCTAGATTCTCATCAAACTTCTCTGAAAAATTGATTTGTGGGGGGAGGGGGATGTCATTTTTTAATTTTTCTGAAGAAGAATTAGACACTGTATACTACTAAATCAGACTAGGCAAACACTGACTAATGACATTATTGACTTTCACAGTTTTATTTGACTTACATAAAGTCTGGAAAGATGTAGAACTTCCAGAATTAAGTTTTACGCTATTTTCACAAATCATGAAATTCAAAAATAAAAAAATAAATTGGAGTGGAGGTTGAAAATCGAAGTAGGAATTTCTCTCTTATATTATAACCCACAGAATCTAGGATTTTTTTTGTTACGGCCTACAGTGATTATTATTATTAAACCAAGCAGGTGGCACCATCAGGCAGGTGGCACCACCATATAAGCGCAGTATCAAAATTGAAATGATGTCATACGAGTATCACCAGTGAAAATATTAGTTTTCACTTTATACATATATTCCAAATTAACCATATTCACATTTAAGATCTATTTTTGCAATTATTTACAAACATTTCATTCTGAGTTAATTGTTATAATTACAGTAAAATTCCTTCCCATAAACATCAGTTCTGTTAATCCCATTGATCTTTTTATGAGGAACAGACAGGGGCTATGGGAACATGTTTATTACTTTAGTTTAAATTAAGCCACTCCCATCTTAATAACTTGATCCTGATTGGTCAACAATAATAATTTACTATGTTTGTGAGTTTACATATAAGAATAGGAGATAAAAATATCCAGGAGATTTTAGAGAGTTTTTAGAGAGTTCTGATATACAGTTTTATAGTAGAGTTTAGACACAGTTCAGTTTTAGTTTAATGATTTTGTTATATTGTCATTCATATTGGATTATATTTAAGTTGCATCAATTCATCAATGGATATTTATATTGTATTATTTTACACTGACCAAACTTCAGAATTTATAATGGTCACTTAGACTGACTGTGTTGTAAACCATATCATGTACATAGTGTGAATATATTTAAGAAACTGACAATGTGTGCTAGACTCATTATTTGTGGAACAATATACAGACTCCGCAACCAAAACTAATTCCCCAAAATTATAATAAATTAAAGAACTGTCACCATCAAGCAATGGTAACCTGGGCAGCAGATTATGCTGGTTACCGTGGTGACACATAAACAAAAAATAGACTCATGATGCTCCACAAATAAGATGTCACAATGGTTCCCCATAACACAAAGGTGTGTCATGACCTTGACCCAAGGTCATACTTCATTGGTTGTTGTGAGCCTATGACCAAATGAGGACAGTTTAAGTTCATCTGTCACAAAAACTTGACGATGTTTAATGTACTGAAATGTAAAATCCACAAGGTTGTAGTTCAAATGTCTCATTTTGTCATTCTGTTACCAACTTAAGTATTTTGTCATTCTGTGATGAAAAATTTATACTCAGAAAAGTTAATCATAATTTTTTATACAATTTCAAGTTCAAACTTGAACCATGAAGTATAACGCTCAACTTTTGAGTACACTTCGTATTGGAAGAAGAAGAAGAACTCTTAATACATGTACATGATAAAATCATTTCTGTTACTGTAACATGTCTATGTTTGTTTGACTGACAGTGCATTTTCTCTGTTCATACTTCCAGCCCGATGTCATCTGTCTATATTTATATCTTAAACAATATTTTGTGATGGGTCTTTTCCTTTCACTGTAATGGGTTAGGAAGTTGCATGTTGTCGTGATGTAATCAGGAATTGAATATACATGTACATACCGTCACAAACACATGTAATTTCAAAATGCACCAACAAAAATGTAATGATTCAGCAAAGTATTCCTTGGATGGAAACATCTGGCCTTACGCATAAACATCTTTGTATCAAATCTCTCCTGATTTGGGCCTGACAATATGACATTGAGATCATTGAAAAGACTATAGATCTTGTATTTTGCCCCTCTACAGCCCTATGCAGACTTTTACTTGAACGTTGCACGCTGACTAACAGGGCAGTGGGGACTATATGACGGGCCTTGTCCAAACCTTTTTCAGAGGAAACATGGTCCTGAACCTTGTCCCCTCTGACTGTTAGTCGTTTGGACAAGGCCCGTCATTAGACGGGACGTATTATGTTATAGCGCTGTCCGTGCGTCCGGGTTCATGTTTTCCGGACTTTTTTTGCCGTCTTTCAAAATATTGACTTGAAATTTGGTATATTGCTTTATTTCAAGCGGCGTCAGTACCAGTTCGAGTTTTGTTACGATTGACATACTTTTGACAGATTTATGGCCCTTGGACTTATAAATTTCGAAATTTTTAAAAAAATTCATTAAAAATCTATTTTATGTCAAAACATTATGAAATTTTTCATGAAACAAGTAAAGTGTACCAACTATCACATATGTCACGGTTTTTAAAATCTTTTTGTTCATTTTTGAGAAATTTATAATTTTAGGAGGGGGGGGGTTGACCATATGTCCTAGGTCATGTTTTTCGGACTTTTTTTGCCGTCTTTCAAGATATTGAGTTGAAATTTAGTATATAGCTTTATATCAAGCAGCATCAGTACCATTTCGAGTTTTGTTACGATTCACCTACTTTTGACAGATTTATAGCCCTTGGACTTATAAATTTTAAGATTTTGTTTTGAAAATTCATTAAAAATCTAAATTTTGTAAAAACATTATGAAATTTCTCATGAAACAAGTAAAATGTACCAACTTCCACATATTTTACAGGTATTGATATCTTTTTTTTCATTTTTGAGAAATTTATAAATATATAATTTTAGGAGAGGGGGGGGGGGGAGGTGTTAGGGGGATGGGGGGCTAGTTCTAAAATATTTCAAGTTTTTTTTTGCAGGTCAAGTTCCAAGATGGGTTGGATAGGACCATTTCTGCAGGAGTTATTGCCCTTTGACTTATTTCTATGATAAAATGCTATGAAATGCAATTAACTTCAGTAAACGTCAGATGTTTTTCATGAAAATCATGCCAAATGCGAATTGATCCTGTCCGAATTAAGCGACGGGCGTATTATGCCATGCTAGGCATTACTCTTGTTCATGTTGATGTCGCATATATTTTTATATCATTACGTGTTTATATTTTTATGATCTCTCAATATGCGATACCTGTTGACCCTTGTTCTTGACATGGAGGATTATTTATAAATATTTAAATGTACATCCTTTGATTGTTCTGCTGTTACGGTGAGTGGTAAGCTGGGCCCGTAAACCGGTTAACCACACTATTTGTTTGGCTTTTGTCAAATTAAATGACCATGCTAAGTTGGTATCGTAATTGCACTACAATCAAATATTTTTGTAATGTGTTATATGTGCTAGTATATTATTAATATTCATGCATTGTATAGCTCCATGGTGACTTCTGCCACATAACTGAGCCAGTAACTCCTCTTTTTTTCTGCACTGAGATGGGATTCATGTTGTCAGTCTGTCCGTCCATCTGTCTGAATGGTCGGCAACATTTTGATTGTGATGCAATAACTCAAAACTTTTTCAATCTATGGGTTACAAATTTCACATACAATGAGAAGAAAATTCCTACAGATTTCATAATCAAAGGTCAAGGACAAAAGTGGGGTTCCTCATTTCAAATTTCTAGTATCATTTAGATCTATGCATTTGAAAATACAAATTTACCATAATTGCAGAGATTTTTACAACAGTTCTGAAGAATTTTCCCTAAATAATCACTTCTTCAACTTTTGCAATAAATGTAAGATTAACCTACCTGTGAACAATCGACAGCAATATATCTGTTTCCTGTACTGTCATTTCTTGCCACATATTG
Organism: Pteria penguin; assembly: GCA_035048485.1. Taxonomy (NCBI): domain Eukaryota; kingdom Metazoa; phylum Mollusca; class Bivalvia; order Pterioida; family Pteriidae; genus Pteria; species Pteria penguin. The sequence continues at coordinate 10,926,789 of CM068582.1, forward strand.
AGTTCAGAGTTCTGTCAAAAGGACATAAAATGACACCAATAACATTTGCGACGCAGAAATTCCATGGATGAGATGGAATTCCTGTGATTTATCTTATCACTCTGTATAAACAGGTGTAACTATTTCCTTGCATTTAAGTATGTCCCACTTGTTCCAAAGGAAAAACAGGGTAGGGGCTTATTATTGATTCGAAATATTATTTGAAACACTTCCTCATGTTATTGAAGTCTAAATCACTTCCTTTAAATTAAGCTTATAAGTCCACTTTAGACTTCAGGAAGTGAAATCTCTGTAACCATGTGAATTGTTGTAGTATTCACTTATATGACATAATTAGTTGAATATGCATGTGGTATGATTGGATAAACAAACAGGTTTACATGGAGGAGAAATGTGAGAGTAACAACACTGTTTGAAGTGTCCGTGGATATTTGTAGTGAGTGGGGATTTGATGTGTTTGTAAGTGATGGAAACTCATTTTAAGAACCCATGTTTTGAGGAGATTATTTGTGACGAGTGTATATATGATGACATAGAGGGCAACATCGACGATGTCGAAGATGTCGAATACGGCAATGTGAACGGGAGAGAAGACGTTGACTCACGCTCGAAGCGTGACATTCCTGTTGTTTCAATTCATGGAAATATTGAAAACGATGAAGTGTATATGAACTTTGACGTTAAGGTTGAAATAGGCATGAGATCACCTTGCCAGGTGATTGGAGACCATTTCAGGGGACGCAAAAGTGGTATATGTGACTTCGAGATGGAAAATAAAAAATCTGGATTTTGTCAAGAGGTGTTACAGGAATGGGAAAAATTGCACAAAGTACCTTTGTCAGCTGTGGTGTCGCACGAAACGCTGGCTGTTAGTGATCCAGAGGGAAAATATGGGAATGGAGGAATAGAAGTGAAAACCTCTGCAGCCCCTTCAAGAAAAAAAGTGTACGGAAACGAAGGAGTGTATAGCAATGATGAAAATGAGGAACATGCACAAAGGGAAGAAGTGTATACAAACGAAGGCTTGAACGAAGAGAGTGATTACACTAATGATCTAGTTGATACCACACAGAAACGATATTCTAAATATATCCCGGAAGAATGCAGTCCTTCCTTTGTAAAGGATGCTGCAGTTAAACCAGCTGGGAAACTGTCTAAGAAAAATTTTGTGGCAAACCAACGACACACAGATGATGGCAGGGTCATTCTTGGTCTTGAAGGTTTTGCTAAATTTCTTTGTTTCTTTCTTTCTGTCTTTCTTACTTGTCCATTATTCCATAACGCTTAAGGTTTTGCTTCAGTTTTATGGGAATATTTTGTCAGTTGAGGATACAGAAAGGTCCATAAGTGTTTATCAAGTTCATTGAAAGATGAATGTTCCTTTATGATCAATTATCTCTCCCTCCTTCCCTCCCTCCCTCTTTCTCTCACTCTCTCTCAGGGTAGGATAGTCTAGTCCTATCACATTAGATTTTGGATATGACAATCCTAGTTCCATCTTGGCACAGGTATTTCTAGGATGATGTTTTCATCTTCTTCCCTCCTATTTGTCCTTTAAATGAGATTGTATATAACCAAGGCCATGTTTTACGATATATGTTTGCATGTAAAAGGTCCCCCACTGTGTCAAGTGGCTCTTTCACATTACAGCTATTATACATAATACAAAGAGATACTCATTCTTTACTTAGAAGTGTAGGATATAAAGTTACAAAAATTTGTGGCCCATTAACCTAGACCAATCGAGTACAAATTATCATGGTACAAGTACTTAGGATGTGGAAACCAGTTTCAGGAAATGGATTATTTGTATTATGCATTTCTTCATACCATCTTGATGTTTTCGAAAATGTAGTTTAATTTGAATTGGGTTTTCTTTGTGCAATCTTTTCAAGTTCATTGTAAAGAAGATATAAAATATTACGGGGATTAATTTTCTTATTTATTTATTTAATTTCTTGTCTTAAGGTGATTCATAGCCAGTGTGATGTCCTAATATATTTTAATCTTTAGATATGTAAATTTCTGTTATTTTTAGAAAATTTTTATTTTAACACCATATTCCAACAATTTAGAATCTAGAACAACATTAATGGGAGTCTGTTTACTTCAAAGACATCTCGGCCAGGAGCCGAGCACTTCATCCCATGAACCACATTGGCTTCATTTTTGTAGGAGATGGTATGATTTAAAATAGAATGTTATTATAAAAAGCGAGTGTTTCAGTGGAAAAAAATACCAAGATGGATAAGTTACCTTGATACTTGAAATCTAATTTCTGATTTCTAGAAGTCTTAAAAATGTATTTACCTGAAGAGATAACAGGTCAATTTAGACTCTGATTTTTTCTCTTCCTATTTGACTCACTGATTATTCATGCATATGTGATGTGATGTTTTTGGTGTTTTATTTGGTGTTTCCAAATTGTTATAATACCCCCCACCCACCCCTCAGTGATGCTCATTGGCCAATTACGATTTCTTAAATTCAAGAGGATGAATTATGAATTTGTTGTAGGCACATGATATGAACAGAAGTCTTTAAGATAAATTTAAACAAAAAACTTACAAGTAAAGAAGTCATAGGGAAAACAGTGATATCTATTTACCCAGATTTACTCGTTGATTTGTAATGATTGAAACTCTATGATTGAAACATCAATATTTGTCCATATTCACATCCATTTCTTGGTAATATTGAAGAATTTCAAACTGAAAATAAAAAAATTCAGAAATAGTCTATTATATAAACCATGTAGCTGTTTATAGTGCATTCACTATAATATTGTTTATGGAATATGAATGCCATTATCCTCTATAAAGTTCATTGAAAGAAACATTTTAGAAATCTATAAAAAATCCATAATTCTGCTTCCTTGTTGCAATATAATTGAAATATAGCTCATGTAATGATAATTAATGAGTGTATTTTCCTATGTTAATGTCACTTTCATTATGAATATATCATTACTTGTATGAATATCAGTTATTGTGGTAGAATACCTATACTAATCAAAGAGATAAGACTTTGAATAATGATAATTGCATTTGAAATATCTTGGCCAATGCTGAGATTATACAAGTATATATAAGTAAAGTATGAAATTCATTACTTGTATGTGCATTTCAGATCAAACCAAGAAGAAGACAGCACAGAAAAGTACTTTCCATCTTGAATCAGGATCATATGATGACGGTAATACATTGATCCTTCTTTTGATTTAATATGTATTGATACATAGATGTGTTTATATAGATATCAAAACATATATACGTATTATTGATTTTAGTGCACCATAGGCACATTTCGACAACTTATGACTCTTCAGGTATGCTCAAGGCTTTAACTATGGTAGTGAAAAGTATAAATAGTTGAAGAGCAAACACCCTACCAAATTGACTTATACTTTAAACTGAGAGACACTCGTCTGGAATGTTTTGCCGTTTTGCACCACGACAAAATTAATTTACCTATATGGTGGTGACGTCTGTTTGTTTTTCGGGGATCTTGTATGTGCAAACATTTACCAGACCTCAACAAGTAAAATAGGTTATACAAAGGCTCAAATTTATGTTCAGTGTGTAGAGCTAATTAATAGAGTCTTCATATTCATGTTGCATGTATACTCCTTTTTCTTGGTTCTCTGAAAAGTGGTTTTTTTTTTTTTACCATACTAATGTACTGCTAGAAAAAATTTGTAAAATTGTATAAATGTTGTTCAAAAAATGTCTTGCATAGGTTGAAATATATCACATTTATACTGAAAAAGCACTGTTTTTGTGGACATTATGACATGATTTAACCGTTTTTGAAGATTTTGAAAAAAGTCATTTAGATGTTTGAGTTATTTTTCAAAGTTTCTCATACCCTATTTTACATAAATTTATGACAGTTGCTAATGGAGGAGATACGGAAGAAGAACCAGTTTATGAAGACATCGGAGAAGGGACGCAATATGAACAGACCAGTAACACACTGATGTCAACATGTTCCACAGCGACATGGGGTTCTGACTTCTCAGATGAGGGTAATAAAAAATCATATTTTATTGTATTTTATTATATTTCCTGCTTGTAATTCTTCATGATGATAATAAATATCAAATGATCAAGGATATCTCTTTTAGTTTTTGGTTGGAATAATACATTTCATTTTTGGTTTTTAAAAGAATTATCTATTTTTGATGCATTTGATTTATAATGTGATTTTCTTCATACGCCTATTTTTTCTCTGTTTCTACATACCATATTTGAATTTGAATTTGAAAAAGAAATATTTCTGTGTTTTCTTCAGATATTGAGTACCCTGATAGACCCCTCCCTCCCCCTCCAAGAGTGGGCCATTTCAAAACCTTTCATGATCAGCATGAAGATGATGATTGTCCTTTGCAACCTGTAAAAATAAATTTTGAGAAACACCCTCCACCAGCATTACCACAAACACCTAAAAATCTAAGTGGAGACCAAGTAAGTGTTCATACTGAAAATACTGTCAAATTAATAATAATGATAAAAGGGAAAATGAATAATGTTGAAAATAAATTTGTCTTTCTGTAACTTGATTATGTTCAACAGATTGAGTTAAGCAGAGTTCAATTCAGGGATATATTTTTGTGTCGCCTGCAGAAGCATTGCAGCACATAGGGATCACTTTTTCCGGCATCCTTCTGTGCGGTAGTTACATTTTCGTATTATTGGCTATATCTTTGTTATGTATTGTTGACCTGTATGGGCCTCTTGTTCATTTACAGGATAAAAAGAGAAGAGTGGTAGGCTGTATTATTGACAGTGAGAAGTCATATATCAAATCTCTTGAAAGGATTATTCAGGTATAATAACAAGCTAAATTTATACTGAAGGATTCAATCACAGTTGAAACTTTTTATTTCATTGTCACTTTAGTTGAAATTCCATTTATCTCAAAGTCAAGTTCAAGTCAGAATATTTACCTTTAATTTCTTTACGATTTTGCTTTGGTCGAAGTCTGTTAAGTCAAAATTCCGCTTATGCAGAAGGGTTATTGCAGTCCCCAAATTCTGTTTTCTACATATTTTAAACTCATTATCTTGAAGTGTCATTGCTTGTACAAACAAATTGATTAACATGATAATATCGGTGGAAGAAATGCAGACAACCAATTATCCCAGCAGAATTAACTGTTAAGACTAAATGTCTGACCGTGAAGCCATTTCACCTTGATTTACGATGAGCAGTGGCCTGGGTGTACCCAAATCCTGTCTTTCGTATGAGAAATTAAAAACCAAGGCCCAGTGGCATGTAAAAGATCCCTCACTGCTTCAGAAGGGACCGTTGCTAAAGTATAATTTTCTATGCAATGCATGAGGCAGATCCCGTCACTATATACGTGACATAAAACAATAATTAATGAATCAATGATGATTAGATAATTGGATTACATTAGCACTTGTTGTTTATAAATATGCTCATCTCATTAGTAAAAACATCTTCATTCAGGGCAGCTGATTACAGGTCATAATAATTTTCACAGCTTGTATATTATTAAATTAAATTGCTTCCACTGAGGATTGAATCCAAATTTAGAGAGGTTATGTTAAGACCACTCAGCCATTTGAGAATATCTGAAACAATCCTTAATAAAGACCATTTTTTTATCAAATTGAATAATCGGCATGACAGTCAAGCCTGATGAGTCATTGAAAAATATATGATCATTTCAAAAGTTATTTAACTTCTTGTCGTCTTTACATTTGAAGGATTACAAATCTGCACTGCTGTTTACATATGGTTTGAATAGAACTTGTGTTAAGACCATTATGACCAAGACCCAGGAAATCCTGAACCATCATCTGATGTTCCAGATCGAGTTAGCTGCCTCTGTGACGAAATGGGACCAAAATGAGGCCATCGGAGGCATCTTCACTGCCTCAGTATGTATGCAGATTACAACTTTTGTCAGATTGATTGACAAAGCAGGATTTATTGATTGATCTTGTATTGCAAGTAGTTCGACTGATTTACAAAACATGATGTACTAAGTGATCTTGTATGGATCTTTAAATGTTAAACAGGACACATCTTATGAGATTTCTTTGAGTTCGGTGGAGTCAAGAGAAAATGATTGTATTAATATTTCATTTAAAGTATTGAGGTACACAGACGAAGCTGAAGTTGTTGATTCATAACACAATTTTCAATTTTCAAACTTGTCAGAGACTTCGTCTTGTTGGATGTTTTAAACTTCTATGTTGAGGATTGGATTTATTTGTTAAATACACTTAGCTCTCTGAAAGAATGTGTCTTGGCAAAATATCATATGCTTAAAATTTGAAACAAATAAATTGTAATGCATTTACAGTGCTTTAAAAGCTTTCCTGAACGGAGAAAAGACTTTGAACAAAACAAGACAAAATACGCATTTAATTTTAAGATAAGATTTGAGATTTGATTAATAGTATACATAAGCATTCTTTTTCTTCTTTTCTTTTGGTATATGTGGAACCAACACTATAGATAAACAATATTGAACTTGACATGAAACTTTAAAATTACATGTATCAAAATCAGTTCATATTTAATCTAAATCAGTGCGTACTTCTTTCTGTATCATTACGTAATCAGTGCATACTTCTTACGATATCAATGATCTTTGCTTTCTTCACAGTTTTCCAGGTCTATGGTTGTAGATGTATATAGCACTTACGTCAATAACTTCGCCATTGCCATGGATGAGATTAAATCTGCTCAGGTCGTAAAACCAGGACTCACCGAATTCCTCAACGTAAGCAACGCTATGATAACATCAACAGTTTCTGTTTCACATAAAATAGAAAAATGTGATGTGATGTCACGTGTATCGTCAAAAAGTTCTCTGCCCGATATACTTTGATACAATATATAAGTATTAAACCCCAATCAAACCATCATTCAATATTATTCTTATTGAATGTTTTTTGGTAGCGAGAATAGTATTTAAACACTTTCGTTTATGCACTAAATTGTGCTGTTATTTATTATTATGCTGTTAATAGTTGAAGGATTAATCAAACCACCAAAATGGAAAGAACCGAAGTTAGAGCAATGATTAAGTATCTATGTAAGAAGTTAGAGCAGTGATTAAGTATCTATGTATGAAGTTAGAGCAGTGATTAAGTATCTATGTAAGAAGTTAGAGCAGTGATTAAGTATCTATGTATGAAGTTAGAGCAGTGATTAAGTATCTATGTAAGAAGTTAGAGCAGTGATTAAGTATCTATGTAAGAAGTTAGAGCAATGATTAAGTATCTATGTAAGAAGTTAGAGCAGTGATTAAGTATCTATGTAAGAAGTTAGAGCAGTGATTAAGTATCTATGTAAGAAGTTAGAGCAATGATTAAGTATCTATGTAAGAAGTTAGAGCAATGATTAAGTATCTATGTAAGAAGTTAGAGCAGTGATTAAGTATCTATGTATGAAGTCAGAGCAGTGATTAAGTATCTATGTAAGAAGTTAGAGCAGTGATTAAGTATCAATGTAAGAAGTTAGAGCAATGATTAAGTATCTATGTAAGAAGTTAGAGCAATGATTAAGTATCTATGTAAGAAGTTAGAGCAATGATTAAGTATCTATGTATGAAGTTAGAGCAGTGATTAGGTATCTATGTAAGAAGTTAGAGCAATGATTAAGTATCTGTGTAAGAAGTTAGAGCAATGATTAAGTATCTGTGTAAGAAGTTAGAGCAATGATTAAGTATCTGTGTAAGAAGTTAGAGCAATGATTAAGTATCTGTGTAAGAAGTTAGAGCAATGATTAAGTATCTATGTAAGAAGTTAGAGCAATGATTAAGTATCTATGTAAGAAGTTAGAGCAATGATCAAGTATCTATGTAAGAAGTTAGAGCAGTGATTAGGTATCTATGTAAGAAGTTAGAGCAGTGATTAGGTATCTATGTAAGAAGTTAGAGCAGTGATTAAGTATTTATGTAAGAAGGGGATGACTCCTTAGGAAATGCATGAGAACTTCATGAAAACTCTTGGGAAGGAGTCACCTTCCTATTATACTGTTAAAAAATGGGCTGCTGGATTTAAAAGGGGAAGGGATAGCATTGAAGATGATGAACGGTCTTGACGTCCCAAGAAAGCTACCACAGACGAAAACGTTGATATTGTCAATTGTGCACACTCTTGTCATGTGTGACAGAAGGCGAGACCTCTGAGATTCAGCCAGAGAAGTTAGCAGAAGTTATGCAACTGTTCCATCAATTTTAATCCACATCTTAAACATTGATATATGTTATTTTTTTTCCAGATGACAGCACAGAAGAGTATGGATCGACTGTCCGTCTTTGCTTTAATGGTCAAGCCTATCCAAAGGTTTCCTCAGTTTATCATGTTCATGCAGGTAGATTTGTCATACACAAATATCATATTGTATAAACTTCACTTGATGCGTTATTCTCCCATTAGTGTGTGCTAGTCCTTTCTTGTATATAGGGTTTCTGTGTGTGTTACATTGTATGTGTTTTAGTGTGTGTTAGTCCTCTCTTGTGTATGTGTAGGTTTTCTTGCCACCAGACTTGGCACATATTTTGTCCTTGATAAAAGGAGAGCTCAGAATCTGGTTTTTCATAATATACAACTGCTTCCGTCAAATTTTGAATTTTGAAGAATTCAAGTCCCTGTTTGTTGAATTTCTTTGTTTTATTTCATTTCATTACAATATTGTCCTTTTATTCTATCGACTTCAAGATGTACTTAACCTTTATGCACTTCTTTGTTGTTTATTTGATAAAAATGTTGTTTTAGAGCTTAGTGATTGATTTTCAATCTATTGTAAATAATTACGTGTGTAAACCACCTGTTGACTAAAACTTTCTGTACAATATCAGCCCATATTAAGAAGTCATTTGACTAGAGTTTTCACTTTTCTTTTTATGCCCCATCATTAAAAATAGTTAGGGAATATAGTGTTACCCCTTTCTGTCCTCCATCATTTCGTTTACATGCCCTATCACTGAATTGGGGTACACATACTGAATTTAAATTTGGCATACTGATACATCACCGGATAATGTAGGTCAAGTTCTGATTTGGTGAAGGTCGAATAATTTTTGACGGAGTATTAGCCTTTGGATTTAGAAAATTTCCAATGATAACACTTTCCGTGCTGTATCTTTGCAATGAATGCACATATTAACTTGAAATTTGGTATATGTATACATTATGAGAATATCTAGGGTTTTTTTTTCCTTTCATGGCTGCTTTAAATGTGTTTGACGATTTTGTTCCAGGACCTTTTGAAGTACACACCGTACCAGCATCATGATCGGTCGGCTCTCCAGAGAGCACTGACCGATTTAGAGAATGTAGCGCATAAACTGAATGAGAGAAAACGAGAATCGGAACAAATCTTCAACGCCAAACAACTCCATAATATGCTTCACCACAAGGTTATGAACGACAAGGTGCAAAGACTTATTAGGAAGGAGGATCTCAAACAGATGGTATGGATAAAAACATTGTTTCAGGGAAGTAGGTTAACTCGTAACTGATTCAAGGAATAACAGATATGCAGTTCGCTAATCATAGCTGAATCTCAAAAGTAAGAGGGGGGGGATTGTACCACTAGTGTAAGAGTTGTGAGGGAAGGGGAGGAGTGGTACAGGGATAGGCTTAGTGTAATGGTTATGTACTTGGACTCAGTCCAGGTTCAGATCCTGGATTGTACCACTAGTGTAAGGTTGTGGGGGGGGGGGGGGGGTAAGGGGATAGGCTTAGTGTAATGATTATGTACTTGGACTCAATCCAGGTTCAGATCCTGGATTGTACCCACTAGTGTAAGAGATTGTGGGGGTGGGGGTATGGCGATAGGCTTAGTGTAATGGTTATGTACTTGGACTCAACCCAGGTTCAGATCCTGGATTGTACCACTAGTGTAAGAGTTGTGAGGGAAGGGGAGGGGTGGTATAGGGATAGGCTTAGTGTAATGGTTATGTACTTGGACTCAATCCAGGTTCAGATCCTGGATTGTACCACTAGTGTAATTTTGGGGGGGGGGGGGCATGGGGATAGGCTTACGGCAATGGTTATGTACTTGGACTCAATCCAGGTTTATATCCTGGATTGTACCACTAATGTAAGAGGTTGTGGGGGGAGTGGATATGGGGATAGGCATAGTGTAATGTTTATGTACTTAAACTCAATCCAGGTTCAGATCCTGGATTGTACCACTAGTGTAAGAGTTTTGAGGGAAAGGGAGGGGTGGTATAGGGATAGGCTTAGTGTAATGGTTATGTACTTGGACTCAATCCAGGTTCAGATCCTGGATTGTACCACTAGTGTAAGGTTGGGGGGAGGGGATATGGGGATAGGCTTAGTGTAATGGTTATGTACTTGGACTCAATCCAGGTTCAGATCCTGGATTGTACCACTAGTGTAAGAGTTGTGAGGGAAGGGGAGGGGTGGTATAGAGATAGGCTTAGTGTAATGGTTATGTACTTGGACTCATTCCAGGTTCAGATCCTGGATTGTACCACTTGTGTAAGAGTTGTGGGCTGGGTTATAGCGATAGGCTTAGTGTAATGGTCATGTACTTGGACTCAGTCCAGGTTCAGATCCTGGATTGTACCACTCATGTAAGAGGATGTGGGGGGAGGGGATATGGGGATAGGAGTAGTGTAATGGTCATGTACTTGGACTCAATCCAGTTTCATTTCCTGGATTGCAAAAGTATGTACAAGAGGTTGGTGACTTCCTGATTCTATGCTGCAATATGACTGAAAAATGGTTGAAAATGATGTAAAACCTAACCAAGCAATGGATTTTAAAGGATCTAGAAAACTGGTTTGAAGTTAATAGCACAATAAGCCAATTCAGTACTATATATTATTGATGATTTGAATTTCAAGGTACTTTGAGAAATAGTTTGAATTATTAGAAAATCAAATCCAGTAATCACATTCCTGCACTCTCTTGGTATCAGGATTTTAAACATTGTTTTGACCAAAACAAAAGATTCAGTTATCCATGGAGGACTAAGCAAAGAAAAAGCTATAGAAGAATTTTGTAACACAAAAGCTAACAATTATATTATAGGACACTATAGGATCTGGGCAAGTTCGAACAAAAATGAGACATGTGATACTCATGGATGATTCCTTGATCTGCTGTTCTTTTGTACAAAAGTAAGTGCCATTTGACTGTTAAAACTGCCAAAGACTTGTTGTAGGGTCTAAAAATATATAAATATCCTGAGATTGGAATTGTGGGTAATGTTATAATCAAATTTTATCAAAAGGTATTCCTGACATATTGAGATAAACGAACAGTTTGTTATTTCAGTAACTCAAGGTCATCTGCAAGGTTAATTTCACTGTTACGATATATTCTTTTCAATTTAATTAAAATTCATTCTTTATTGTGCTCCTGTACTGCGTGTTACATATTTCTGCTGTTTTGATTAATGTTGAGGCTGTCTATCTATTCACCCATCTATCTGTCTGCCCATCATTCTGGTTAAAGTTTCTGGTTTAAGCAAAATCTCAGCAACTAAGAGGAGTATAAACATAATACTTCACACATGGGTTCTTTATGATCAGACTTGTCAAATTAGGTGATGACTTTTGACCTAGTGACCTTGGACTTTGACATACTTTTAACAATTTTAATTTTGGATACATCTTTTCAGTCAATAGGATGATGTCCTTGATACTTCACACATAGGTTCTTTATGATGAATACTTCCAATTGATACTATGACTCATGACTTTGTTTTAAATTTCAATTCGGCCATATCGTCTTTAGCAGTTTCTTGTTTTTAGCATGAATTCTGTAGATAAAATATTTTTTAAACTCTTACTATATCTTTTCAGTCATAATTGATAGAAATTATGGTCTTATTTCAGGGAGTTTTCCACCAGACAAAAAGAGCCTTACAGATTAAAGTGGACCATACCACTGTCAGATCTGGAACTAAAGGAGAGCTCCATTACACCTGACATGCATACCACAGTCCGCAATACCAATAATGTCTTCAGTGTTTATAGTCCCATTCTGGGTAAGGTCCTCCTGTGTGTAGTGAGCATACAATATAACTCATCACCAAAATGCCCAACATAAGTACTTGTAAGATACCTTGAGTGCTTCATCCCTATCAAGTTTCATCAAAATACGTTTAGTGTTTTTATTTTTTTTTTTTCAGTAGACTGATCACCAAAATGGCCCAACATTTTGTTATTGCACTTTTTCATTTTTAAGTCATGAATAGTAGACTGTTAGTCTTTGATTTATTTTTAAGTAACAGTACTTGGTAGACCTGACTAAAATGGATTTTTTTGTGATGTCAGAGTAACAGTACTTGGTAGACCTGACTAAAATGGATTAAGTTGTGATGTCAGAGTAACAGTACATGGTAGACCTGACTAAAATGGATTTAATTGTGATGTCAGAGTAACACTACTTGGTAGTCCTGACTAAAATGGATTGAGTTGTGATGTCAGAGTAACAGTACATGGTAGACCTGACTAAAATGGATTTAATTGTGATGTCAGAGTAACAGTACTTGGTAGTCCTGACTAAAATGGATTGAGTTGTGATGTCAGAGTAACAGTACATGGTAGACCTGACTAAAATGGATTTAGTTGTGATGTCAGTGTGACAGTACATGGTAGACCTGACTAAAATGGATTGAGTTGTAATGTCAGAGTAACAGTACATGGTAGACCTGACTAAAATGGATTTAGTTGTGATGTCAGTGTGACAGTACATGGTAGACCTGACTAAAATGGATTGAGTTGTGATGTCAGAGTAACAGTACATGGTATTCCGGACTAAAATGGATTAATTGTGATGTCAGAGTAACAGTACTTGGTAGACCTGACTAAAATGGATTTAATTGTGATGTCAGAGTAACAGTACATGGTAGACCTGACTAAAATGGATTGAGTTGTGATGTCAGAGTAACAGTACATGGTAGACCTGACTAAAATGGATTTAATTGTGATGTCAGAGTAACAGTACATGGTATAACTGACTAAAATGGATTGAGTTGTGATGTCAGAGTAACAGTACATGGTATTCCGGACTAAAATGGATTAATTGTGATGTCAGAGTAACAGTACTTGGTAGACCTGACTAAAATGGATTTAATTGTGATGTCAGAGTAACAGTACTTGGTAGACCTGACTAAAATGGATTGAGTTGTGATGTCAGAGTAACAGTACATGGTAGACCTGACTAAAATGGATTTAGTTGTGATGTCAGAGTACATTTAATAGTACATGGTAGACCTGACTGAAATAGATTTAGTTGTGATGTCAGAGTAACAGTAAAGGTAGAACCTAACTAAAATAGATTTTGTGATCCATTGATTAACTACGTTTGGTGCATACACCTTCTTTACTTGAAAATTAATTATGAAGTCTGTTTTATATACCTATAATATTTGCATACGGCATTTTATCTCTCTGTTAGTCCATTCATCTTCCTATGCATCACATGTTTTGGAATTTGATTTTAATTGCCTAATAAAGGCATCAGTATTTCACAAACACATCTTGTTGAAGAATTCGGATAAGGTATTTTATTTTGCCATTAAATGGACATACTTTCAAAATTACTTCAATAGATTGCATGAATAAGATCATTTCTTAGTGTATTACATTTGTTCAAACCTTTCAGTAGTTCCTAAGATATTACCTATGTGTATAATCTAGCTGACTCAATAATATATCTTTTGTGTAAATTAATTTTAGAATCAAAAGACGATGACCTGTTTCATTTGAGCTCTGATATTCAGGATTTTATGCATGATATGGAAGTACTGAAAAAAGTCAGTGGACTAATGACCATGCTCAAGAACGCTTATGATGTATGTATATATGATGTAGTATATTTGTAACACCATATTTCATTGGTCAGGGGGATCAACATTTTACTTTGAAATGATAGTTTGCTTTATAAAACACATACTGCCTGAAGTATATGTCATGAATACTGGAGATCATTGTCTAGTCATCAGTGTGAATTCTTGTTTCTTCATTCAACAGTTTCATTTGTCTATTAATTCTACATGAGCGAATCTTAATCTGTAATTATCTGGCAATTGCTCATCAATTACACAGCAATATGGTTTCTCCACCCCTGACAGAATTATCCATGTTCTGTCTCCTAACTTCAGTGGTTTTTTTTTTAAACTACCGAAAGTGATGTTACAGTGCCAGAACAGTGATGTCACAATGTATAAACATAATCGCCGGTCAGATTTCAGAAATCTTCTTTGTTAATACGTATATTATCAGGTTTATACAAGGGGATAAAAGAAAAATAACTAAATCAATCTCTACACTGTACAAGGATGGGAAAATCACGCCCTTGTGTCAAAAATTTGCAACATGACCCGACATTCTTGAATGTAAATCTTTGATACTCGTGTTAGATTTCTTTTTCCCTTTCAAAGTAGTGATTGATTCTGTTAATCTTTAATGAAAGAAAATTTGTACCAACCAAGAGATTTTAGTCCACAAGAAATAGTAGAATATTGACAAGACTTAGCTCACTATAAGGTATGGAAAATATCACATGTTCAGCTTAAGGTTGGTCAGTTGTATAAGTCACAATGTTGATTTAAAACAGAGGTACATTCAAATAGCAAAATATTTAAAAGGGCTTCCACTTTGGCTTTCTGTTGAGCTCACTTTTCCTGAGAGCGCTCAAGAGCTTTTAATTGGAAATGGGATGATTCTTTTAATGCAGCTGATATGCTGAAAATTTGAGACACATATAAAAAATATTGAAATAGGAAACTTTCCGGTAATGTTCTAAAGGTCTTTATATTTGAAGGTACCCAAAAATAAGGTGCTGTAATGTTGTTTGAATGACTGCATGTTTGCATATTTTGATTTTCAATTTGTTGATTGTACTGTGGGTTTGAAAGGGCTTGACCGTGGAGATAGTTGAGGAGACAATAGGAGATATACAACAGAAAATCCTGGTGAAGGACCAACAGCTACAGCTGGTCAACTGTTCCTCCATCATTCTACATGATCATGCCAGGTATTAGAACGTTGGCTCAATATGCACTTTATTCAAGGTATGATGGTTGAGTGAGGTAAAGCACAGTACTGACACTCACTGAAGCCTCTCGACTCAAAATTTGATTCAGATTTGAGTCAGAACAAGTGGGAAAGTTTTCTCTGCCATTTTATACTTGACAATGGTCTTTGATTTTCTCAAATTCTACAAAAACCTGACTGCCATCATGTGGTGTGAGAATGTGTGAAATATAACCAAAAATTTGGTCAGTTTTTGTTTACGTGAGAAATTTGAACAAAATGTCATCACTATGAATATTTAGTTGAAAAGTTAGGACATGGCTGGCCATATATATTATACTGTTAGAGCATTCACTCTATTAGATATGAAATTGGTTTGAATAAAGGAATAAAAGGAAAGCATGATGAAATCAATTAATGTACATTCTTGTATAACATGGATGTTGTTTCTTATTTTTTAAAACATCATTCCTCAGCTCCTTTTTGTTTTCATAAAAGTATTTTCCTAATTGTCTCATAAAAGTATAAAAAAAAAAGAAGTAATGATGAAATTTCTAAATTACATGACGAACAGATTAATTACTCACTTAAATGTGCTTTGAAAAACATTCAGCTTTGCTTAGCATCAACAACAGTGCTACCATATTGTTTTCTCTGCCTCCTTGATAAAAATGGAGGACTTCGATGTTTGAAGTACATAAATATCATTTTATAATTGTAGAAAGACACGCTACATCTTCCATACCCATACTCCAGAGCAGAAGCAAGAGTGGTGTATAGATTTCCTCATGGCCAAACTAACTCAAGGTAGCCGCAAATAACTGAAATAATTCAAGATTTCAGTTGTAAAATATTCACACTCATAGTAGACTCAAATTAACTGTACCTCAATGTAGTAAATTGTATTTAATTTTGAGAATCAAAACTCATATTACATATTATAGTATATTTTACTACCATGTAGATTAGATTTGATTGCTGGCAGAGAATCAAAGAGAATTAAATCTACAAAAATATTCCTGAATGTATTATTGAAACATTCATTTTTGAACGCCTCATGGACATTTGATTCTTTTAAAAATAGCAATGGAGATAAGAAAGAGTTGTTTTACATTGTTCTTAATTTTAGATCCCCAGAACAACCCTGGCTGGGACATGTCGAGCATGGGAAGTGTAGAGAATGATGTCATACATCAGCCAGCCATGTATATAAAGTGGATGTCCGTTGACATGCCGAGACATTATACAAAGGTAGGTCAGCTGTTGATCACGTTAGTGATAGTTCAGCTAATGATCTGCAATACAGGGGATGTGGGATTGATTACTAGATCTAACCTCTATGTTAAAGAGGTTTGTAGCCTTGTGCTTTCATCTCATAATATGAATGAAAAGTAATTTTAAGATT
Organism: Pteria penguin; assembly: GCA_035048485.1. Classification (NCBI taxonomy): domain Eukaryota; kingdom Metazoa; phylum Mollusca; class Bivalvia; order Pterioida; family Pteriidae; genus Pteria; species Pteria penguin. The sequence continues at coordinate 10,943,200 of CM068582.1, forward strand.
AGGTCATCTTCAGATTATGTCATTGTCAGGATTTTGTCAATTTTCAATGGTGTTATGTTCCTGGAATAATATTAAGCATGACAGCATAATATACAATGTAGGTATTGTTTGTTGATGAATTGTATGCATTCAAATAATCAAAGGCTAAAAGTAGACTCCAGTTAATTACTACACAGCCAATTGTGCCTGATGTAAATTAAACATTAGATAAACAATAATTTCACGATAAAAATTGACATTAAATAATTGTTAATCGAGCTTATATCATAAAATATATTTTATGCGATCTTTATATGTTGTGCGTGACAGTAATTCACAAGTCTGTTTATTATGCAGGTGAAATGTGCCGTACCTGTGTTCCTGACTCCGTCGGGGTCACACGACATCAGTATTCAACACCTGTGGGTTGTCACTACAACAGAGGAACGAGCCCAGGTGTCTTTAGTCTCCATTCAAACAACCAAACCAGTATTAATTGAGTCATTCCAAGCAGCTGACATGGAAATCATCGCCGTGGAAACCGTGCCAGGTTTTGCTACCGTCGAGCAGAACAATGCATTCCTGGAGGATACAGTCTGGATGTCAACCAGGAATTCCAGGTCTGTTTTTTGTCAGTGATGATCTAAAGCTATAGTTCTATCGAATTGTTCATATTTCCTGTAACCAGCGTAACTTAATCGGTTTAAAGATTCGAGTCGCTGGTAGCTCATTGGTGTCTTGTCTTCTAAATGAGAGCTCTCATGTCACGGTAACTTAATCAGTTAGTGACTGGGTTCTAGGATTTGAGTGCTAGTGGTAGCTCTTTGGTGTACAGTCTTCTGAATGAGAGCTCTCATGTCACGGTAACTTAATCAGTTAGTGACTGGGTTCTAGGATTTGAGTGCTAGTGGTAGCTCTTTGGTGTACAGTCTTCTGAATGAGAGCTCCCATGTCATGGTAACTTAATCAGTTAGTGACTGGGTTCTAGGATTTGAGTTCAGTGGTAGCTCTTTGGTGTACAGTCTTCTGAATGAGAGCTCCCATGTCATGGTAACTTAATCAGTTAGTGACTGAGTTCTAGGATTTGAGTGCTAGTGGTAGCTCTTTGGTGTACAGTCTTCTGAATGAGAGCTCCCATGTCATGGTAACTTAATCAGTTAGTGACTGGGTTCTAGGAGCAGAACAATGCATTCCTGGAGGATACAGTCTGGATGTCAACCAGGAATTCCAGGTCTGTTTTTTGTCAGTGATGATCTAAAGCTATAGTTCTATCGAATTGTTCATATTTCCTGTAACCAGCGTAACTTAATCGGTTTAAAGATTCGAGTCGCTGGTAGCTCATTGGTGTCTTGTCTTCTAAATGAGAGCTCTCATGTCACGGTAACTTAATCAGTTAGTGACTGGGTTCTAGGATTTGAGTGCTAGTGGTAGCTCTTTGGTGTACAGTCTTCTGAATGAGAGCTCCCATGTCACGGTAACTTAATCAGTTAGTGACTGGGTTCTAGGATTTGAGTGCTAGTGGTAGCTCTTTGGTGTACAGTCTTCTGAATGAGAGCTCTCATGTCATGGTAACTTAATCAGTTAGTGACTGGGTTCTAGGATTTGAGTGCTAGTGGTAGCTCTTTGGTGTACAGTCTTCTGAATGAGAGCTCCCATGTCATGGTAACTTAATCAGTTAGTGTCTGAATTCTAGGATTTGAGTGCTATTGGTAGCTCTTTGGTGTACAGTCTTCTGAATGAGAGCTCCCATGTCACGGTAACTTAATCAGTTAGTGACTGGGTTCTAGGATTTGAGTGCTAGTGGTAGCTCTTTGGTGTACAGTCTTCTGAAAGAGAGCTCCCATGTCATGGTAACTTAATCAGTCAGTGACTGGGTTCTAGGATTTGAGTGAAGATCCTGTGAAAGATCCTGTGTCATGATAGATGTGGTACATAAAAGATCCTCCTATTTGTATCTCTGTCTATCATCTGCTGTATGTAATCCTATTGGATGTTTGTTTGTCCATAGGATTCATTTTTCTCATTGATCTTCCTGGTTATAGAGGAACTGATGTCCCGTATAATCTCATGAGTTACTTACTTGACAGTAATAAAATCATATAACTGTACAGCAAAATTTGAAAGTTAGTGTAGCCAGGATGCATTAACCACAAGCTGTATTTTGCTTAATACTGAGTTTTTTAGTAGTAGAAACATATTAAGATTCCATTGTTTTATTATACCCCCCGCAAGCAAAGTTTGGGGCGTATATAGGAATCACCTTGTCTGTCTGTCTGTCTATCTGTCCACCAAACCTTGTCCGGACCATAACTTCTCACCATGAGCTTGGATTTCAATAATATTTCACAGAATTGTTGCTTAGGATCCAAGGGTGTGTCATGACCTTGAACCTAGGTCATATGTCAAAGGTCAAGGTCACAATAGACACAATTTAAATAACCTTATTATACATGTGCTATGGATGCATCATTGAAAAGCAATGTGTTGTGTACCAAAATTAGGTCACTGTGACCTTGATTTTGACCTTGACCTTTGACTTTCATGATGGTAAAACTTGTTTATCTCAAAAATAGTGTAGATTTCCACCCTTATAGTATATATTTTCTAGTTCCTCATGACAAGATGAGTTGTATGGCATAAGTTGAGATCCTCAGGGGCATCTTCCCCCCTCATTTCAGGAATCTTCAATTATCTAAAAACTGGTTCAGATCCCCACCCCTTAACCACATATTTTCTTATTCCTCATGACAAAACAAATGTGGATGCATCATGGTAAGGGGATGTGTCATGTACCAAAATTAAGTCACTGTGACCTTGACCTTGTCTTTGGACCTCTTTGATAGTAAAACATGGGCCCCTTTGTGTTTGGAGCATAAATTTTGAACCATAGCACCTAGGTTTGTCAAACCTTGTATGTAGATGCATCATGGGAAGGGGATGTGTCATGTACCAAAACTAGGTCACAGTGACCTTGACTTTGACCTTAGACCTCTATAATAGTAAATAGCACCTAGGATTATTGTACCTGCTCTATGGATGCCTCATGGGTTGTCATAAAGGGATGAATCATTGCATTTCTCCACTTTGTTGCCGTGGGGGTATTTGTCCCATTAGGACAGCTCTAGTTTTTATGCCCTTTTATGAAAATAGTTTGGGGCCATATGCTATTTTGTCTGTTCATCAGTCTATATGTGTATTGGATTGTATGTGCATCCCACTTTATTTATATAATTTTTGCCACTGATGGTACAGGTATCAGTGTTTTACAGACACATCTTGATTTAGATATTTCATGACGCATTGTTTTATGTGTTGCTAATTTGGTGATTAAACAATACAGCAAACAGTTTTCACTTAGTTGTTCTTTCATTTAGAATTTTGGTGTACAGCCTTTTTGATGAGGATGGAATACGCAGGAAGACCACTGGTGCTCGGAAACCTCGTAGTAACTTTTATTGCCATGGTATTGCCACTGTGATTAGGTATGCCGACGACAGAGTGTTTGTGGGACTAAGTAACGGAAACCTCATGATATATGACAGAAATCAAGGTAATTTATATGAATTTATATTGAAATGTGTACACTTAGGCCAAATAGAATTAAAATTTAGTTTCTCAGGCACCGCCGCTTTTCGCAAAAGTGTAGGTATATTAATTGTCATTCGTCTGTTCGTCCATCCGTCCATCTGTCTGTCTGTCTGTCACAAAAACTTTAACCTTGGTGATAACTTTTTATCTGTAAGAAGTTGGGCCTTCATATTTGGCATGTGTGTCCCTAATTGCAATACCTTTCCATTGGTACCTGAATTTTTTATCATGTGACCTTGACCGTAACCTTTAACCTACTTCAATGTAACTTTTTAACCGTAAGACCTAGGGCCTTCATATTTGGCATGTGTGTCTGTAGACATGCACAACGATGACAGTATGTCAGAGATAACTGCACCCTTACTGATAGAACCCTAAAAGCGGGGGACCACAATTCTCTGAATTTGCTTGTTATGTTTGGTTTTCCAGAATTCCTGTGTCCATTTCTTACCACGTTTTCTGGTTAATTTATTCATTCAAACATTGAACTGACATTGATGTTCAAGCATGTTAAAGGAGACCGGAAGTGAATGTGATTATCATACATACCATTTGTAGGGCAGCAACAAAGTGTCTGAGAAACTAAGCATTAATTTCATTTGGCGCAATAAATGTTGAAATTATAAACAATACATGTTAAATCTCTCCTTGTAAATGGATTTAAAAAGATTTTTATGTTCAGCTTCACAATAATTATAAGTTGAATATACTTTGTTGACTGTTTTTTGTGAAGGAAGTATTGTATTATATCATAACAGACATTAGGATAATGTTATCGTATTAGACTTCCGGATCAGTTTCTTACTTAACAAAGCTGGTTTGGCTCAGTGGATGAGGTGTTCAGATCGTGATTGAAAGGTCTCATGTTCTCCATAGGCACGCTGATGTTCTGTCCTTTGGATGAGACAGTAAAAACTGAGGTCCTGTGCCTAGGTAGATGTGGCTTACAAAAGATGCCTCACTGCTTCAGATGGGTTCATCAAAAAGGTATAAATTTCTATGCAATGCATCAGACAGATGCCATCATCATATATGTGAAATAATCATGGAGTGACGTAAAACGATAATCAATCAATTGGTGTTACTTAACAAACCTTACCTGTGTTAATGCGTAAGCAGAGTCTTTTGGATTTATCTGTATTATATCATTCATACATATTCCATATTGTAAGAAAATGCATAGCAATGTAACCTACATGCCTAAAATTCTAATCCGCAATTGTGCAATTTGTTGTTATAGATGGCGCTTGGATGATGGATAATCCCAATACAGTGAAGATGATTTCGGAAGTGTCGGTTTCCTGCATCATTGCCATAGACGACGAGATATGGGTCGCCTGTGGTGATACATTCTACATTGTGCCAGTAGACGAGTGCATATACACGGTAAATTGTAGATGATATCGTATGGGTGAAAAATGTATATTATTTTATAGTTTGCCACAAAAAAAAAGAGAGGGGGGGGGGGATAGAATGGAGAGATTTTTGTTGAGAAGAATATCAGATGAAATAATGAATACACTCAGTCAAACCTGTCAAATGTAGCTTTTCAAGGGGCAAAATAAAAAAGGTCACTTATGTCAGGTGGTCTTTGAATACAGCCATATTCCTCATTGACAGATTTTATTTATATATTCTGCAGCTGAAAATTGCAATCAAACAAAAACCCTTATTTACTGTAATTACAAGATTCAATCGCACTGTCGCCTATGAGCGATAGAAAAGAAAAATAACTCTGACTTTAAGTTTGAGTGCAGACTAAAAGTCAGTATACGCAAGTTAGGAAGTGGGTTCTGGCTGTGAAAATTATGGTCTTAAGGGGCGTAAGGTAAGGGCGTAAGGCAGGATGTTGGTACAAAGAGTTTCAATATATAGGAAAATCGTTTGGGAGGATTAAAAAGGGTTGTGGAAAGCAGGGTTATTAAGAGGGTCTCTTTAGGACAGGTTTGACTGTATTAAGTAACATATGACTCTTGACCTTACGCTCACGATGCTGATTTGTCCGTTCATGTCTCGACAATGAAGCTCTAAGCCAAAATATTGCTAATCCAAGCTCAAGTCCAAAATATTTGTAGAAGAAAGTTACATAATTCAAAATTTAACAAACAAGGGACAGAGCTTGGAACATGTATAAGAGAGATGTTTCTTGATTGTCAAAGAAAAAAAAATGTCAATATTTATTCTGAGAGTTACATTTTTTGTGATTTTTAAAGGAATACAATAATTTAAAGGAATACTTTCACTGCTTGTTGAATTAAATCGAAGAGAGAAGTTTAATATATATGGTCCGGAAAATGGTTTTTGAACGACAGTAAATCTTGTTTGTGCTTTATTAAAGGATATGGGAAGTCATGAGCAGGTACAGCTTGTTATGTGCATCGTCACTCCACTCACTTTCTCTAAAAACTCTCACGCTTGTCTGTATTTATGGTGAAATTTAATGAAAAAAAAAGCTATCATAGAATTTTGGATGGACAATAATGGAAAAACAATTATTTTACATATCGTAGATATTGTAAAATGTAATTTAATTTCAGTGAAAAAAAAAGTATTAACATTTATAGTTTAGAAAAATGTTGCTTGCTAGTACCCAGATTACCTGTTACACTTCCAGCACAACATTTATGTAGTGCCTTATCTCCCCCTTTTAAATATTTTCATTGTTGTGCATACACATTGCTTTTAATATGACAATTCAGGATCCAGAAATCAAAAGTTAAATATTAAAGAAACCACAGAATTTGATATGATACTTACTCACTCTTTACATAAAGAATGAAAAACAGCAACATATTTTGCTTTCAGAGTTTACTTTCACAGCATTTGACAGGGATGTTTTGAACAGAGAAATTTGTTCATATCTTTGCTCTATCTTGGTAATATTTCCTCAATTACTGTAAGAAAATGCCATGCCAATCTTTGTTTCATTTGTCTTGATATTTACTTTATGCTGATCCATTCAGTTCTCACACTTTGACCATCTGATGTTGGCATGTTTTGTCTGCATTCCTTTCCTGGTTCCTTACAATTCAATTAAACATTGACGTTTTAAATGTAATTTATTTTAAAGCAGTCAAAAAACAAAAAACAATAAATAAAAAGGTAAGTACTTAAAAACACAGCACTTTAGAACTTAAGTGGCCATATCGGTTAAGGCACTATATTGGATGTTATTCGAGCCTGTCACCACTGTCAACTCCGGAATACAAACCTGGTCATGGCAGTTGGGAAAAGTGTAAATGTTTCCAACAGATGTCAGGGATTTTCATTTTGTACTCCCAATTTTTATGCCCCCGTATTGATAGATGGGGGGCATATTGTTTTTGTCCTGTCAGTTGTTAAAACAACCGCAGTGGTCAAACTACCCCGTGATTAAACTTGTTACTGTTTCATGAATATTAATTACTTTTAATGAAATTCTTTACACTGATTTGTATCATTTGTAATCAGGAGCTGGCGTGGCCTAGTGGTATCGCGCTGGACTCCTGATTGGGAGGCCGGGGTTCGAGTCGCGCTCGGGTCATGCTGGTGTCCTGTCTTTGGGATGAGACAGTAAAAACCGAGGCCCCGTGTCGTGGAATGCATGGCACGTTAAAGATCCCTCACTGCTTTTGGGTGGGTCCGTTGCAAAGGTCAAAATTTGTATGCCCCACATTAGGCAGATGCCGTCACCATATACGTGAAATATTTGTGGTGTTACGTTATACAAAAATCAATCAATCAATCATTTGTAATCAGTAGCTTTAATTGATTTAAATACGTGGTAAATGACTTTACAAATTTAGCTATCTGTCAAAATTTAAGGGCTTGTAAGTTTAACCTGGGATTAATGTTTTGAAAAATTGCGTCCAGATGAGCAATTCATTTACAAAATCATATTTAAACTAATTGTAAATCTTTGTAAAAAGAGATAAAACCACAATGGTAACTTTAATACTCACTAGAACTTTGAAATTGAAGATCACATAAACTGATGAATTGAACTGTGATTTACTGAGAGTTATAAATATACATGTGGACATACAAGTGAAATTTATTATGAAGTCTCATTTCACTGTTAGGCACACACAAGTTGAAATGTAAATCCACAGATGTATGGGAATGATGATTTTTAATGAAATGATTGTAAGTTGGGTTGAATTCTATATTTATGTGTTTGTGTGAATTCATGACCTAAGGCAGAACTCCATGGAGGTCCCTGATCATGCTGTTTGTATAGTATTTATATCTATGTTATAGATTGATATGTAATGAGAGAAGAATAAGTTGACAATGTGACCTGTATAAAGGATTACATCCAGATAATGTTCTTCTTGTCCTTTTTATGCTCCTGTATTAATAGAATGAAGGCATATTGTTTTTTACCTGTCTCTTTTTTTTGTTGGTTGGTTTGTCTGTTTGTTTGTCTGTTTGTTGTCAACTTTCACCTTCGCCATAACTTTTAAACCTTGAGAGATACAGACTTCATATTTGGCATGCATACTCCGGTAACAAAGCCCTTTCATATTACACAAAGGTCATTGACCTTGACCTTTGACAAACATTTCAAAATCTATTTGCCTTTTTTGGACTTTGTTGCCATGCCACTGTGGGCATTTGTGCTTCACAAAGACATCTTGTTTCTTTTAGGAAAGCCTGAAATGTGATGGAGGTGCAGCTATATCAGAAATGGTCAGATCCGGATGTGGACTTTGGGTGTCTTTTAAGAATAAATCTTACGTAAGACTCTACCATTTAGAGACAAAGGAGAATCTACAGGAAATAAACGTGTCATCTGCTGTTGGACTTACTATGAAAGGTAGATTTCGACTCATTATATACAAAGAAGTCGTTCACTTTGCACATACATATTATTTCTGACACCCTTCTTACTGATTTAATCTTGGACCTGAGAAGTTTTGTGTAACATTTCTTGGTTGTAAGAATTCAGTCTTAGAGTTCAGAGATATATAGATTTTAACACATTTTTTCTCAGTCCAGCTGTCAATCTTTCAGTTTATTTTTTTATCATGCTTTCCTTGGGATGAGACAGAAACTGAGGACCACAGTATGATTAATATGGCATCTGAAATATCCCACAATGGTTTGGGTAGATCTGCTGCATTGCTTTTAATTTCTGTGTATATATCAGGCAGATGGTGTCGCCATATAAGTGAAATATTCTGACATAAAACAAGATATGTTCAGATATTCACATGTCTGGTATTTCATTACATTTGTTTTGTTTGCAGGACATTGTTGCTTTCACATTTTCTTTTAACAAGGTGAAAAATAGACAAAAAATAAAGTTTAAGTAGGTCCTTTAATTAATTTCTTTACATTATCTAGTTCATCTTGGATTTTAATTTTGCAATTATGTACAGTTTTTTTTTATGAATCTTTTGTTTTGTTGCTTAATGAATATTATTTTTTTTTTCAGAGAGTCCTTACAAGCCTTCCCATAAAACTGGTGAAGAGTGTGTAGTGACCAGTCTCATGTCCAGTCGTGGTCTTCTTTGGGTTGGTACCAGTGTGGGAATTATATGTACTTTACCGTTACCACGGTTACGTGATGGTGTGCCTCTAGTCAATAGACGACCGAATGTGTCTTTTCATGCGCACAATGGTCCGGTACAATTTTTATTCCCTATCTACTGTGGAACAGTCAATATGATGAATGAAAGCCAACCAGTGGATGTGAGTCAGTCTAACATATGGAAAAATAACGCTAGTTTTAAAGTCAAACCAAGGAATGGTCTCAACCAAATGTCGAAAGATGCTTTATCACCGAACCAAGAAACAAAACCGATAAACGATGCAGAAAAATCCTCAAATCCTGAAATACAGTCCACTGACAAGTTGCAAAATAAGATGACAGAAGCTGTTGATAGAAAGAAAGAAAATAATGAAGATGTTGATGATCCTGATGATCAGAAAGTAGTATTAAGGAAGGCAAGGTCACTTGAAAACCTTGATGAAAGTCAAAATGATAAATTTCTGAATTTACAAATGAGTGCAGATCACAGCAGTGGGGGGAGTTCTAAAAGGAAAACACTGACATTGAGGACAGAATTAGCCCAGAAGATCAAAGCTCGTCAGCGAGCAATTACCGATCTCCATGGAGACAAGGAGGACCATGAGGTTGACCGGTATTTTAGTGACTTGATGAGTTCACCGGAGAGAAAATCTGATGAAAATGTGTCGAAAATGACTTCTCCAGAAAGGGAGGCATCTCCTGATAATCACAGCGAGAAACCCGAAGAGAAAACTTTGCAAAATAAGAAAGTAAAAAAGTTTTCTTTCAGTAAAGAAAAAGATGAAAGTGCATCTTCAGAAAAAGGAAGCACGTTGAAAAGTATTCGCAAGTCTCTTTCGTTTTTCAAACCGAGGGTTACATCTGGTCATGAGATTGTGCAAAAATCGTCATCTGTGCGACTCGCAGGGAACGACCAATCGACCACATATGAAGCAATGAGAAAGAAAAATTGTAATGCAGTCATTGTGATCAGTGGTGGGGATGGGTATATAGATTGGAGGAAAGAGAAGAATGTAGAATCAGAGAAAAATACTGAAGCATCCCTCATGTCTTGGATGTATAAGTACTAACAGGCCTTAACCATTGTGATTACATTCAATAGTGCAATATGTTTACAAGATTTTACAAAATTAATTTGATTTCATTGTATAGATGTCATGAAATTAGCAATATGTAGCAATATGTCTTCATTATTTAAGGATATTTATATCCTTGAAAGAAATCTTCCTGCAATTCTTTGCGGTATCACTCTTCAGAATTCATATTCATGTTAGATAACTCTTACACACATTTCGAGTCATTCTTTAGTCATGGTGTAAGTATGTATTCTGAGATAATATTTTATTTCATCATATCATAATTTCCAATTAGAATGTCGAAATCCTTTAAGGAAATGTAGGAAAAAACAGTCATTCACTTCCAATTTCTGCTAAACAAGGATATTCTTGTGCCTGAAGTGACGTCAGTATATACAAAACCTCGGCAAGCCTTAGAACACAATAAATTTCTCGTCCTCTCAAATTGTCCTCTTTGTTTCAAAAGCATTAGATAAAAAATTACTACTGTCTCAATATATTTCGTAAGGAATGAATTGAATTATCTATTGCTTGAATTTTTTATTGGTAGAATTTTTTATATGTTGGTTGAGCTTCAACCAACAGATACAAAATTACTATCAAATATTGTCTGGGAATTTCATAAATGTTGCCACAACCATTTCTTTGTTATAAAATCAAAATTCCCTTAAAACTTGACAATTTTGACAACTTTTGAGATATTCTTCAATACTTAATGACTGTAATATAGCCATGGACTGAATACCAAATTAAATGTTCATGATCAAACGGTCACCAAGAATTACCTCTTCTTATGTCAGTATGAAATCCAAGATTTTGATACTGTACTCGCATTGATGTGATAGTGTCAACAACTTTTTAAGTATCTGAAATGTAAACTGATTGTATTTACTTCTGATCGACAGAAACATTTGTAAGGTTTAATATTTTAGACATGATTTTTTAAATGAAAGATATTAAAGGTTTCCCTTGTGCTTTAATACAGAACAAAGTTTTATTCCACTGATATGTTTGCGGCTGTTGTTCAGTAACAGATATAGGGGCAGACTTAATGTAGTGGTTAAGCGCTTGGCTTGCGGTAAAGACCACAGGGTTCAATTCCAGGATTATACTGGTGTGTGTAAGAATTCCGTAACTCCTGTATCCATATTTCAGCAGGATGACAATTTGTTTAAAATTACTCTTAAATTTCCATACACTTATGGCATCACAGCAGGTGTGACCATTCAGCAGGGATGCCTTCTCCTCCATGGCATCTGATCCTACCTCTATGTTAACAGAGGTCCATGATATATGTGTTGTTTGGACTTCTGAGTAATGGAAATTGGATTGGTATATCAAATTTTTACTTTTAACCCCATTGAACCAATAATGGAGAAGGATTTCTTGATCTGTTGGATTGAATGAAGTGAGAGGGGAAGATGGGATTTTTTTTGTTTGTTTTGGTTTTCTTTTTGGGTGGGGTGGGGTTGGTGATTGTTTAGATCAAGCACCCCTTTGTTGATGGTGTAGATGTTCTAAAAAGTTCTGAGTGAGAACAGCAACTGTTTATATCCTATATTATACCATACTAATTTTTCTGTGATAAGTAACCTGATTGGAGTAATGGTTATGATTTGTAATATATTTATAATAGTTATATATATATATTTTACATTTTTATGGAAATGTATTTTCTATACATCATACAAATTGTTTCTGGTTATTATAATTTCTGAATTCCACTTTCTTTCCATATTTTGCAACATAGACATTGATCTTGTCTTTCATCTATTTATAATTAACTTTTGATTCTTTATGTTATGATTTGTAAGTTAAGTCTCTTTATATGGACAATAATGTTGTCTTTTTTATACTTGTCAGAATTTTTTTCTGGGATTATGTATGTGGACTGATTGATACCTTGATAACAAATATTTTACAATTACAATTTTTTTTTGCTTTGTGAGTATGCCCTGGTCAGTATTTTTAACTCTGGTAAATATGAAAGCACATTCATTGAGTTCTAAGTTCAAAACTGTTTTATTACATGATTGGAAATGGGGTTTTTTTTAACATAATTATACTTTCAAAGTCTTTTGAGTGTAAAGTGCTCTTGGTTGCATTAGAGTTGCAGATCAGAAAGGCAATGAAGTGTTTTAAATACATCAGTGGACAATTTTCTAAATGTAATATTCTTCTATGAAATCTGTAAAAGTAAATTGTAATGCAGTTTCATTGCATTTGAAATGTATGATATTTATTGTACAATCTCAAATCTAGAGATAGTGTTCTCTTACTGACTGCTCATGCGCACAGTGTGTATCTGCTTAGCACACGCACATGTAAATATATTTTAAAATAGATTAACCTTTTCATTTTAAATTACTGCCAAATATGCTCTTATCCAAATGTAACTCCCTCAGCAAGGTGCTCACCTCTTGACCAAGAGGTCCCAAGTTAAAATCCCTTCAGTGGCCCTTTTGTGCCGTGTCTTTTGATTGAGACATTCAAACCAAAGGCCCCATGTCATGGTAGGACATCCCTTGTTGCTTTGTGTTGGTCTGTCGCTTAAGTTGGAATATCTACATAATACATCATTCACCATATAAGTAAAATAATCGGGATGTGACATAAAAGTCATTATAAAAAATTTTAAATACAAATAACCTCATACCGGTAATTAACAGAACAATGTTTGATGTTAATTCCATATCATATTATGCAGAAGTCAGCATACGTTCATTCCATCTTAAAAACAATCTCGTTGGTTATTAGAAATGCAATTCAAGGGGAGTAAATCATGTAGGACAGCGGATGATAAAGTGAGGGAAGAAAAAATGCCTCACATCGTAAAGTGATATAACAGATCTTTATAGATAAATATGATACAGCTGTATACTTGTTTCAAATATGCAGATATCATCAGTGGTGCTTGTGAAATCAAATTTCCAAATAACTCAGCAAGATTATGAAATATTGTCACATTATTTACTTTGTAGAAGACTTCAAGTAAAATCTGTTTGTAACCTATTGTATAATATACGGAGCTGTTACATCCCATATCCTAAAAATGTATTCTTAGTAAAATTTTTAACATTGAGATTCATATTTCATACTTATAATTTTCTTGCTTGAAAGTTGTTATAGAAACTTTTGAAAACTTGTACACGTAATTAGTGAAAGGATCATCCAAATACTCTTTCCTATATTTTTTAGAATATATAGTTTTAACTTCATTTTGCATTTTGTAAAATTGTGTGATTTCAAAAGAAAAATAACTCTTGTATGTTGCATTTTGTTGAAAGTATGAAAGTTTCAGTTGTGAAATATATTAAACAAATGGCAACCACACAGTCATTTTAATTTTTAGTCTTCTCTTAGCATGTTTCATATCATTTCATCAGGATGGCCACTTGATTTTAAAACCTAGCAAAAGTTTTTTTATGAAAGTTCAGTTAAGGTGATAGAAAGGTTTTTTATCATTTTGCAAGGCATATACAAAGACAGTATTGTTGTAAATAAATACATCCCGTTTAATCCTCACTAACACACATTTCTATGTGTCTTTATATATATTTATATATATATTTAAGGACACACAGAAATGCAGAAATGTGTGTATATATGTGTTTATAGACATTGTCTGTGACAAAAATAAATGATACAATATTCTTTATTTTAATACTTCATTTATGGTTGTACAATGATTTAATTCTTTTGTTTTGATTTTTGTTTTTGGACCAGAAGAATGTTTGGTGATGCATATCATGTTTTACAAAATAAATGGTGCAAATTGAACATGACATTTCAGTGAATCTGAATACTGGTGTAACATCTGGTTTTTTTTCTTTTTACTATGGAGAAAGGTATTTTAAACTTTTTATTTCACCTGTAGGTAAAATTACTGTTTTGTTGGATGAGAATACAAGAAAAATAAATATTTGAATATAATAGGAATCTTACTTCAAATCAAAGCCTTATCTTATATCACTGGGATTTCTCAATGTAACTTGCCATCTCCTTTCTGTTCTTAACCTTGATATCTCCAAAAGTTATTGGTTTTATAATTAGGGGGAATGTGGAGTGCGTGAGTGGGGGGGGGGGGAATAGTGTCATAAACCCTGTAATAATGTGTTAAGGTGTACAGCAGTGATATATGAGAAAGATGGCTATACATTTTTTGTACTTTTTTCAATGTATATAAAAATGATTTTTTTGTTAGGATTTTATTTTTTGTATGAACTATGTGTACTAACTACATGATTCTGTAAAGTAATTCAGTAAAATGAGACATGTTTGTGTGCTATTAATTGTAATTGTATTGTTTTTTCATTCACCTCCTCACACCAGGTTTGTTCACACTTTAGGCCTTTCACTATCTAGCAAACCATTGTTACATTTAGAAGTCACATGATGTAGAGAGGTCTGTCACATGATTCAGATAGATCACATGACAAATAGGTCACATGATATTTAGATTTAGAAAACATTTAACATCTGCCAGTTTGGTCAGAGCAAGTCATTTACAGATGGTTTTTTTCATGAATTGTCATTTAGAATAATATTAAATCATGTAAATGGTTAAAATATTTTCAAGACTTATTAAAGAAAATGCACAGAAATCAAATAGAAAAATTCAGCTTCAGGTCTGATAATGAGTTTGAGCAGTATACCCTTAGCTATTAATATCTAATACTGGGGTTTTAAGCAAACTTATTACTGTGGTACATAAGTGAAAGGACCAAAGTGTCCCTGATAACTTTCGGCTGGAAATGGTACTCGGTGCTTTTTTCATTAATAGTCAAAGGTCATTTACAGTGTGATTGTCCCCTAAATCCATATTGTCTGTAAGCGAAACCTAGGAATGGGATGATTTACATTTTCTTTGTGTTCTGATATCAGAGGTTTTTTGTGTTTTTTTTTTTTTAATTTTTTTTTCTTTTTAGTCGCTGTTGTTAACGAAAAACATTGTTTTCGTTTGAAGAAAAGGTATTTTTTAAAGAAAACATGTTCTATACATGAAATAACGTCAACCACATTCAGCTTTCATTCCAAGAAAATATTCAAGATGGAAAAAAAATTCATATATTTCAAATTTGTAAATTTCTTTACAATGGAAAATCAGTAATTTTAATAATTTTATACTTTAATGTATACATAATTATCAGAGAATTCATGTATTGTTATGTATTGAATGTTGCATGTTGTGTAACAGGTTTGGTATTTAAGTACGATGTGTCAGATTCACAACTGACGAAAGGAAAATTAAATCTCAAATGATTGTTTTAATTAGAAAAGCATGCATTACATACATGTTTGTCTGTTGCTAACACTGCTTAAAATCATTAATGTTTTCTAAACTATATCCTATATAGAGAGGGGCAGGCTTAGTGTAGTGGTTAAGTGCTTGGCTTGCGGCGCCGACGATACGGGTTCGATTCCTATTGCGCCACTATGTTTAAGAGGTTGGTAACCTCCTGCTTCCATGTCGCGATATAACTAAAATATTGTTGAAAGCGACGTAAAACACCAATCAACCAACCAACCTATATAGAGATTTTCACTTTTAACATTTGCTACAGGATTACAGAGTACGTTGAAGGCATAATTTATTTAAAAAGTATTGTATATTTCAAATAAAGAATAAAGAGGAAATTATAATGTTATACATATATTTTTGTTGCTATGTATTTGTTAATTGGAACTTGAAAAATAAATTTAACACATGCTAAAATCTCTGTTTTGTTTTCTGTCTCAAGCTGGATGGCTTTAATTAGCAGAAATTTAGTTGGAGTTACCTCCCGTAGTCAGTCATGTTTGTGGTAAAACATAATATTTTGCTTTATATTCCTACTACCGGTAATTTTAATGAAATTTAATGCTCCCGGGAACATATAGTCGCTATCGTGTCCGTCCGTCTGTCAGTCCGTCCAAGCTCATATCTCCTATACCATTCATCAGAATTTGATCATACTTCACCAAAATATTATTTAGGTTAAGGGCTTTGGGACAAATGTCATTTTTGAAAGGTCAAGGTCACTTATTAACTATGACTTAAAATACCATGAAGTGCTTATATCTCCGACACCTTTCATCAGAATTTGATTACACTTCACCAAAATTGTATTTAGGTTAAGGACTTTTTGACAAAGGTCGCTCAAGGTTATTTCTGAAAGGTCAAGGTCATTTATTAACTATGACATAAAATACCATGAAGTGCTTATATCTCCTACATCTTTCATCTGAATTTGATCATACTTCACCAAAATATTATTTAGGTTCAGGGCCTTGGGACAAATTTCACTCAAGGTCATTTCTGAAAGATCGAAGTCACTTATTAGCTATGACTTAAAATACCATGAAGTACATATATCTCCATTGATTCAATGAGATTTGATTGATTTTTGTTTAACGTCACACCACGAAAATTTCACGTATACCGGTATGGTGACGGCTTCTGCCTGATGCGGGGCACACAAATTTTGGCCTTTGCAACGGACCCACTGGAAGCAGTGAGGGATCTTTAACGGGGCCATGCATACCACGACACGGGGCCTCGGTTTTTACTATTTCATCCGAAAGACAGGACATCGGCATGACTAGAGCGGGACTGGAACCCCGGCCTCCCGATCAGGAGGAGAGCGCGATACCACAAGGCCACGCCAGCTTCATTGAGATTTGAAATCGTCATCAGTTAATACAATGATTTCCTATATACTGAGTCATTCATTTCTTTCATTATTATTGTGCTTCTTGGAGCATCCTTCAGTTTTACTGATTTTTTGTATATGAACTGAGTCATCAATTTCCTGAATTATAAGTATAACTGCCGTTCGGGGAGCATCCATCAGTTTTACTGATTCTCTTGTTTAAAGAAAGTCGTGAATATTTACACTTCTTTAAAAACTTTTTTTACATTGTCTAATACCTTAGAATTTGCCTAAGTACTGCAAAAACACAGGAAGTATCCCTAGTTTGGAGAAATTACCTACATAATTTGGTTGATTTGTGCGCAGATATTTAGGTATGTACTTGTACAACTACTCACAAGGAAAGTAACTCGAACATAATTTCGTGCTAATAAAATCTATCTATTGTCTAATGGCTCAAGGTAGCGAAAGACTTGAACTTGACTTTTATTTTTAAAATTCAAGCCTAGCGTAACCAAGGGATGTGACGTTGGAAATTTGTGATTGATTGATTATTGTTCTATGTAACTCCACGAAAATTTCACGTGATGGCATCTGCCTGATGCATTGCATAGAAATTTATAGGTTTGCAACGGACTCACCCGAAGCAGTTAGGGATCTTTACGTGTCCCGCCTATCGTGACATGGGGACTTGGTTTTTACTGTCTCATCTGAAAAAACAGGACACCAGTATGCACACGGCGGGAGTCGAACCCGGGGCCTTTCAGTCACGAGCCGAACACATTTACTGAGCCACATCTGCTTTTGTGGACATTTATGATGTGACAATCCAAAATGAGTAGTAAACATCTCCCGTTTGATAAGCCACATCCACAATCAACTGTCAAACATTTAGGCGACACAAATTTATTTCCACATTACATGCACATGGGAGATTTACACATCATCTCTTTTGCTGATCTGCAATGGACACCATAACGCAGATACTGCGAACGTCAATCGAGATGCACATTATTTACATGTGCAAGATTGATACGGATTACCGGTAACAGTATAGAAAGTTGCACATTCAGGCAACATTATAGAAGGGTTAAGGTCAAAGAACAGTAATTATCAAGAGTCGTGATTGGCTGATGTGATGTAGGGAGAGAGGACTTCTATTTCAATGAATCAGGAGCTGTGATTGGATCACAGGGGTGACCTTCACCCCTGTGATTGGATCACTTGACGTATTACTAGTCTATTATGGATTAGGTCTTGAGAATTTCTCAATGTAAGGTCACCCCTGTGATTGGATGAAATTATTTGTTCGATCTATAGATAAAGATTGATTCTGCTGTAGAATCATGATTTTTGTCACTTTTCGCTAATGTAATATATATATATCACCTAAAAAGGGGTTGTTGTTTACATTCGAATTTTGGCAAATTTTTGGGGGTGACCCCCTTCCAGCATTATTTTCTCGAAATTAAGGTGCATAATCTATGGTAAACTGTTAAAATTCTTATAGAGGAGGGTCTGACAAACATTTTGATATGTGGATTATATATAACTAAAATGAAAGATGTTGTGTAAATCTTGCTGGAATTTTGGTAATTTAACATGGCACCCTATGGGAAATGGAATTACTATGCTTTGACTTTAATTACATTTGAACCGGAAACTGTAGGCCAGGGACACCGAAGTTCACTGGCTGTCTGAGAGAAGAGAGTTGGACTGTAAGACACACACTGTAATGCACGATATTTGAACACCCCTCTCCCCAATTTGTATCTGCATAGAATACCAAATAAACAAAACCCAAATTCTCTTACGCTGATATAATATTTTGTGACATTCAGAGAAACATGATATAGTATGGTGTAGTGCGATGGTACCGTGGTATGGTGGTGACGAGGTATGATAATATAGTGGTACCGTGGTGTGGTGGTTCCACAGTACGGTGGTATGGTGGTGCGGGAGTTTTACGATAGTGCCGTGGGATAGTGGTGCCGGGGTATAATAGTATGGTGGTATTGTGGTATGGTGGTGCGGGGGTTGTACGATAGTGCCGTGGGATAGTGGTGCCGGGGTATGATAGTATGATGGTGTTGTGGTATGGTGGTGCGACAGTTTTACGATAGTGCCGTGGGATAGTGGTGCCGGGGTATGATAATATGGTGGTACCGCGGTATGGTGGTGCCAGAGTATAATAGTATGGTGATGTTGTGGTATGGTGGTGCGAGAGTTTTACGATAGTGCCATGGGATAGTGGTGCCGGAGTATGATAGTATGATGGTACAATGTATTTTCGTACGAAGGTGGCGTGGTATGGTGGTGCCATAGCTTGATAGTACCGTGACTTGATTGTATCACGTAGACCGGTTTAGGTCTGTATGTTAAGATTTCCTCACTCTTTGTTATCTGCTCCCTGTCATTTACCAGTAAGTCCGCTATGCGTATCCTGTTCAACAAGCATGGTTGTTGGATGTTGTGAATACACACTTCAAAGTTTATCTTTGACTGAATCGGCATGCGATTTCCTCTACCAATATTACAGATTTCGTTTGATTTCTTTGATCAGTGAGAACGACCTCGAACAGAAGCGATGCTGTAATACTTGTATTTTTAGGAAACCAATGGTATATAAACTTGGCAATTCTATTGTTCTAATGAAATCCACCAAATTCATCATAGACGGTTAAGAACCTCCGTACATTTGTCGATTGATTGATTTTTGTTTAACGTCACACCACGAATATGTCACGTATATGGTGACGGCATCTGTCTGATGCGTGGCATACAAATTTTGACCTTTGCAATGGACCCACCCGAGGCAGTCAGGGATCTTGAACGGGCCATGCATACCACGAAACGGGGCCTCGGTTTTTACTGTCTCATCCGAAAGACAGGACACCGGCATGACCAGAGCGGGACTGGAACCCCGGCCTCCCGATCAGGAGGCGAGAGCGATACCACTAGGCCATGCCGGCTTTACATTTGTCGACATTTTATTAATTCTGCCGAAGGGATTCAAATTAATTTTCTAAACCAATATATTTAATGTTGTCTTTGACTTTTTCACACTGTACTTAGTAACTTACCAGCATCAATGACATCGCATTGCTTTCGAATGACTGGGAAATAAACACAGTGTTTAATTTTCTTTTTAATTGATATGACATAGATCCAAAAATCGAGGATCAGATTCAGCAATTTTTAAAAAAAGCATACAGTAAAACATGTTATGGTACGGTGGTATGGTGGTATGATGGTACGGTGGTATGGTGGTATGATGGTACGGTGGTATGGCACGATGGTAGCGTGGTATCATATAGACTAGTTCTGATCTTCAAATTTTACCTTTGAATTTGCATATGATTTGCAAATGGAATATTTATCTGACACGATGATACTAATATCATTTTTTAAATTTTGAATTTACTTCGGTAGTGGGAAAATACAAAATTTAAAACATGACAACAGCTGATTTTATTTCTTAGATAAGTGATAATTACCCCGGACTGGAGACGATGCGATCATTTTATGTTTAGAAAGCAAATGGAGAAAATACAGATAGAATAACAAAATTTGGAATTTAAGAATAGATAGGACAAATCTCTCTCTCTCTCTCTCTCTTCTATAATTTTCTTTCCATTAACTACTCGCAGTAGCGTAATTAAACATCTAAATACATGATTATACATTAAATAAATAAATAAGTTGTTGTGGAACCATCTTTGTGATGCACATGTATCAACATTCTATTCTAAAATCATAAACTGATGTAGAAAAGCGATTTCATGAAAATCGTAACCTGAATTACATACTATCTGCAAAACATGTAGATTGTTAAAATCATAATTGTACAACTGTATGCAAATTTACATGTATGTATTTACGTAAGCAACAAATTATGTTATGAAAATTGTATTTCAACGGATTAAAGAATTTACTCTGTCACATACGAAAACTACGTAAAGCTATTAAAAGACTACACTATTTTCTCTTTTTTAAAATTTGAAACAATTTTTATGAGGGCTGTGTGTGACAGCTTTATTTGAAAGTGTTGAATGTGTGAATTTTCTGTATCGATTGTTTCATTTTCATGTTTTATTCTGCAGATATGAAACTGAAAGTGTAATTTTTAAACTGTTAAAATTGTATTCTGCTTTTTGGACGTGCTTTATAGACCCTAATTATAATAATCAGCCATTAGAACTATAAAATGCCAAGCAAAATAGGATGGATAGAATTTTTGTACACAGTAGATACTTTAAGCTGTTATTACCTATTTTCAAACTCAGTTTTCATTCTGTGTTGACTCGAAATTCTAAATATTTACTTTGTACATGTATAACATCCAAAAAGAATGTTTGACAGATTTTTTAACGCTACGGGAAAGCCACACCTCTTTTCTCTTTGACACGCCCCCTTTCTGAAATGCACCAATCAAAAAGTTCGGTGGGAATATTATTCGGTATTTACTTATCTTGCTGCAGCTGCATGCATCATTAACATATTTATATATGTTGCTGTCAGTCAGAATCAACCTGTTATACAAATGATGGTGATTTATGATTCATCATAGCGCATTTCGAGCATTTGACGTGACGCTTACGTATAAAAAGACCTCTAATTCTGAAATATGTCTGAAAATGAATTTAAACTCAAGGATAGTAAATTTTCGGATAATTTGCATTTTGGTATGGATTCGGAAGATGCTTTAGCGGGATTTCGTCACCGGCATTTTCGGTCCATGATGAAAGGTCTCGATAATGGACCCTACGAACCGATGGACAATAAACTATGGAAACCAGCTGTCATCAACGATTTGACGTCGAATTGTAAATATGGATCAAAATTTGGAATTGCTGCCAGAATGGAAAACCATAGTGTGAAACTGAAAGAGGATTCAGAAGAACTTGATAAATTGAAATTGTTAAAGTCTGAAAACGAAATAAAGTCCGAACATTTGTCAAAAAGTTTTTCAAAAGTAAATCAGGATAAAACGAAAGACGAGGAAAACGCGAGGAATTCAGACCCGGATCAAAAACCGCCATATTCTTACGTGGCTTTGATTGCAATGGCGATAAAGGAATCCGGAGAAAAGCGATTAACACTCAGTGGAATTTATCAATACATTATCAACAAATTTCCTTATTACGAGAAAAACAAAAAAGGATGGCAAAATAGTATTAGACATAACCTCAGCTTAAACGAGTGCTTTGTGAAAGTTCCTCGAGAGGGTGGCGGGGAACGAAAAGGAAACTTCTGGACCTTAGATCCCGCATTTGAAGATATGTTTGAAAAGGGAAATTACCGACGACGCCGTCGAATGCGTCGTCCGTATCGTGCGGCGCTATCCCTCCCAAAACCATTATTTGCCGACGGAAACTACGGATCTTTTAACCAGTTTTCTTTGGCCAAATCCTACTTTTCACCACCCCCTGCTTACTCACAATATTCGCAGTATCCACCATGGGCACAGGCTTTAGCACAGAGTACGCCCCACAATGTGGCATCTGCCATGAATCAACTCGGAAACTATGCATCCTGCACGCAGTCCCGTGTGCCACCACCCAGTCAATGCAGCTATAATGCGGCCATGCAGTCGGCCATGCAGATGTCCCCGAGCCCTGGACCCACGTATCCACAACTGAACGATTACAGTTCCATTCCGCCGCCACCACATGGAGCCACCTTCCCCTTCCCGTACAGGCAGCAAAATGAGCCACTTAATCATATGCACTATACGTATTGGACAGAAAGGTAATTATCTAATTGCTTAAGTATTTTAATCTTCTAGTGAGGATTTTATACCCGAAATGCTTGTGTACTGTACTGAATATCCCTCATATAATTTGGTAATCCATTGGTATCCGTGAAATGTTAACCGTCTCATGTCGGAGTCTTATACTGTGCTTATTCAGTTTTGTTTTGCTTGTCCGTGACACGTTTTCTTGTACAACCGAGTCTGAACTCTTTTCCTTACATTTAAGACCTTTGTCTTTGGTTCCTGAACTTATACGAATATATATATATATATATATATATATATATATATATATATATATATATATATATATATATATATATATATATATATATATATATATATATATATATATATATATTATAAGTGTATGTAATTGTTTAGATAATGTTTGCTTAGACAAATCTTAGTAAACTTGACAAATAAAGTAAAATTCATTCTGGTTCAGTAACCCTTAGAAAATAATAGTGATTTAGTGTTTTTAAGGTTTTGTTGTTTTGTTTTTGTTTATGTCGAGTTTTTTCTTGTTTTTTTTTTTTTGTTTTTTGTTCTTATGTTTTTACATTTTATTATTTTTGCTTTGGTTTCTTTCTTGGAAGGTGGTGGTGGTGGTGGTGGTGGTTTTTTTTAGTTCTTTTGGGTTTTTTTCGGGGGATGGGAGGGGGGCTGTTCAAAAGAAACATAGTGCACCAATAGCGTTGCTCAGATACAAATGACACAATACGTCATTCTTGCCATCACCTAGTTCAAAATTCAAACACTGTGCTGACGACACTTGTACGAAACGTGATACAAGCATAATATAGAAAGCACTGATGCAGAAACATTAGTTTTCATCTCCAACATATACTATAAAAATAATGATGATAAAAGCACGGCCAGACTCGCCGAAATATTTGAAAAAAAGCACTGAAATCACACATGACTTCGAACGAGCTCCTAAATTCAGTGTAACGTCGATCGGGATGGCGGAAGGGCGTCCAGGCTGTCATGGCCCGGTGTTGAATGATTGTCACATGGCATGCGTAGATCTCTCGCGTGGTAACGTGGGGATAACATGTATAACGATTGACGGCGTAAGTAGGTAGTGATAGTAGATGGGTGGCTCACATCACCTTCTGTAAGTTTCAACTCCATGATGGCGCCACCAAGTCTTCAAAGTCATTCGATCCTATAAATGTGCGCGAAAACAATTTTGGTTTTTGGTAGTATATAGACAATGTCAAGTCAGAATGATTCGACATTAACTTTCAGATCGTCTGTCTGTCTGTCTGTTCGTCTGTCTGTTTATCTGTAATCTGTCCTTCCCGTTTTTACTCTGTTGCAGGTAGGGGATTTGCGTTTCGCAAACACACATGGTTTTCTTTTTTATTTAAACTGAAGTTATGCATTTGTTAAAGCTCTTTATTTAATGTTTCGGCCAATGGCCTTTATCAAAGGCCATGGGCCGAAACGTTGAACAAAGAGCTTTAACCAACAGATAATTCAAGTCATTCTCTACGGAATAGTTTGACAGTTCTAAATTTATTGTTAAATCTTAAGTGATTAGTGTATGCTTCCATTGTTAATTATACAATGATCAATGCAATGTCTTGAAGGAAATAGAGGGGGTTGCTTAATAGCAGAAAAATCGTGATTCTGAAAACAATCTTATTACTAAATCACGTCAATATTCTAATTTTTGAATTTACTTAGGGGGTGGTAAACACAAAAATTAGAACATGACACAGGCTGCAATGTTTATTTTACGTTTTGGACGCAAGGCACATGCTTCAATGTTTATTTCACGTTTTGGACACAAGATATCTACCTTGGTAAGAAATTTTCATTCGGTCCATGTATCGAAGTGTCTGTCTTTAGGCGACACATACGAATGGGAATTCCAACACGGAGTGATTTTTTAATGGATTATTCTCCATTACGTTTAGTAATTGTAGATTGATACTGTGTAATTCACAAACACGAAATACAGAATTATCGGCCAAATATTTATATGATCACCAATTCACATTCTATATGTGACCTTTGATTTAACAATGGTTACTTTGTTTCCCGAATTTTCCTTATCCGTCTTTAAATTACTTGTTATTCATTTGTTCATTCGTTTCATTTATTTATTTATTTATTTATTTATTTATTCATTTATTTATTCTTTTAGTCATTTATCATTTATTTAACATCATAGTATATTTTGTTATTTGATTTTTTTTTTAAATGTTTTGTTTAAATAAAAGCTAAAAGATAAAATCAAAAAGGGATCTCATGAAATCAAGGTGATATTAGTTATAATATTCCATTGCTGCCATTTCCGAAAAAGTGGTCGAAATTAATAATTGACTGAAAATAGATTGATTCAAATTCATGCATATTGAAACTTTTCAACTGTTTTAAATTAAACTTTGCAAATCATTTCTTTCAAAATATCTTCAGTTTTTCGACTTTCGTTCTTCACGTTTTATACTAATAAATTGATATGAAAAGAATTGAAAATCCATGGTGTGAACAACTTCGCTGACAAAATGTTTTGATAACTGCTATGCCAGAAATAGTAAAAACAGGACCTTCATACTATGTATTTAGTCTGCAGTCATGGGACAATTATAGTCTAAGGTTTCAAGTCATCATCACTACTACTACTACTACTACTACACCACTGGTTTTAAGTCCTTTAAAATGATACTACTACTAATACTACTACTACTACTAATAGTAGTAGTACTACTACTACTAATAGTAGTAGTACTACTACTACTAATACAACAACTACTACTACTGCTGCTACTACTACTTCGACGACGACGATGACGACTAATACTAGTACTAATACTACGCTTACTACTACTACTACTACCCTTTGAATTTACCATACATTTTGTTATATTTCGTTAATCTGCGATCTGAGCTCATCACCACCCGCCCTAATGAGATATTACGGCTGATTGGAGATATCTATATAAACAAAACGTAAAACAAACAAACGGCGCCAGTACACACAACTCGCATCACGTGATCATTAGGGACGAATGTTGGCGCACGGGGACTATCCCTCGGGAGGAAAACATCATGTAGACTTAATCATAATAAGGGATCACTCATTAACCTCCCATCATAAATGACTTGAACATCTTGGTGTGTAAGGGGAGACAACTGCTGATAACAGTAAAAATGAGTGGCGCTGAACCGTGGTCACACTGCAACATAAAGTGATTCTGTTTCTACATATGATTCTGAAAAGTGTTCGGTTTTTTGGGCGTTATTGTTGTGTAATCTGCAAAGCTTAGCAGTACTTGAGGATAATTTTGTCCGTCGTCTGTGTGTCCGTTTTCATTGTAAAATGTATTTCGTTATGTTAAATGTGCATAAAACCCCCAATTTATGAATTTAGTTCATAAAAATTGTGTCCGTCTGTTGTACCTATAATGTATTTTATAATCTCGCTAGCGAGAGATGTGTCTGTTTGTGTGTGTAAAAAACACCCCCCAGTTTCGGATTTAGAAGGGGGCCGCCCCCTCTTTTCGCCATACATTTACAAGTAAAAAACCAAATTTTGCTCCAAAACGACTGAGTAGTTTGACTAATATACATGTGGGTATCCCCCCCCCTCCCCCGCTTTTCAGAAATCATGGATCCGCCACAGATCCCTGCAGGAAGTTTCAAGAGTTGTTTGGACTTTATCTACCCTTCTCTTTAATGAATTAATTGTCTTTTTGTTTAATTTGACTAATGTAGATCTATGCATCCCTTTCCTCTAAGTTATATTATAGATAGAGAATCTGTAACTGGTATATTCAGCAACGTATATTTTATTATTATTTATTCATTTATCAAGAACTTATATAATTTTTATTTATAATGAATTTACAACTTCAAAGACAGAGACTATTTTGATAGGGTTTTACAGCTTCCCCCCCTCCCCTTGCTGGTAGAAGTTTTCAGCTAAAAGCGCTTAATCATGGTATTTGAATAATGTATTCTGTCTACAGTTGTTTTTAGTACTTATTTCGACAGACTGCATATATCAAAGGAATTCTTGAATACACATAATGATTGATTTGTTTATTTGTTGGGTGATTTTTATTTTTTGTTACTTTTTTCCTTTTTCCTTTTTTTTTTTCATCTCGGGACGACGCCTTTATAAATCCATTTCCATATTAGCGATTATACAGTTAGTCATTTATATTATATTATATTATATTATATTATATTATATTATATTATATTATATCATAGTATAGAATATATATAATATTTTTTCGGGCCTTTCTGGCAAACTTGAGAAAATGCCCAAAAAGTGAGATTTATATGAGATCAAAATATAAGAATATAATGAAGAAGAGTTGCGTAATTAATGTGATGTGAAAGTTATAATTTAGTTAGACTGGGGTAAACTGGGCCTTTCGGGTATATATACATGTATAATATCCAGTAAGTAAGCACAAAACGTTCTATGTACCGGCAAGATAATGGGACTGTCAGCGCTTCTAATCGCTATCTCCATTAGTTAACTCCAACAGTTCATTATGAATTTCAGTTTCCTCAAACATTTCGGTGCATCATAATCACAGTGTAGCAGTTCATTACACAGTGATATTAATTAATATAAAGGACGTATATATCTATATCTTATAACATAAGTTTCCTTCTTTAATATGACAAAGTGGTAAACACCGAAAGTAATTAATAGAAAAATCAACTCGTTTACGTTCTTGTATAACTTGTATCTGTACTTGAAAGAATTATAATATCATAACATAAATTATAGGGTTTTTTTTCCAATAAAAACAATACAATATAAAGATACCACTTCTTAAAAATAATATTGCCTCTCTCTCTCTCTCTCTCTCTCTCTCTCTGTGTATGTGTGTGTGTGTGTGTGTGTGTGTGTGTCCTCGTTTTACAATTAAAAGTGAATATTTGTTGCTGTGCAAAATGTAGAAATACTATGTTTATTCGATGGAAACATAACAGTTTTAAACTTATGATAACAAATTAAGAACTGACTGTATGATTTGTATACCTTTATAATTTTTTTTACAAGTGTACTCTTCTTATTTTTAACAGATGAGGACAAGAAGGCAATTCATCATGCGATAAAGAAACAAGTGTTCTTCTAGAACAACGCACAAGTACAACAGACAGTTATTTTATCTAAAAAAAACTGTGCAGCTTATGAATGATTGTACAAGAAAAATTATTGAAATTTAATATGTTTTATTGTTTTGTTTTACTAGCATTTAGTAGTACCAAAAAAGAGAAAAACAAAAACAAAAAATCCCCCAAAACCATAACCCCCCCCCCCCCCAAAGACGATATATCCAGTGGTTGATCCAATGGTATGGCATGGGAAAATCTGACGATTCAGGTTCAATTCCGGCGGTCGGTTTCCGAAAAAACAATTCATCATCTTATCTCTTCCCATCACTCTTCCGGACGAGACAGTATTAGCCGAGGTCCCTTGTCACGGTATACATGACTTGTAAAGATTTAATCAGTGTCTCGGGTCGGTCCAGGGCATGATACACAATTTACACAATGCACCAGACAGGTGCCGCCACATGTAAAAGTAAAACAACCTTGGTGTGCAGTTAAGTAATAGCAATTCAAAACAAGAAAGGCATGATAAGTACAAAATAACGAAAAAATGGAAGTAAATCCCAAAGACAGTGTACCCAGTTTAGTTTCTAAGGAGCTTCTTCTGCAGGAAAGAAAGGAGTTCCAGTTATAAGAATTATTGTGCATACAAGTAATGGAGACGCTAATTCACTGCAAGATGTGGTCTATCAGTCTAGGCGACAGAATTTATTTGAGTCATAAGGAATCAAAAGTAAACTGATTATCGTAAAATTTTGAATTTTTTCATCGATTGGTGCAAGAACAATGCTGAAAGTAAAATTGAAGTATTTACAAAATTAATCTTTCTGCACCTGTCAATACGATAATAGTATTATTCTTATATTAACTATTATTTTGTTAGTGTTCACCGAGTAAATACTCGATCGTGGATTTGTAAATCAAAGAAAGCCATTCTAAGTCAATGCATCAAAGATGTTTTCCCCGTAGTTACTGGCTTCCACTCCTGTATTAGATATAAATAAATAAATAAATAATTAAATAAATAAATAAATAAATAATAACAACCCTCCCCCCTTTCTAAAGAAAAAAAGGAACCAAAACTATTTCAAATGTCAGCGCAAATCATTTGCCCTGAATGTAATTGACAAAGACTAGGTGACAACATCAATGTTGACACTGGGAAGTGTTCCTTATACCCCAAATCGCGCACCACCTGCAATGACGATAGAAATATAATGTGTGAAACCTGCAAGAGTTTGTCAACCACCGGACCCGTCTTGCCAGAGATGTCATTTATTCACAGCACTGATATATACACTGTCAGGCTTAATATAACTCTCTCATGACACGAACAAGCTTCCCTTGATGCGCCGACCGAGTTTTCTGTGATGTAACTTTCAATTTACTTCCTCATTCCACGTGTCGGTTACTACAAACGGACGAGAAGAATAGACATTCTGGCTTTAGATATTCAAAAATATAATGGAAGATATCATGTTGAATATAAATCTCTTGCTTGAACAACAATACCAATTGTGATATAAGTATTATTTACTCCTTCAGTGTCTTGTTTTTGGTGGACAATTATTTTAAGATATTTAAAAAAGTAAAACGAATTAGAAAAAATTAGTCTTCAAGTTTGAGGGTCATACAGAATAAGGAAAACCCATATATAGGTTTTTCCTTACGGATTCTCTTTACAATAGACGTTGGAGTTGCACTGATTTCCTTCTTCCCTTATTTCAATTGCTTTTGTATTCGTGATTTTGGTAATACAGAGTTATTCTCCATTTAGGTAAGTATCTGATATCATCACTGTTCTGACGTGAAACGATTATAGATCACTATTATGACGTGAAACAATAGACTTTTCTCCGTTCTGTGATAATGTAAGGGGGATAGTATCGGTCAAATCCACTTTTTGCAAGAACTTTCATTATGACGTCACAGTCATATGACCAAAATATGAGCGGTAAAATCTGATCTTGTAACTCCTTACATGATGTATATGACGACACGGATAGTGAGAGTTTCCGTCTTGATAGGGGAAGGTTCTAGGTTCGATTCCCGGGTCCGGCAACCTCTTTTTTTCTCCTGCTTCTTACTTTTGGTGCCGTGGCCAGCCCTCATTAGTTGCATGTTTCTGCACTGTGAGGGTTAAGATCTTTGGGTTGTTACTCAATGGTGAGAGCGTCCTCCTTCATAGCGGAAGGCACTGAGTTCGGCCACATATTTTATCTTTTTCTCCAGCATGTTGCATGTAAAATCGCAGAAAGGTCTATTCCCATGGAAGAACAAAAAGATCGACACTGAATCTTATGTATATATATTTGAATACAATTATATACTCTTTTCAACAATTGAAGATTATAATAAAATATCTCGTACATATATATACATACATACATACATATATATATATATATATATATATATATATATATATATATATATATATATATATATATATATATATATATATATATATATATATATATATATATATATATATATACACATATATATATATACATATATATTTATATCATATCATAAGTCATCTATCTACAACCTATAAATCATTATACCTTATTCAAAGAGGAAGAAATAAAATAGATGTTTTGATCGTTTGATTTTTGTTTTACGTTTTGCCAAGGTTATTTCATCAACATGTATTCCACATTTGCCTGTTGCATGACAGAAATTAACCTCGGCCACAGACTGACTGAAATACTGAAGGATCTTTTACGTGTCGACGTCTGATGTGATATGGGACCTCGGTTTTTACTGTCTAAGGACCAATCGCTGATTGGATTCGAGCCTATGTAACGGTTTCAGGACACCGCTGAGTCACCGTTGGGATGCGAACCAATATCGAAGTCCAGTACAACACTGATTTTACTACTCCGATTTCGTAATACTTAAGATTTACATGTAACTTATTACTCTTATTTTCCTGTGCAAAAACTACATTTAAAATATATAATTAAAGGCTATTTTATTCAACAGATCTGAGGGGCTGTATACTAGACTTTTAGTACCTTCAACACCTTAGTAGAAATAATACTTATATGAAATATCCATAACAACAATATCCAAACTGAATTTATGACTGCAATAAATACAATCTCAGGTTTTTTATTACATCCATCATCGTGCGATGTTCGCTGGTGACACTGCAAAGGAGGAGATGCTTACGCGGAGAAATCCTCCCTTTGTCATGAATAACCTTTATCAGCTCGTGTTACGCTTCCTGCTTTTGTTGCTGAACATTTCTACCAATACTTATTTCTACCGCATGTAATAGATTTCAATCTCTTTTTTTCTGATCCTAGTTCCAATGCTGCTGGGAGTTTGCGCTTAGTTTTAAAGAAATGAATGCCTTTTTTTATTATACCTCTGGAGTTACTATGAAATTTGTACCTATTTCTACATTTATATTATTTTGCAGCCATAACTTATAATATTTATGTATTCATATGTCAAATGTAGTTTGATAATTGAACCTATGAACCTGTATGTATATATAGTACTAATCATTCATTGACACTCTCTCGTGGTTTTGGACTTTGTACTTTGTGCTACACATATCAGCGGTTCTTTTTGTACTTCTCATTGACAATACATTTGCTTATGTAGCTGTTTCACTCCCGTTTGTCACTTTTGATATTTTCGTACATTTGACTACCAAACATATGTATTGTTAATTGTGTTGGACATTAACCTAAAGTTAAGGTGCGATGCAGTGGTAAGTATTTTATATCCTATTTATATCTATATTTGCAATGAAATTAACATTTTACCTGATCATACTTCATTTATAACGGCAACTTACCAAATGGGAGATGCTTATTTTTCCATGACACGTCTCACCTCTGATTAAATGGTTTCCTTGACTAACCACCATGTTACGTATTGATCGCTAGGGGACGTTCCTTCTTTCCTATTTCATATTCCAGCGTATGAAAAGGTGTAGCGCTAGAAATCTACATTCTGTAAATTTCACAGTCTCTATAATTCCTACTTTACATTAATCAGAATGTACAGATGATGGATAAATCCAAACCATAAGTCAAAAACTCATGAATCCAAAGGACATACAAAATCAGTGAAAATGAAAACCGAATA
Source organism: Pteria penguin (assembly GCA_035048485.1). NCBI lineage: Eukaryota > Metazoa > Mollusca > Bivalvia > Pterioida > Pteriidae > Pteria > Pteria penguin. The sequence continues at coordinate 10,974,946 of CM068582.1, forward strand.
GAAAACAACGAAAATGTTCTTTTGAAGAGCATATGTGAACCCCCTTGATGTAGTGAGATCAGATGCCCGGGAAGAGTGAGCATCTCCTGCTTTCTGGCAACTCCTGTCACATATACCCAGTAGAAAGAACCAAATCGTGTAAAATCATTGTTTGATATGTTGATTTCCTTATTTATATATTTATACCGTTTGTATTGTGGTCCTTGTTATACCGTTTGTATTGTGGTCCTTGCTATAACGTTTGTATTGTCGTCCTTGTTATACCATTTGTATTGTGGTCCTTGTTATACCGTTTGTATTGTGGTCCTTGTTATACCGTTTGTATTGTGGTCCTTGCTATACCGTTTGTATTGTGGTCCTTATTTGTATTGTTATGATACCATATCACATAAATTATACTTCTATGATTTTTAACCGATTGTGACCAACGATTAAACCGTTATCAATTAATGTGACAGCGAGTAATGCTAGCCCGCAAAATCCTATGGAATCGCGGCTGGTGTGACCAGTCAGTAGGGGATGCTTACTTCTGCATGTCACATGATCCAACCTCTGTTTTTTCCAGATTTCTTTAATAGCCAATCTCTCTATTTTCTCTTTATAATAGATGTGCCTTATTGACTGCTCCTCCGTATCGTAACATTTTGCTTTTTTACTTTTTTGTATTTTAAATTTGGTATTTGTTTCCGAAATATTTGATAATGTCCTAAATTAGTTGGTATCCTTGACATTTACTAATGATTAAGCATATGAGTTTTCATTACTTCTGTACTGGCCTGAAATATATACTTCAAATTTACTCTGACAAAAGTTTTTAAATTGTTCTAAAACTAAGGATTCGTGCATAGCTCTGTCCTAAGATAGATTATTTTGTACTTACTTTTTGGCCGTTTGCTCTTTTGATATTTATACTTTGGATTTTCACGGTTCGGTCTTGAGCATCACTGAAGAGACCTGAGTTGTCGAAATGCCCATGTGGGGCACGGAATTAATATGTGTATATATTTTTCTATATTTATTGACTTACTCAATATATAAATTATGAAGTGGATTTACCAATCCAGAATAAAAACAATAAGTTAATTAATCATTAGAGAATGAATAACACAAGTGACTTAATTATTAGTGAATATACACAAAATGAGTGATTCAATTATAAGAGAATATATAATATAAAAGACGACCATAAGAAAATATACACATATCAGTGACTTAAATATTAGTAAATATATAAGTGAGTTAATTATATGAGAATATACATGTGTTGTAAGCGTAAGAGATTATAAAATATCAGTGATCATTAGTGAATATATATTACAACTGACTGAAAAATTATAAGGGGGTGTATATATATATATATATATATATATATATATATATATATATATATATATATATATATATATATATATATATATATATATATATATATATATATATATATATATATATATAGAACATATATACCTTTTAATTTTGTGCACCATATATGCGCATTTCGACAAGTTATGTCTCTTCAGTGATGCTCGTCGCATAATGGTTGGGATTCTCATAATATATAAATATTTGAAGAGCAGTGTTGAAGCCAAAATGACCAAAAGGACAGAGCTATGCATGAGGAAGATACTTTTTAGTTTTAGAGTTATTTACTTAATTTGATGACTGAAAATTTGAAGTATGTTGTGATCATATGAGAATTCATGATGTCAGTGACTTTGTCTTTTGAACATCATATCCCCATGAATCATTACCCTACTACGAAATATACCTAAACCGGAATATGAATCATAGACATCCATGCTGAGGTTTGCATCGGTAGATTATAATTCTGGAAAATTTTGTATAGGTAATCAATTTTTAAATGTCATCCAATAGGATTGGTCACGCTGAGCTATAAAGTATTACTCATAATGGCGTTTTTAGGTATGTAACTTTCACGTGTGAAATTATTTAGGATTGTATCAGCATTTTAATATTTCACAGTATATTTTCATGTTGAATAGTTCTAATTTTTTTTTAAAAAGTCACAATAAATTGGTTATGTATTACTGCAATCTGAAATTTCAGTAAATCTATGATAGCAATTTTATTTTTAGATTTTTGTGAGTATGGTTTATAATGATATTATATTATGTTATATATTATATTATATTATATTATATTATATCATATTATATTATATTGTATTATATTATATTATATTTAGAGTAAAAATATCTACAGATTAATTTCCATTTTACAATTAAAAAAATAATTGTGTTTTTTAAATACAATCTATTAATTCTAACAAGAAATAATAGTAGATTACATCACTACTTTAAGAATATAGTTGTATTGAAAAAATGAGATAAGCTTAGGAATGTATGGAAATGATATTGCAAATTTGATTCAAAATTTAAATTAAAAACAAAACTGAAAAAAAAACCGAAATGGTAATTATACTAGTACAGTATTAATTCTGTTTTAAAATAGATGTTTCATATTTATTGATAAATGCAAAATGTCATTGTTTTAACTTTGCAGACCCTAAAAATCACGCTAAAACTTATAGAGAAAATTCAACAATGCAAAAGTAAACATTTTAAAATCTGTGTTGTCGTTTGATATTGCACTGTACAGTAGACTTTTTGACGCAAAATCAGGTTAGCATTCGTACAAGTGGGTAATATTGACGACTTTCACCGGGAAATTGACTTGCAAAATAATGCATTACTGATAAAGGTTTCTCACCATCGGCATGCATACATATATTGTTCCTACTTCATATAGGTTTATTGGTACCGTGAGCAACAATGTTTCGTATCTTGTTACATAGAATTATCAAATGCAGAGGGTAACTAGATAAACGGCATGTCTTAAACAATAATGGTAGGTGACAATAGAAAATATAAGTCCATAATTAGGTAGATGAAAGAACCGTACTTTTATGATGGGCGCCCGTAAACTGGTTAGCCCCACCAATTGAGTGACGTTTGTTACTTCAATTGACCGTCCTAAGTCGGTATCGTAACCGCAGCACAATCGAATATTTTTGTAATGTCGTTTTTCCGTGTATATTCTACTATGATCATGTTTTGTGTGCATGTCCTTGGTGATTTGTGTCGTAAAGCTTTGTCGGATGTCTTCTGTTTTCTCTTTTAATTTGAATGTGTGCAACATAAAGCTTAGCGGCTTGGTGAAAGTAGGACGAAGTAACTGAATGGCATTTCAATGGTATTACGATATTATGTAATGGAAAGAGATAGAACAGAGAATACCTACCACTCTGAAGCTTACCTGAAATGTAAGAAAAGTCATAACAAAAAGATTTCTAGGAAATTTTACCAAGATGTCATTACCCCTTAATAAATCATATAAATATATGTCATGGTAAAAGATTTTTTTAAGAAAAAAAAAATTAACATTCAGTCTTCCTTGGGTAATCATAATTCCGATGGAGTAAAAGAAAACGTTTTCTATTTCAATTTTCTGTTACACATGTTTTCTCAACTATTTTAAAGAAAAAATAAGCCTTTAAAAAATTAATCTATTTCCGTCTTATAAAAACATTGCCTTGCGTAATTTTTTTATCATAAAAATCAATGTTTGTCTTTCATTTGTGCTTATGCATATTTCTATTTCATTTGTACTTTTTTGAAATGTGCTTAGAGGAATAGAATTAAGGCGTAAAATAAACATGTAAAACATTAAATAAACAGTGAGAGTGTTTGTTCACAGCGGTATCCTCAAAGTCTCTCTTCTGACACGTGAGCGAGCATGGATACGTCATTAGCACTTCGCTTTCTTTACATTTCTCTAACGTCCAATAGCCATGAAATTAGAAACAAACTCGAATTGCGTTCCAAACAAACTTCGCATACGTAGATGTTATGGTTCGATCACTATGTCAACAGCAGTTATTTTTTTATTAAAATTTCTGAATGTATTTAATATAACGTATAGAGAAAAAAAACAACTTCTAAAAGTGGATCCTTGTGAGAATTTATTACATGTTCAATGCAGGTCCACATATCAATGATAAGGTCTATATATAAGTTTTATCGACATTTTACCGATATATATCGCATCCTCTATCGCATAAGAAAATAAATCCAAATTTTAGGGCGCTTTTTGGCAAAAAGAATTTATTATAATTGTAAACTGAAAAATTAAACAACTGCAATGATAGTTGTGATGGCATTTAACATGGTGATTTAATTGAATTGATTTATTTATGTATTCTTAACACAGGATGTATTTCATATAAAACATTTTGATCTACTCTGATCAGGAAAAGCGATGTATATCAGTATTGTATTTTCGATAAATCTACTACATCCATAAATTTGTTGTGTTATCTGAATGGTTTTATTGTGTTGTGTTGTCTAAATGGTTTTATTATGTTGTGTTATCTGAATGGTTTTATTGTGTTGTGTTATCTGAATGGTTTTATTGTGTTGTGTTATCTGAATGGTTTTATTCTGTTGTGTTATCTGAAAGGTTTTATTGCGTTATCTGAATGGTATTATTGTGTTGTGTTATGTGAATGGTTTTATTGTGTTATCTGAATGGTTTTGTTGTATCGTGTTATCTGAATAGTTTCATTGTGTTTTGTTATCTGAATGCTTTTATTGTGTCGTGTTATCTGAATGGTTTTATTGTGTTGTGTTAACTAAATCGTTTTATTGTGCTGTGTTATTTGAGTGGTTTTATTGTATCGTGTTATCTGAATGGTTTCATTGTGTTGTGTTATCTGAATGGTTTTATTCTGTTGTGTTATCTGACTGGTATCATTATGTCGTGTTATCTGAATGGTTTTATTGTGCTGTGCTATTTTAGTGGTTTCATTGTGTCGTGTTATCTGAATGGTTTTATTGTGTCGTGTTATCTGACTGGTATCATTCTGTTGTGTTATCTGAATGGTTTTATTGTGTTGTGTTATCTGAATGGTTTTATTGTGTTGTGTTATCTGAATGGTTTTATTGTGTTGTGTTATCTGAATGGTTATATTGTGTTATCTGAATGGTTTTATTGTATCGTGTTATCTGAATGGTTTTATTGTATCGTGTTATTTGAATGGTTTCATTGTGTTGTGTTATCTGAATGGTTTTATTGTGTTGTGTTATCTGAATGATTTTAGTTTGTTGTTTTATCTGAATGGTTTTATTGTATCGTGTTATCTGAATGGTTTCATTGTTTTGTGTTATCTGAATGGTTTTATTCTGTTGTGTTATCTGACTGGTATCATTATGTCGTGTTATCTGAATAGTTTCATTGTGTTGTGTTATGTGAATGGTTTTATTGTGTCGTGTTATCTGAATGGTATTATTGTGTCGTGTTATCTGACTGGTATCATTATGTCGTGTTACTGAATGGTTTTATTGTGTTGTGTTATCTGAATTGTTATTTGTCTTGTGTTATCTGAATGGTTTTATTGTGTCGTGTTATCTGAATGGTTTTATTGTGTTGTGTTATCTGAATGGTTTTATTGTTTCGTGTTATCAGAATGGTCTTGTTGTATTAACTTATCTGAATGGTTTTATTGTGCTATGTTATGTAAATGTTCTTATTGTGTTAACTTATCTGCATGGTGCTATGGTGTTAACGGTTTCGATATCGGGTAGAATATTTCGACATTTCCGGCAAAAGATCTGACATTTTTCTTTCTATTATAAATATAAGTACACTAAATGCTTTGATAAAGTCTTCTAATTAGGACTGTAAACAAACTGTTTATATTCTATAAGTATATCAATTGCAGTTGTCCATTCTTACTTCCTCATCTCTCTCTCTCTATCTATCTCTCTCTCTCTCTCTCTCACGCTTTTTTTCTGTCTCTTTTCTTTCTTCCTTTTTCTCCTTTTCTTTTTTTCTTTCTTTTTTTCTTTCTTTTTATTTTTCTTTCTTTATATTTTCTTTCTTTCTTTCTTTCAATTAGAAGGTAGGTGGTCTTCTTTATTTTTACTTAGTTTTTTAATTTTTATTTTCAATATAAAAGAACATTTGCCCCATAACAAAACAGACACTTGACATCGGGAAGGATGTCAGTGCACTATATTTTTATTTAGCTATATATTCGATGTAATATAAAATGTACAGACAAGAATCTCCGTAGGGCAAAACAAAGAGTGCATTATTATACTATACTAAGTATGCCTATTTAATTCTGTTTTACAACGTGAAAACAAATCTCTTTTAAAACATCTATTTGACAAATTGGAATAATTTATGGAAATTTATTTTCATAACCGTCAGTTTAACACACTTTACAACCGCTGACATGAAAGCAAAAACAAGGTCTTGTTGATGTTTTTTCTTCCAATGTTTAGTCAACGAATCTACAAAGAAAGTATACAAGCAGAAAGTTTGTTGTCAAACTCCAGGGCAATATAAGTAAGTAAAGGCAGAACCAACACGAACGGTGTTTTCTATGATATGTCAAACAGCAAAGTTATTATCTGTGTATTTATTATGCTTTGCTACTAGTTGCTTTTCTGTTGGCATGCGCTGTGCCTATACCGTTTCACAACATGGCTCGTGTTGGGTCTCGGTAATGGGAGATAATTGGGGTCCATTGGGACAGTGTACTCGTTGTAGACAGCATGCACTTACTATTTCCATTGTAATTATCATTTAGTGTAAACAATGTGTCTATGCATGATTCCTGAACCATCACCTCTGTACTACAGCTCTTAATAAAGCAAAAAGCAAAAACATCATTTAATTTATTTATTGTCTTCTGTGTCAAGTGATGTATTCAAAACATTCTATATTTCAACGTCAAGCTCATCAGTCTATGAAACAAAACTCATAATCAAAATTATACTGTAAGAATTGCGATTATGTGAGTCTGGTGAGTATCGACTCTTTGTTTGATTTGTATTCGAACAGTTTGAAAAGAAATAAACTTTATATGATAGATATTGCTATAATTATATGAATTATTTCTCGCAGTTTTGTTATTCATTGTGTTCATAGGTAAATTCAAATTATATGGGATCTTTACATCAATTTACATTTGGGTAGAAATTTATTTTATCTCCTTTTTGTAGCTGGTGCACAAAATTATGCCTTATATATGTTATAATATTCATTGTAGCAATTATTATTTTCTATTGAAGAACATCACCAACAGCATCAAAATAATTGACATGACTAGGAGAAAATTTCTGCTTTAACATTTCAAAAATTAAATTTTGTACCGCGGAGTATATATATAGATGTACTTTGATTGATATTTGATTTTTAAAGCACCGCATTATCTACAGCTGTAGCCTTGGGAAACAATGACGAGAATGAATTTATTGAACGACTGTTTCATGTTTAAAAAGGATAGGATAAAACTTTGATATAGAATTAACATATCAAACATCATATTGGATTCAAAAGAGGCTAGGGCATATAAATTTAATGGTTGGTTGGTTAGTCTGGCTCCCCCTTTTATTTTCTGTAATACAAAATAAGATGTGTCATGTATGCTCTTCTTTTACCTTGAAAAGCTTTTATATTGTTAATATTATATTTTGATACAATTAAAGCAATGAAATAAGTAATAATAATAATAATAATAATAATAATAATAATAATAATAATAATAATAATAAAAATAATAACAATAACAAAAATAATAATAAAAATAATAATAATAACAAAAATAAAAATAAAAATGATAATAATAATAATAATTATTATTATTATTTTTATAATTATTATTATTATTATTATTATTATTATTATTATTATTATTATTATTATTATTATTATTATTATTATTATTAAAACATTCATGATACTGATTGATAATCAACTTACACTGATTTTTACATTCATTGAAGGAATGAATGTAGACTTAAATGATAAAATCATATTTTGTGAAATTCATAATCTACCAGCAAATTAGAGGAAAGCGCAAAAAGATTTTGTTCTTGTAAAAACGAACATAAACGTGCGACACCACGTCAACATTCCGTTTGCCTATTACTCCTATACTTCAAGAAAAACACAACGACATGGAAGGAAAAATTCCTAACTTTGACGAAATAATGAATTGCGCAAGAAAAGAAGTTAAATAGATTAACAGCTGAAGCATACAGATATTCGTTAACAACTGAAGGATTCCTCGTTAGCGTAAGAACAAGTCGAGTAATTAATGCTCTTGAAGTGTGACATGAGGCCAACTTGATATGTTAGTCTAACCTTTGTATTTGTGGATGAGCGTGCAATGCTTTGTGTGTTTTCGAATAATATTTTGATAAAATAATTTTCATGGTGGTGGCATGCGTTGAAGATAAATAATGGCATCCGCGACCTCATGTGATTTTATGGCATCTAGAGCACAAGCTGAAAACCAAATGTCTTTGTTTTTCTTCAAAACAACCGAAGTGTAAATGTATTCGTTAATTTTATTTATTTCCAAAATATTCTATAGAATAAGCTACGTTTCGGTTTCTTTCTTCCGACGATGTGGTCACTGGGTATCTTAGCACAATGTAAATTGTGTCCAAAATTGCTATACCTATGCATGAATTGTATATAATGCATATTTTCACTATAGCGTTTATGTTGAATTTAATTCATTTGTATAAATCGTTTACTTGATAGAAATACGAAACTTAACTTCCATGTGAAAATATAACGATGTGATTTGGATTTACAATGAAATTTCTGTGGCAAATTGAAGCCTTTATTTGAATATGTGTGTTTGTACCTCGCTTTTAATTAAAGAATGACATTAATAATTTATTTTTCTGTGGATATATAGAAGTAAAACCGATTTACAAACCGTATAATTCCTTATAATTTAATTCTTTTCTTAAAAGAAACAAACAATTTGATGAAACAATATTAATTGAAAAACACTAAAATTTTGAACTTGACGCATTGATAACTACGTCACCAGAGATTGTCCAATCAGAGGCAACGTTACCTGTCACCACGACGACCGTCATACTTTTACTTCTATTGACACATAGAAAAAGAACTCTGATAATGCAATTAAATAGGCTTTATACGGCGGTTGCTTTGAAAATTCAATTATTGTGAAATATAAGATTTATTTCAGCAGACACGTGAAATACCATTATAAAGGAGCGTAACAGATAGTGATTTATTAAATTCAATTATTCGAAAATAAACAGTCTAGCTATGTAGGATTATCTTTTACCCAATTTTTTCTCGCGCGACTTAAAAAGAAATCAAGGTATCCGATTTTTGATATCCATGTCCTTGTTTGTTCTGAAAGTCTGTGGGAACAAATGTCGTACAGCTAATTTAGATGTCTCTATTTCCTTTCTTTCAAACACTTTCACGTTTACAAATATATATAAAATAAAAGTTAAATGTGTAGATACCTTTAACAAACGTTGCATGTATTATTTCATTGGTATTTGCTGATGAGGATTTTATACAATAGGGGAAATGCATAGAAACTGTTGCTATGCGAATAAAGTACTCACAAAACGTACTACAGTAGATAACAAGGGACTCATAGAAGCAAGAGTATCCTGTTTGACTAGCTATGTCTGCAATGAATTCCTATTGACACTGACTTGTTCAGTACTACACCCATCAATTAAATGTGACTCACCTCACATCATTAAGAAAGTCTCACAACATCAGAACATGGGTTTAAATAGTGATTTTAGTGTAACAATTCTACAACATACCAAAAGTATTTGTATCGTCTCAATGTCTGTACAGGGCAAATTGATAACTTTTTTCCACAATTGTGATGTATATACACTTTAAAAATGACTTTAGCTTATCTTTTAAATCATTATTAGTTTACTAGATTATGGTCATATTTCACATTCGCTAAATTCAAGATTTCATAATGTTTTTGTGGTCTGCGTCTTGCACAGTTTAGAGCAAAAATGTATTTTATACTAATTCCATTTCATTTTTTTTTTTAAATTCATCAACAAGTAACCTTGTGGTATGGGGAAGGGTGTTTGACTCAAATATAAGTTTTGAATTTGATATTTTCTTTACAGTTTTAGTCCGCATCAACTCATATGTATCTCTAGGAGAATTTTACTATAAAATGTAACGAATGTAAATTTCTATCAAATGGATGAACGAATTCTAACATTTTTCACAAGAAGGCGTTTTAACAGAGGCAATGATGCGATACAATGTGACTGCAACACTTAGAATGAAAATCAATGATCCATGAAATCGACAAAAATTCCGCGCAGCAAGTGAAGTCTATTCACCGTTCGTTCGTAAGAATAACATCATTTGTGAGTTTCTATGTTGTTTGGTCAACCTTGGATAACAATGTTAAGTTTTTGGTACACTTCCTTTCTCTTAATTACAAAAAGCGAGTTTCCCTGTGTAGCAACAGACTAATAGAGTGTAAGACAGATGTTTTTCTAAAGCCCTAACTCCAACATCTGTTTTCAAAACAAGAATATGAAACCTTAAACTATCACCAGGAACACCGTGTAATAGTCTGTCTTCGCTAGGGATTTTCTTGTTTCTTTGAGGATATTGTACAGTACTTTGCATAATTTTGTCCCTCAAGATATGTATTCAATATAAATTTATCATTTTATTACTTTCAGAGGACTATGGTGTATTATATATTTTTTATAAATATATTTTAAAAAATTCAGACGAACATGCTGGTAAAGATATCGGATAAATATTCATTCCTCGTAGCTACGAATTTTATAATATTTGCCAGGGTCATAAGGATACCACCATTCATGGACTATAACCACTATAAGGATTCACCGCTTAGGAATTTTGATCCCTATCCGAACTAGGTCTATTCCAACGGTCGACATTTCTGTACAGTTCAGTGGCGGATCCAGGATTTCCGAAAAGGTGGGGGGAGGCACATGTATATTCGCCAAAGTACTCAGCCATTTCTGGTGCAAAATCTAGATTTTTAGTGGTAAAACATGCGGCGAAAAGTGGGAGGGGGGGGGGAGATACCGTCACCTTGTAAGTGACTTATCGTAATGTGACGTAAACGATAAACAAATAAGATACTGTTTTAGGGGATTCGGAAATCAGCTCAGTTTCTGAAAATTAACTTTTAAATCAAAAGCGTTTCTTTTCTTTAATTTACATGATAAATTATCAAAACATTAATTAGTGAATATGTTACACTTGACAGCTATCCAAAATAGATTGGTTGATTTGGTAGTGTATCCATTTTAGTATATTGCAAGTATATGGAATTATTAATTTGATATTGGTTGATACGATATGATTTGACGGCCGGTGCTGCTGATAACCAGTAGATGTTTACTTCACCAAAACGTGGTATCACTTCTATGAATTTTAGAGATTCGTCATTATTATTGTTTCCTTACTAACTTATCGTTTTGATGTACTTCTAAATTTATTGTAATAAGCATCTCGGAAATCACAAGAAAACTTGTATCTTGTTTAAGCATAGTTCTTGGTAGATGGATAATGAACGTATGGTTAGGATGAAACAATATTGCGTAAATATTCATGATAATACACCTTAACTGTAATGACGGCAAAGTTAGTCCTCGTGAATACGTCCGTCTTAACTACCACCTTATATAAATACGAGTTATACTAGCTCAAATAATAATATGATATCGCGGCGGGTGTGATCAGTCCACAGGGGTGACCTTACATTGAGAAATTCCCAAGACCTAATCCATAATAAACTAGTAATACGTCAATAGGTAAAAGGGAAGACTCGTATCACAGGGGTGACCAGCATCAAACCTCGATATCTCCGCTAATTTTGCACGCTTTGGTACCGATCGATCGGGGAGAGTCTCTTCTCTTTGTGTATATACACTTTGTTACTGTTTACCCATGTAATCCATCTCTCCCGATCGATCGGTACCAGGTTTTTGTCAAAGCGTTTGATGTTGGTCATCCCTGTGATACGATTCTTCCCTTTTACCTATCGACGTATTTACAAGTCTATTACAGATTACGTCTTGGGAATATCTCAATGTAAGGTCACCCCTGTGATCGGTCAGCAGGGGATGCTTACTATTGCTTGCATGGCACTTCATTCCATTCCTTTTTTCACGGATTCGTGATGGCCAGTATCTCTATTTTGTCTAGTAAATAGATGCTTCTCATTGATTACCGTTGGGTGTCTTAGCACTAACATAAATAGATAAATGAATGTATTCATTAAAGTCCCGCGAAAAACTTTGATGCCTCTTCTGTATATGTACTTAACAGTTTAATTCCCCTAACTAGATCGCTATGAAACATTGCAGATTCCTAATTTGATTTAATCTTAAATTAAAGAAAGGTTTTCATAAAACCTGAATTGGGTTATTTTTCTATTCTGCTCTATGTGAACTACGTAAAGCAAAATTAGCAAATAAAAGTACACCGATGTTATACGAGACTGAAAGTACTTATTGTCGTATTTATGTCAAGGTTTATTCAATGGCAGGACATCTTTAGCTCCAGTTTCATGATTTTTGGACCACTGAAATAGTTTCATCCATCAACTCCCGCTATAATTCTGTTATCGGAGAACTAACGTCGCTTGATAACGTTTGGAACAAACTGTACATAAAGTCTGCTCGGAAATGTGGAGATTTCGGTAAGATATTGTATTTGTTTTCTTTTCTGTTGGGAGTTTGATACAAACATCCACTTATGCTAATATTTGCATTTTTTCACGCAAGTCAGATAATTCAGGATTACTCGAATTAGTGAACATAAATATTCATTCCTGGTACTTTAATACAGGAAGTGCATCAATACTTATAAAAACTTATTGTAACATTATTGATATACAATAAAATGGTTCTTTACATTAAGATATTTTACAAAGCAACATTTAAAACATAAATAATTAATTCTATCAATTAATTGATGGAAATTTTCCTGAAAAAAATAATTACATCATAGCTGTTCAAAAATAGTGCACTCCTGATCTTTTAAAATCCGGGAAAAAAATTTCTAGAACAACAAAAATGTAACATATTTACAAAAAAAAAAAAATATGCCCATATGCGCATTTTCGACAACAATATATCTCTTCAAAAATACAATGTCCAAGTTTATGACATTTAACCATGAAAAAAAGATTTACTCGTTTTTCATACGAATTAAGACCCTACAATGAAGGGAGGTTAATGTCAAACATTGAGTCTAATAGTAAGTAGACTTAGAGAAGTCCGGCTGCAGCTCGGGGAGGATGATTTGGCGCGTTTCGATTTCGCAATGTCCGTTAGAAACTTCCCGAAAACCGTTTACCCTGGGCAAGTCTTCATAGCGGTTTTGGTGATTCCTTGTTTATGAAGCACCGATCCCCAAAAGTTGTCTTAAGCCGCCTTCGCCTAGTAGTTTCAATAGCCAAAAAAAAAAAAAAAGACTTATGTCTGTTAAGTGATGCTAAAAGCCTGAACTGTGGAAATGAAAAATATAAATGTTTGAAGACCAAATTATTAACATATTGGCCTAAAAGTAAGAGCCAAACCAATGAATGACAGAGCTTCTATGAATAAGGGGGATTCTCCTTAGTTCTAGAATAATTCACATTTATTTTTCACAGTAATGTGAAGTACAAGTTAAATGATTTTCTTGATTGATTTGTGGAAATTTTTCTGAAGATATAAACATGCAAAAACTATCAGAAATGTTGCACTCAGAATCCTTTCAGAATCCAAGTAGTAGTAAAATTTTGACCCGATAACAAACAAACAACGAACTTTACAATTAATTTTACAATGGACACAATACTTTTGTGAATTTCCTACATACGGTGGGTGTTCATTCTTAGCAATATTCATGACAATAACTTGAAATCGTACATTAAATAAGGTGATAATTTTTAAAAATCAATATGCATCAGTCAAACGAAACATAACTTTATAATTCTTAAATCAATATGCATCAGTCAATCGAAATATCTCTATGTGAGCTGATAACAGGGGGAAAGACAATGTGAATTCGTTCCATGAAATATAAGCACAATATGACGCTATAGTGTTCGTTTATAGGACTTTATCATTGTATTTGTGTCTTTACTTTCTTACTTATTTTCTTATTAAGACTGTTAAAACAGCATCGATACAGATTGTAAACAATCCTTTACATTATCTGTCTTAATGGAATGTGAAGGGTAGGACATTAGCAACTTAGTGTTATCTGGGAAATCTACATGCAGATAATAAGCAAAAAGATCGATTACTAGATTGGATTGCAAGATAATGAACATCGCGGTGTTAATTTCAATGTAGCAATGATAAGAGAGTGCGCCCATCTCGATGTCGGCGGTTGTTTGATAACAAACTAATTTACTTATCATTTTAGAGGATACTGGAGATGTACATCATTATATGTTATATGTTAACAACATATGAAAAGGTTATAACACTTTATACTTGTGTTTAAATTGTATTGTTTTGTTAATATGAACTGAATTTCGAAAATAATTCATTTTGTTTAGAACTAAGTAGTATTTATTTCTTGTATACCTCTGTTCCTAGATATGGATTATACAAACAGTTTACCAGCAAATTATATTATTGCTATGGAAAAGTGTGATCTATATCAACAATAAATTGTATGTCAGTTACAGGCACAATGCATGTATTGTCAATAAGCTAATGCATTTCAAGAAATGAGAATATATATATATATATATATATATATATATATATATATATATATATATATATATATATATATATATATAAAGTGTATCAAGTTAGTGCAACAGGTGCAGATACTATATCTGAATGACATCCAGGAATTAAAATCATATCCTAGGGAAATATCCCGAAAATTGCTTCCCCACAAAGAAGTGAAATTTGTTAATCCTTAGAAAATAGCCCCACAAAATTGAATGATTTCATAGTATAATAACATTAAAGCGTTACCTATTGCAGTTAAAAAATATTACAAAATTCAATGTCTGTAGGGGTAATACTAAAAAGTCAAGTCTAAGTCGCAAGGTCTTAAATATTCCTTTTATATGAAAGTTTTTGTCATAAGGAATATGTGTACGTGAAATATACACACCATTATGTATGCAGAGGAAGTGATACATTGTTTACTATATCTTTCGATCGAGTTGAAGCCGGCGTGGCCTAGTGGTATCGCGCTGGACTCCTGATCGGGAGGCCGGCGTTCGAGTACCGCTCTGGTCACGCCTATGTCCTGTCTTTTGGATGAGACAGTAAAAACCGGGCCCCGTGTCATGGTATGCATGGCACGTTAAAGATCCCTCACTGCTTCGGGTAGGTCCGTTGCAAAGGTCAAAATTTGTATGCCCCGTATCACCATATACGTGAAATATTCGTGGTGTGACGTTAAACAAAAATCAATCTATCAATTCAATCGAGTTGTCTACAAACGATGACAATGACGATGACACTGGCGATGACACTGACGATGACAATGACGGGGTATAATGATATATAGCGATCATCGATACCTCAATATTGTACCCCTTGCCATATAAAGGTATCATTGTAATATACGGCCCTATTTTCTATTGACAGTGTACAAATATCCACGGTGATGTTTTCTGTATTCCACGCCAATATGTTTTACATGTTTTCAACCATGTTTTCCGATTTCTTTGCTTTCTGTTCTCAGTTTTTATGCGTTTAACTTTTTCCATAATGTCCCTTAAGAAGTTTTTCTTCTATGCTGTATGCCAATACGTGCTGTCTGGTTTATTAATATCGCTGTCGTCTATTCTAGATTTTATGCTTTCTATGTTGAGTACGTCTTTCCTAACTGTATAAATGTGTAATCTAATTCATATTAATTTTGTCGTATATCTTTCTATGTTTGTATATATACTATTTTATATGTATTTTTTCTTTCCGTTTAAAACCGTTAAAATTGAGAAAAACACACTGCTTGTAAAATAAAGTTTAATATAATGTCTGAAAAACTACAGCGGATCCGTAAAACCTATTGCAAATGGTTAAGTCCAAGTTGTCGCTCTTTGCTTTAGCGTTATCTGACAACAATAATCTTAAATGAAACACACACACACACACACACACACACACACTCACACACACACACACACACACACACACACATATATATATATATATATATATATATATATATATATATATATATATATATATATATATATATATATATATATATTATCATTTGGTTTATTGATATCATATGTTATTACAAAAACATTAAAATCAAATATTTTCCGCAAAAACAATGGGATTTCAAGTATTATTTAAGGATTTCTGTTTTTATCATAACCAGTTCGCTTCACTTTGAAATGTGCTTCAAGTTTTTCAAATGTTTGTTAAAATTTTGAAAAAATGTGATAAATCCATTTTTTCGTGAAACAAATTTCAGGATTATAATGATGTAGAACAGGATATGCATGTTTGGAATTCAGAGCTTGATAATTTTCAAGAAAGCACCTGCAAGAGCTCTCTGTTTGGTAATCTTGATTATCAATATCATAAATATTGATTAGATATTGTCTAGTTACCTTGACTTTGCATTTCAAGGTCACCTAAATATCAATGACTCTAACATCAAAAGATGAGGCTATCAAAATGTGGTCAATTTGTGAAGACTTCATACAATTAAGGATGTATTGACAGCTACGATGTTAAAGGTTACATTTCTAAAGTATCATAAAACTGTTTAATTGTTTTAAGACCCGGATGTGGATATTACATATTTCAAAATATGAGGGAAAATACACAAGAGAATTAGACCTTGAAATGAAAGTTGAAGTTCACATAACACCTATAACTAAAGCAATCTTATGACATTTTTCTTGGTGAAACTTGCAATGTAAATGGTATTAATTCTGTTCCTAAGAAAGATTTGGCAGAGCGTTTTAGTCTTTGCCGGATAAGAATAGGAAAAAATCTCTGCAAAATTAAAAAAAAAAATGGTTGTTTGTCCCCAATTGTCAATCTGAATCAAATACAATATGTATAAAATTATGTGTGGTGAATAAAATAGAAAGCTCCTTCTATACTTACGTTTCATGATGTGTTTTGTTCTTTTTGTTTCTTTGCAGAGATAATTCCAGTTAAAAGTTGTATATATATATATATATATATATATATATATATATATATATATATATATATATCTTCGGAGGACTTCTTCGAATCTTTGTATATATATATATATATATATATATATATATATATATATATATATATATATATATATATATATATATATATATATATATATATATACACTGTAAAACCCATATATAATGTATACATAATTATAAGTGATTCAGTTTGATATCTTACTTTTGAAGCCAGAGACTAATATATCATATTGGTCGTGATGCATTGAAATGAATTCCAATAATCATGCATTGTATAAATGTATAAAGCATGTTTTGTGATATAACTATTGCTTATAGTCTAAGTGCTAAATTATGTCATATTTATTTTGCAATGTCAATAAATGTATAAATATAATTACTTTGTTAGGATATTTATCCAATATAGATATAGGAAAGTTAAAGTTCAATCGATTTCCCTCTTTATATACAGGTGAGATGTACCCTGTCTATCCAATATATTCAGCATTTAAATGGAACAAAAAGTTGAATGGCATAGATGTCATCTAACGTTAATTTGTAAACTTTGTTAAATGGTTTTATTTTATCTGAAATGAATATCAATATCTCTTGATTTTTCGACCAGTCTCACGTCCCGTCAAGTCTAATGGATATTCTGGATGGACAACAATAAAGCTTATATAGCTTCTTTCATTTGCACTGGATATTGTACTATAGTTTCAACTGCTATAATTTCAATCCCGAAGGATACCCTTAATCGTTAACATATAATGTACTCCGTATTTCATCATATATAAATATAAACATATATATTTTATTGTTAAATTACTAGTTACAATTTCCTTTTTTGTGCTTTTATATCTATATATATATATATATATATATATATATATATATATATATATATATATATATATATATATATATATATATATATATATATATATATATATATATATATATATATATATATTAATTTGATACAACTATGATTAAAAGTAATGATTTATGTATTTCTGCAAAACATCCATACAATTCATGTATATAAATAGTATACATTGTATATTAATAGTATACATTGTATATTAGTTGTAATAATGTATTAATCGTTAGGTTCACTAATGTATTAACATAAATATACATTTATTGATATTGTCCTCTTATGTATGTCTGTCAATACAGGGAAATGGATTAATGTAAGTGATCCACCTTTTTCCCAAATCCCTATTAATTTATATATTGCTATACATTGTATATGCTGCTTATTTGGAAATAAGTATTGTTTAAACTAACCGTTCTAGATATGATATAGCGTATTACCGTTACGTTTGTAAACAACAGTACTACTGCAGAAAAGACAGATTCAGTACCCAACAACCTACCTACCCACATACCTACCTATCTGCAACCCCCAGAACAACAACAAAAACCCAAATAAATTAATAAAAAAAAATAATAATAAAAGCAAAAGCAAAACGTAGCAAAACAACAGTAACTGGACTTTCAAAACTTAAACCTAATGTTTTCATGACAGAAAAGACGTGGAGTCTTCGTGCAAGGAAGTCGACTATTGTCTTAAATGTAATAAATAATAAGAAAAGTGAAGTGAAAACTTATAACAAAAACGCAGTGGGATTGCATAATGTATTGCTAATTAAATATTGACTTTCTTTATTTCACGTCTAAGAGGCATTCTTTCTTTTCTCTATAGAATTGCGCCATTGCTATTTATAAATTTGTTTCATGACTTCGTAGTATTTCTATTGAAACCATTAGTTCAATAATTCTCAATAGCTTTGCAAAGTGACACACTCATAGGAGAATCTCAAAATTTCTGAAAAGGGGATTTGCAAATGGGGATGGGTTGCAGTCCTAAAATTAAAATTACCTTTCTGGTAAAATTATCCGACCAAAAGGGGGGAGGGGGGAGTGTTGCAAGGGGTTGATTTCCGTTCATGACGTTTACTCTGTTTAAAAACTTTCCAGAATTTGAAGGTATTTACATTTAAGCTAACGCTAAAGTTCAACTGAGGAGAGAAATTAAATCATCTATAAATTGAAATTTGTTAAACAAAGTATAGCATGTTACGTGGTTAGGCATGCGGATTTAATAGGTTATAAATAAAAATGCTTAGTAAACAACTGTACTTTCACTTTCAGAATTGCCACGTATGTTCATAATTTGATAAAAGTTACTTTTAGACAGCAAACTATTGAAATGCACATCTCCCTTGCACTAGGTAGATACTCAACGAACATCATTTCATTACCCTTTTTTTTTTTTTTTAAAGTATTAGGCATTTCTAGAAGCAGTGAACGTTTTAAACTTTTTTCTGTTTCTATCTCCACAAATTTTACAGTTTTACACAAATAAACATAACATTTGTGATGGCAAAGGGATTCACGAGACTAGGACGAACATTTTGACTTATAACTCCATATATATATATATATATATATATATATATTGCAAAACATGTTATTATAGGATTATAAAATTTATTGTATTAAATGTTAAGGAAACTTTTACGGTGTAATAACTTTCTCGTGATACCACACGGTATGGATTTTACTTCTTCTTCGTCACACCATGTTTATTCCACTGCATAGTGACAACATCTACTTCGTACAATGTATAGACATTTCTACCTGTGTAACGGAACTTTCATTCATTACTCATACGAGAACAGCTTTGCAGTTCACGTGATTTGTTTGTTTCTCACCCATGTTCATTCCCCATGAACCTAGAAAAAAAGACAGTCATTTCTTAAATATATTATCTGTGGACGGTGGACAATCTGACATTTGCTAAAGCATGGTCTGTTGGTGATATCGTTCAAAGTATCATCTACATATTTGTTTTAATCGATATCCATGGGAGCGGGATCCAAGTCCATGGCATCTGTTCCATGGTTTCTATTGCTGCTGGTGAATTTAGAGTAAGTATATACACACTTGTTGATGTCACCATTTGTACGTTTGTAAGTCCTTACACCTATTTCGAATCTGTGACCTGTACGTTGCAGTAGTCTAGTATGCCTCTAAAATAGACTGGGGATTCCCCTTTATGGTCACGGGCGGGGTCAAAAAGAGGTCAAGGGTCAATACGATCAAGGGGTCATCCCAAGGGTCAAGGGGTCAGCAGTCAACGATGACGTCACGACCGGAAGTTACGTGATTGTGAATGCAGGACTCTGATTGGTCGAGAGTTGCTCGCGCGGGAAATTCAAAACCTTACCTGAGGTGGCATACTAGACTACTCGTTGCACAGTTTCTATCTCATCCACTTCGTCATGGTAAAATGTATGCTTCCCCGGTTCATTTGAATAGTTACCTTGAAGCTCAGCTAGAGAACAGAAGATTTTCATCAACGACTTTTTGAACTCCAATCACTTGTCTACCATAAAGGAGTGGGTTAACATGTTCACAGCCCAATGGGTGTTTTCTTAGTGTTTATGTTTTCATGGTTTTCAAACCGCATTTCTTTGTCAGTGACCGTATTACCAAAATCTGCTCGTTTCCTCTGCTAGCGGAATAGATGGAAGGTTTTATTTCAAAGTTTACTAAAACTTCCTCGTTGTCAAATGAAGTCTCGAACTTTCTGGCCATTTTGTGAGCGGCATGTCTTCAAAATCATCCTTTTTCTTTCTAGTTCATCACAAATTTGTGACAGGGTCATATCATCAATTTCATCATCGTCGAAATTCGGAAAATCAGGATCATTGGAATCTATCGTTTTGAAGTCTATCGTGATTTAACACTAATGTCAACACAGATCGTGCAACTGAAAATGGAATGATGCTGCTGCATAGCATGCGAGAGGCGTCGTTACAAAAACGCGGTTAAAGAAGATTGAAAAATCTGTGCAGTTTACTACTGAGTAATTTGATTAGGTAAGCCATTACACTAGGTCGTTATTGGACATCTTACTCATGTATCCAAGTTATTCTGAAAGGAGTCGAATTGACGCAATTGTTTAACCCTTTAAATTAACTTGGATACACTCGTAGGAACGTCCAATAACTGGCACTTACTATTCGTCATATGAGTGTTCGATTGTTCAAGATTGCGTGCCACATTTTCCAACCGATCAAGGTTAGGCGGCGACAATGAAATAAACAAGTTTAATATTCATGCCTTTTAATGAAAATGCCGGTGATAGTGTTTCCGCATAAGAGTTAATTTAATGTCGAATTAATAATTCATGATTTATAAGAACTTATCCTCTTAGGATAGATAATTAAGATAATGAAGACAATGTACATGAATACAATGATCTCACACATTGACTTTTATTGATTTTTCTGCACTTTTCAATTTCCTGAAGTCCTAGGAATGAATAATATATATTTTACTGAATACCATTGTGTAGATATGGAATATATGAATTGAAAATCGCATTTTCCTCTCCAGTATGTGGAGTGATTTGGCTCAATTTTTGAGCAATTGTTTAAAATTTATGTGGACAAATTAGTTTTCATTCCAGCAATACATTTCTACATTTTTAATTCATCAGTGGCTACTATCAATTTCCAATTGTAAGCTTGCTCTAGCTAGATAAGAAAAAAGAGGAGTTACTGGCTCAGTTATGTGGCAGAAGTCACCATGGAGCTATACAATACATGAATATAAATAATATACTAGCACATATAACACAGTACAAAAATATTTGACTGTAGTGTAATTACGATACCGACATAGGACGGTCATTTAATTTGACAAAAGCCAAACAAATGGTCTGGTTAACCGGTTTACAGGCCCACCTTCCCACTCACCGTAACAGCAGAACAATCAAAGGACGTACATTTAAAAATTTATAAATAATCTTCCATATAAAGAACAAGGGTCAACAGGTATCGCATATTGAGAGGTCATAAAATATAAACACGTAAGGTATTGTAAAACACATAATGATATAAAAATATATGCGACATCAACATGATAAACCGTGCTCTGCCAGTCTGAAAGCGAGCTAAGACCCTAGATCTGTAGGAGTCCCGACTGACAGTCAGAGGGGACGAGGTTCAGGACCATGTCTGCTCTGAAAGAGGTTTGGACAAGACCAGTCATATAGTCCCCACCGCCCGGTTAGTCAGCGTGCAACGTTCAAGTAAAAGTCTGCATAAGGCTGTAGAGGGACCAAATACAAGACCTATAGTCTTTTTAATGATCTCAATGTCATATTGTCTATTTAGAAAACGTTTGACTATTTTATTACATGATAAAATAACGTTATCGGAGCCTTTTACTTTCCTTAGTTTATATACGAGATCATGGATCTGGATAGGATGGGAAATTCCATCGGATACATAGTGTTGAAAAGAAATATTTCCAAGTTTAAATAGAAGTTCTGAATAAAATCTGAAGAATTTGCCAAATGTTTTCTTAGCTTGTGATATCTGTAACCCTGAGTTAAAAGTTTAGTAGTAATTTGTAAATTTCGTTTATGAAAGTCCAAAACATCGGTGCAGCCTCTGACAAATCGAACCAACTGAGATATAAAGATACCATATAATGGGAGTGGAGGGACATCGCCATCCAAGTAAGGAAAATTTACAATAGGAAATCCAAAATCCTCACGTTTATCATAAATATCAGTATATATTAGGTAGTTGATAATTTTGATGTTCAAATCTAAGAAAGGTGTAGATTTATCTCAAGTATTAGCTTTATTCAATTTGAGCTCTGGTGGATATATTTCTGATATAAATTGTTCGAATTCAGGGTTGTCGATAACCAAAATGTCATCCAGATATCTGCAAGTATTATTAAATTTGTCAATGATTTTTGAATAGAAACCATAAAATCCTTCTCATAACAATAAAGAAATAAATCTGCTATCAGAGGCGTGCAGTTAGTACCCATAGGAATCCCAACTATTTGTTGATATATCTTGCCATCAAATTGCACAAAAATATCATTCGTGTGAAAATCTAGTGCTTTACATAATTCCTTGCAAGTCCAGTATTTATATGAAGTATATTGTTTGTTGGAAAAGAATCCGGACTTATTGGAACTACATATGTAAGCTATATATTCGCTGTGAAAACACCATTGTATAACAGATCTAGACAGCAACTTGCTTTTAATCAAATCATGTGGCAGAGATGTATAAAGTGTAGAAAAATTAAATGTAGAAATTGAGTCGCTTTGAAATTTAGTGAAAGAAGTTTGTCTATAACTTCATGAGAATTTTTAATTGACCAAAAGTAATTGATGTTACTATTATGAAATACGACATCACAATATTTGATAATATGATCTTTTATAGCAGTTAGAGCAGACGTAATAAGTTTCGATAATACCGTAGTAGAGCAGTGGCTAGAATTAGATATGAAACGTGATTTATATTGACTTTTATGTCGTTTTGGGAGCCAATACATGGTTGGTAGATCAGATTTATCAGTTTTAATTTTGAAGTCTGACACGGTCATGAGGTGATCGTGCAAGGTGCTGTCTTTTGAGGTAGGGCTTTCCACATATGTATGAGTGGAGTTTAATTCATTTTTAAGTATCTCAATATAATATAGTTTTCAAACAACTATTATGTTATTACCTGCTTTATCAGCAGGAACAAAGGCATATTTAGCATGTAAGTCAGCTATTCTTTTTTTAAATAGAATTTGCCGTCAATGTATTAGGCTGTTGAAATATAATTTCCGTAAAGTTCTTAATACGGATATCGACAATTCTTAAAATCTCGTATTTCCAATCATTAAGAGCATGAGCCTTTACCTGTTCTTTTTTTACACCAACGTTTACAATATGTAGTTAAAGCATCTTCTATAAAGTCACGGCATTTATTGAAGTCTATCCTGGACGGTAACCTATATTTAGGTCCTTTTCCAAAAAGGGTGCGCAATTTCTTGTCCGAAATACAGTTTAGGTCACCAGTAATAACATGACCTGCCGGTTTATAAACATATTTAGAATTTTCACAAGAACACGACGAAGAAGAGTCTGAAATATTAGGGTTAGATGTAACTCTATTATAATTTAAAATAAGATTTCTTATAGGCTTTTTGTACTGGTAACAAATAAGTGGAGGTTCTAAATTCTCAAAATACTGGGGGACTTTAGATGTGATCACGGAAAATATTAGAAATGTTAAGTAGATCGAAGCCTTTATTAATAAATTTAATTTTGAGAAATTGCTGCTTGGGTGGAAGAGACGGAATACGAGGAAAGAGTTTATTATATGAAAATAAAATAATCAATTTGAGTTTATATCAATCAGAATAGCGTAAACTTCGAAGATCAGCTTCGTCCAGGATAGGTTTCAATTTATTAACCGGAATAGAGGATAGTGCATGCAAAAGTTCATCACGGCCATTATTTTTTATTATTATTATTATTATTATTATTATTATTATTATTATTATTATTTAAACATTTATAGAGCGCTCTATCTAGAAATTTCTATAGCGCTTTACATATACATGCAATAAATATTATCAAAATTGATAAACAGTCATAAGATTATAAAAAGTTAAAAAGATTATTACACTCAAATTATTTGTATAGGAAAAACTAATAGAATAGAAATGAATAATATATACATTCACTAAAACGAGCCTAGAATTTAAAAATTATCAAAATGAAGTTGATTTGCTTTGAAATTAATAAGATATGCTCTATTCATATATATGTATTACCAATTAACAGTTCATATATAAATTAAGGTCTCTTACTAGGTGATAAAACCAGCATAATTACAAATTAAAAGCTTGTTTAAAAAGATGAGTTTTCAGTGCTTTTTTGTATAAGACAAGGGATGAACACTTTTTCAAGCTGTCCGGGAGAGTGTTCCAAAGAGAAGCTGAAACCACATCAAAACGACGGTCCCCGTAAGTTCTGGTGCGTGCTTGTGGCACTCGAAGAAGATAGGAAGATTCTGAGCGGAGGGATCTAGCTGGCGTATAAAGTTCAAGAAGTTCCCGTAAATACATGGGTGCCTGATTGTTCGAAGCCTTGAACACGAGCAGGAGAATCTTGTACTTTATCCTGTATTCAACAGAAAGCCAATGCAGACCAATAAGCAACGGTGTTACGAGCTCCTCCCTCTTGGTACGCGTAACTAGCCTAGCCGCGGTATTTTGCACCCGCTGAAGTTTTGCGATATATACTGTTTATTTATACCATAGAATAGGGCATTGCCGTAATCCAATCTGGAAGTTACGAGTGAATTCACCAAGGTCTTGCACGCATCTTCGGTAATGTACGGACGAATACGCCCAATTTTCCTGATATTTGCGTAGGCTAGACGGGAACAAGAAATACATTGTTTATGCATGCTCATGCTTCTGTCGAAATATACGCCAAGGTTTTTGACGAAAGAGGCGTTACTTATAATATTTTTACCAATAGATAGTTCAAAATCAGCCAGTTCCTTTTGTCTGTATTTATGCGCAAAGACGATGGGTTCTGTTTTGTCCTCATTTAACTTCAGATGATTCGCGGACATCCAAAGCCGTATATCTGCGAGATACTTTGACATTTTTGAAGATACGTCTGGGAGGTTCTCTAGCTGCTCGACTGCAATGTATAACTGCGTATCGTCGGCATATATATGGTATGTCATGTTGTGGCGTCTACACAGTTCACCAATAGGCTTGGAAAATAAACAGTAGAATTTAGGGCCGAGAACGGACCCCTGGGGCACGCCAATTTCCAAAGGACTCGAATCCGATAGGGTAGAGTCTATGCAGACACGTTGACATCGATTTCTGAGATACGATTTTATCCATTTCAAAGCAGATCCTGATATACCAAATGAATTTGTTGATCCTTTGAAATAGAATACTGTGGTCAATGACATCAAAGGCTGCTGATAAATCCAACATGATAAATATGGCACAACAATTACTATCCAGTGCGCGTGCGATATCATGGTGTACTCTAAGTAGCGCAGTTTCAGTGGAATGACCATTTTTTGCGATAAATAGAAGATCGTTTAATGATCTATTTAAACGATTACGTTTTCTGATATTACGATTACGGCGACGACCATGTGACCTACGTTTTCTAATAGTATGATGTCTTAATGTAAAAAATATTGATCTTATTCTGATGAGAAGAAATATTACCTTGTCGATATATTTGGCCGTTGAGGCCGAGAGGGTATGGGGTTTGTAGTTGTTTAATCCAGTAGAGCTCGGCTTCCAAAAGTCGTTTTTTAACATCTGATTTCGTATCACCTGGTAATTTAGAGATATTTTCTACTGGAGTTATTTTCACATTGTTACGGAAGCGTATTGCTGCCAAAGTGAAAATTTTTTTGGATGCTAAGTCGTACTTACGACATACTAAGTCGTACGTACGACATACTAAGTCGTACGTACGAGATAATAAGTCGTGCGTACGACATACTAAGTCGTACGTACGACATACTAAGTCGTACGTACGACATAACATGCCGTAAGTACTAAGGGCGAATCCAGGAAGTGATGATAATGTGGCGGAGCGCAATTTTTAAGCAAAAATACACATGTGAAGGCAATGCGTCTGGGATTGCTTTGTGGTGTCTAGTGAATCCAGGATTAAACCCCAGTGGGGGGGAACTGGGGACGAAGCCTTGGGAGCTCGTATCGTTAAAGGTAAATCGTGGCCTACAATGAATAGTATTTTGCCAATTGTATACCTATACTTTTAATTTTCTTTTCTAACACATGTAAAGGAGAGACTGAGGTATATCAGACACAACCGATGTACATAGTGTAAAATACACCACGTTCCTACTAGCCGTCCACATCATTTTCGCTAAAGAAGAAGAAGGATAAGAAGAAGAATGGGATTGAAGTAGTCATACACAGTCTTGGGTATAACTCGACCTGGTGTTTCTGCTGACTGCTGAAATACACGCAATATATGTATATATTATATACGTAAAAGAAGATGAAGGAATTTCCTCTTGTCATTGTTATTTTTAACCTCCACAACTATAATCTGAACTTCCAATTTAAATTTATGATATCAGATGCTTGCTTTGGTCTACAGATCAGTTAACCATTCTAACCGATGGGCTTCCACAAAGGAATTGGTCGTCCGGTTATATCGGTACCACAAATACTGAGAAATCAAAACATCTGTGTCATTTTCTATGTGTTTCTCTGTAAAATCCATAACTGCTGGTTAAATTAACGCAGCGAATAAGGCCAAGTCATAAAGACCAAGTGGCGCGCGATGACCGTTATGATCATGCATAGCGTTGACGCATCTCTGTCAACGCCATTTGCCAGCAACAGTTACGGCCAAACGTTATGGTGCCAACGCACACACTATACACGTAATATGTTAAGGGCTAGAAATAGGCCGATACGAGCTTACAGGCCATACTTCGGACAGATTCTGACGCCTTTAATCGCAATGCTCGCGTTAAGTGGTGTAGACATTATTAATTAACGTTTTAAGAGGAATGACTGGAATAACGTTTTGTTTACTGACGAATCAAGTTTCAACCTTAGTCATACTCTTAGTCATGATGGTCGAGTCAGGGTTTACTGTCGACAAGGAGAATGATATACTGATACATGTCTTTCAAAGAAACATGTTTGGTGGTGGCAGCGTTGTGATATGGGATGGAATTATGGGCGGCGGAAAAACGCGCATTTGTAGTAGTAAATGGTACTAAATGTACAGGCCTATACTAATCAGATTCTAATTCCAGAAGAAGTTCCCTTTATCCAGAGACATGCACTAGGGGTCACCTTCCAACACGATAATGCTCGCTCGCATACCGCGCGACTTACTCAACGCTACCTTCAACGAAATAACGTTAACATCTTCCCAAGGCTAGCTAATATCCCTGATCTCAATCTGAGCCAGCACATATAGGAATTTTTGGGTAGAAAAGCGGACATGCGACATCCATTGCCCATTCAGGAGCTACGAAATGTTCTTATAGCAGAATGAAATAAACTAGCCCCGAACGTCATTAGACGTTACGCGAATGGCATGCAAGTACAAATAGTGCTGTTGCAGCAAACAAGGGTGGTCATACCAGATATTATGCAATAATGGTTTTATTTAACAATAATGCCATCTTTTGATTCAAATCAGAATTTTGTCATTTCCTAAAATGACCCCTTACACCTTTCTCTGCCTGTTATCGGTGAAATGCTTATCAAATTTTGACAAGATTGTTGAATGTTATCATAAGATGTATAAATTACTTGTATACCAATTTGAAAAATATAGCATTTACAGTTTAGAAAATAACTCAAATTGTATACAGTGGATGCTGTTTTTTGCTCAGTATATGTAATAAAAAGGTTATTGACTGAATATCGGGAAGCATATTTCCCAATACTCCGTTATTATTCAATAAATAAAACTGTATGGATATATACATATATGACTGTATGCCGAATGCGCTACATGAACTCCGCTCCTGAGTATGACTTATTATCTCGTACGTACGACTTAGTATCTCGTACGTACGACTTACTATGTCCTTAGTATTAATAAAATAATTTGCCTTTAGGGGAATTTGAACCGCTTCTTCTCAGCCTGGCCAGAACGGACCAATATCGTAATTTTAAAAAGTCGTAAAAACCAAGAAAACGGAACCTTGACATAAAACTCCGAAATTTTCAAATAATAGATATTTTTATTCAATAAAAAAAGAGCAACATGGCTTTTATATATATATTGAATACATTTTAAAAATGACAGAAAATACGTGAAAAACGCTTATTCACTATTTTCTTCTAATATAGTATATTGACGGCTGCAAAACACTTTAAAACTTGTGTCGGTGTAAAATGAAATGAAAGTTATATTACCTTCCAATAGAGGGGCAGGCTTGGTGTAGTGGTTACCGTTAAGCGCTTGGCTTGCAGCGCCGACGATCGGGGTTCGATTCCCGGGTTGCGCCACTATGTTTAAGAGGTTGGTTACCTACTGCTTCGATGTCGCGATAAAACTGAAAAATTGTTGAAAGCGACGTAAAACACTACTGTACGCGCCACTCACTTTGTAAACAGAAAAATCTGGATTTTCACTTATTTATCTTTAAAATAGTTTTAACTATTGGTGTATGTTATATGTTTCTACGAAGAAGCATTCGTATTTTATAGGGAAAAAAGTCATTTTAGATAGGCTGTTTTCTATGTTAATTTTGACGTGAAGTCGCCGATGTTTAACATTAAGTCTATGGGAAACTTGGCGGCGTCACGTCAAAATTTAACATGGAAATAGCCCTATCTAAAATTGACTTTTTTCTATAAAATATGAACGCTTCTTCATACAAACATAGCATACACTAAAAGTTACGCCTAAACGAGATCTATCGAATGGTTTTGCCTTTTTGAAATTATTCTGAAGATGAATAACTGAAAATCCAGATTTTTCAGTTTCCAGAGTGAGTGGCGCGGACAGTAATCAGCTAACCCTCCAGTAGAGTTTGAACCGCTAACCGTAAGCATGCCAGAAATAGCCTATATAAAAATAATTATAATAATAAAATAATAATGATAATAACCCCCCCCCCCCTAAAAAACAACAAAACAAAAACAAAAACAACATCCCTTCAAAAAAAAAAACAAAACAAAACAAAACAAAAACAAGAACAAAGCAAAAAGACAAAAACAAAAATTTTAAAAATTCTACAAAACAAAGCAAAAAACCCAACAAAACCAAAATCCAACAAAAAAATAGAACAAAACAAAAACAATCCACAACTCCATCCCGATCCCAAATCTCAAAATAAACACAGGGGCATGCTTGGTTTAGTTGTTAAGCGCTTGGCTGGCTTGCTGCAGCGACATTCCAGGTTCGATTCCTGGGTTGCGCCACTATGTTTAAGAGGTTGGTTACCTCCTGCTTCCATGTCGCGATATAACTGAATAATTGTTGAAAGCGACGCAAAACATCAATCAATCAACCAACCAACTATCAAAATAAACAAACAAAAAATTAAAAATTATATGTCGCATTTTAACATTTCCTTTACCAAAGTTTCCTAGTTCATTACTGACAATATTTTAATATGTCCCAACTGTTAAAATACACACATCTCCATTATCGCTTGTTGACTTATTCAAAAGGTATCGATTTCAATCATCGATAGACATTATCGTAGAAATCCTTTACTGCAAATGCATGAAGTCAGAATGGTAGATCATTTGATTTCATAGGATGAATTTTGTTTTGTTACTGTGTTTTATAGGTAAGACAAAGTTTATAATGCATTTTCGGTAGTTTAAAAGTAAATTATTTTGTAAACAATGTTTGAATAGATGGTCAAGTCATTTATTACATTAGTATGTATATAATGACGACAATAGATGTTATTTTGTCAGTAATATTTGAACTTTATATCTACAAATATTATTCAAAGGTTGGTGTTATCCTGTTTGGTGCTTTTATGTTGGATGTTATTATGGTTGGTGTTATCATGGTTGGTGTTATCATGACAGGTATTATCATGGTTGGTGTTATCATGGTTGGTGTTATCATGACAGGTGTTATCATGACAGATGTTATCATGACAGGTGTTATCATGGTTGGTGTTATCATGGTGTTAGCATGGTTGGTGTTATCATGGTGCAATCATGGTCGGTGTTATCATGGTTGGTATTGTCATGGTTGGTGTTTTCATGGTTGGTGTTATCATGGTTGGTGTTATCATTGTTGTGTTATAATTTTTGGTGTTATCATTGTTGGTGTTATCGTGGTTGGTGTTATCATGGTGTTATCATGGTTGGTGTTATCATGGCTGGTGTTGTCATTGTTGGTGTTATCATTGTTGGTGTTATCGTGGTTGGTGTTATCATGGTGTTATCATGGTTGGTGTTATCATGGCTGGTGTTGTCATGGTTGGTGTTATTATGGTTGGTGTTATATTGATTGGTGTTATCATGTTTGGTGTTATACTAGTTGGTGTTATCATGGCTGATACTATCAGAATTCATTACTTTTTACTGTGACTTGTCTACTTGTTGCTCATCCACATTTTTATAATTAGGTCTGTTAATATAAGCGAAAAAATTATGTAGAAGTCAGTATATAACAAGAAACTTGACACGATCAAGAGCGGCTTGCTTAAGCCAATGTTGGCATCTCTTGAAGAGTACGCAATATGTATCAAGTAAAAATCTGTTATTTGGTACATCCTAAAAGTCCAAACCTCTGAAAAATAGTCAAGTAAAAAGGCGACGATATGTTCATGGGTTATCATCCTACAAAATATGTAAAAATTCTGTTAAAAGATAAATGAAAGCAACTTACAAATATTTTAAGACAGACAGATTTTCAGAAAAACGGACAGTAATGTACTTTTAAAGAAGTTCAGATTAAAATCTGAATCTGAACCCTCTCCTTCCTGTGTTCATTGACATTTTGTCGTGGCTGAAAACAATTTTATTTAAAACGTCTAAAACTAAAAGAATCGAATTGACAACAGTTCGAGTACTCTCCTTGCACTTTACTAAAAACCTCGGCATATAATCAATTAATAATATCTTACACAGGTCACGTATCTGGTCAGTCTCTTTGTCCGAGTGGCGCCCTCTACTACAATGCACAGGAAACATGCTATTGGCCATCGGCTGATTCCAACGACTTCGACTACCATCTGGATGCCTGTGCCGCGAAAGAAGGAACAGTGATACGAATTCCGAATCTTGCTGTCCACGATTTTCTGAGACAAAATATTCCATGGACATCTTGGTTTAGTTCCCCGTAAGAGACATTTTATATCATAGCTGATTTTGAGGTAATACGTGGAAGAGGGAGTATCAAATGTTAACATTTTCAAATGAAATCAAAACATTAGGAACGAATGTCTAGTACTTGGTATATATAGCTGATCTTTTGATAAAACGTGGAAGATTTGAAACGTTGTCTTAGTGTTGGTGTTCATGGCAATTTGATTAAAACTATATCTTTATTCTGCTTCTCTATTTGTTCCATTGCGGATAAAGATCTGGCGAACCCCCGTAAGGGGTCATGTTCTAGTGAACTCTGATTTTCAGCCAATCAGTGGATCGGCTACAATTTTCTAGGAATGAAATTAACATCCCAGCGTGCGTGACCTACCAGGTAATTTTTGAACAGTTGTTGTTACATATTGCGTCACTTGCACGCCCCTAGCCAAGTCATTAATTGGCTATGGGATCATCAGAGGTCACCAGAACATGACCCCTTACGGAGTTTCGCCAGATCTTTAACCGTAATAGGACAAACAGAGAGGCGGCATAAAGATATGGTTTTAATCAGATTGGTGTTCATGTAAACCAACATGGCATATGCAAATTCATAAACTAGGACACAATTATTGGAAAATATGCCATGTTGATTCCATTTTCAATGAGCACCCACACTCGGTCTGTTAATATTGTAATTTCTGTATGTTTCATTAGGTATTTTGATAATTATCCTCATTTGTGCATGTATATTGATACTACTTTGTTTACAAATCTGTTTAAAATGTGTTGAATATTGTAATACTTCCGTCATTCAATACCTGATAATATTTTATTTATAAAATATACCCGTAACGCACTGCTTTCTGTGTACTACATTCGCCAGTTTAGCTCACATGAGTCGAAGGCTGAAGTCAGCTTTTGTGATCACTACTCGTCCTTCTGTCTGTCCGGCAAAAACTTTTCATACTGTCGACTTCCTTCTTCAGGACTGATGATGGGATTTTGATGAATCTTGGTAGGGATGAAATACTCAAGGTCCCTTTAAATCCGTTTACGTCAGATCTGTCAAAGGATGGACCCGAGAGGGCACCATCTCATGACAAATTTCTTTCAAACCGGCGGCAAAGATAAACAACCAGAATGAATCGGAGTGATTTAAAATAGTGCCTTAAAAAGTTTTGTTGTTTTAGTTTCCATTCCGAAATCGATTTTTTGTTTGTTTTTCTTTTCTTTTTTTGTTTTGTTTTGTTTTGTTTTTTTTTTTTATGTGTGTGTGTGGGGGGGGGGTGTTCTTTCTTTCCTTTCTTTCTTACTTACATTTTCCTTTTTTTGTTTGTTTTTCTTTTTGTTTTTTTTTCTTTTTACGTCGAAGAATATTCTTCGTTTTCAGAATGGTTAGAAGTATTCTTCTTAGTTGTAAGTGTGTGGGTTTTTTTAAATTTTATTTCATTTGTTTATTTATCTATTTATTTGTTTGGTTGGTTGGATTTTTGTAATTGGTTTTAGTTTTCTTCGTCGTCGTCGTTGTCATCGTCATCATCATCATCATCATCATCATCATCATCATCATTGTTATTATTATCATTATTATTCATTGTGTGTGCGTGTGTTTGTTTAGTGGGGGGAAGGGGGTTGCTTTGTTTTGTTTTCATTGTATTATTGTTTATGTGTAAACCGAATTTATAGGGATATTTTAGAATGAAGTGGTGTATGTTTACTTCATATTGGAAATACAGTTTCCAGTTTGAATTGTAGTTTTGGGGTTAGGAGGGAGGGTTTTTTTTATAATTATTAATTAATTTTTATTTTTTTTGGGGGGGGATTATTTGGGAAGGGGTGTTTTCTTTAATTGTAGAATGGGGTTGTTTTTGCTTTTGGGGTTTTCATCATATTGTTTCTGTCTTTGAGGGGAGGGTTTGATCTGTATTACTTCATATTAAGAAATACAATAGTAATGAAAAATGAGGAAAAGGATACACATTTTTTTCAGTTCCAGTTTCCGTTTTTTTCATTCCATTTTGACATGAAAATCTAAGATGTAAATTAATATTGCAAATCAAACAATCAACTCAGAACATCCATTTGTAAAAGTGTTTTTCTTGTTAGTAATTTCTTATCATTATATTCTTCTCGAGAAAAGACAAAAGCCATTTCGATTTTCCTCTCTTAGTGACATAAGATAAACACTTTCAGGTTTTAGTTAATTGTGCTTTGAATCTCAGCGTATTGCACTGACACAATAATCTTCTTAAATTTACGAGCTTAATACTTTGGAATATAAATTACTTAACACTGTTGAGTATAAATACCATCAAACAAAATAGGTCTTAAGGTCTACAATACTCCAGGGGAAGCATTGTACACTGTTCTTCTATTTACGATACGACGTTTTTAATAAATTTTTTGTTCTGGGTTTTTTCTTTCTTTTTTTTTTCTTTTCTTTCTTTTCTTTTTTTATTCATTCATTTATTTCATTTTGGGGGTGTGTGTCTTTTTTATTTCTTTTGATTTCTGGGGTTTGGGGGGGGGGGGGGGAGGGGGGTGTTTTTAAAAAAAATTTTTAAATTATTTATTGGGGGAGGGGGTTATTTATTTATTTATTTATTTTAAAGGGGGATATGTGGGTTTTTTTCTTCTACATATACAATTTTGGTTCTTTTTGACTGAGTTTTAGAATTGAATACAAACAATTTAAAAGTACGGACTCATGTCCATAAAAGACCTTTTTTTATCATGGTTTGTAATAAGTGCTTATACATTAATACAATACACATTTCGGACGTTACAAAATATTCCTTAAAATCATTATTCTGCATTTCCTTATTCCTTATTTTTCTTTTACAGATATGATATTTATATTGGACTGTTTGAAGTGTTCAAATCAAACAACTATTATGAAATTGAAATGCGAGCACCATCACAGGTAAGTACAGAAATGAAAATTCTCGAAATGTAAAATGCACGGTTTATTAATTGGATATTTTAGTTATACAGAGTTATTTCCCATATGATCATGAGCCGGTATCTGACGTCAAGCCAATGTGACGTCATACAATTTCTATATTATTTTTCGTAATTTTACATTATTCTCCATAGAACAAAACTATTCATAATGGAGATTCTTAGGACCAGGAAATCAGATTTGATAGCAGGTGCATTTTTGAAGGGTGAGCGTCTCTTTCTGGCGAGCTGCGTCTGCCATGAATGCATAAATGACAATAAGGAATTATATTCTTATGGAGTTTATTCATATGACAAGCATTCAAGTCATTGTATATTGATTTCTTGTAACAGATAATCCTTGAGTTATTATGAATAGATATGTAAAAATAAAAAACAGCAAAACAAAAAAGTATTTGGTAAATATATGATAAGTGCAAATATGAAAAATGAGTTTTAGATCGGTTTTCATAGAATTTGATGACGTCATAATTATTTTACGTCAGATACCGTCCCAAATGGGAAGTAACTCTGTATAACGAAAAGACCGAACAGCAAGTTGTCATGCATATACATGTACATGTAATTTATGTAAGAGATTCGCAATGTTAAGTCGTATGATATAAATATAAGATAATAAAATTTTTGTACTTTGCATTTTGTACTCATGAATATCTGTAAAGTTACGGTTTATATTAGACATATTTACCTTGGGCCAACTCTGCTCAGCCGGCTGGACCAGCCTGGGATCAGGACTGTGGAATAATAGACACCGGCTACAAATTCCAAGACAAATCCTGCACTGAAGGCTACAAGGCTATATGCAGCAAAGGTTGTGGTATTCCATTATTTTTCTATTTCATTTTTTGCGAAAAAAAAACTTTTAAGGCTGAAAAAAATGTCTCGTCTTAAAATGTACTAAACTGTACGTTATAAGTGACAAAGATATTTATAGGAAAATTACAGGGAGAATTTTTGTGTAATAACCCGGCGTATTACGGGTATACAAACCTCATCAGTATAATCTACTGTACACATGTTACTGGTTTACAACCCTCATCAGTACAATGTACTGTTCACGTGTTACGGGTATACAACCCTCATCAGTATATTGTACTGTACACGTGTTACGGGTATACAAACCACATCAGTACAATGTACAGTACACTTGGTACGGGTATACAACCCTCATCAGTATAATGTACTGTACACGTGTTACGGGTATACAACCCTCATCAGTATAATGTACTGTACACGTGTTACGGGTATACAACCCTCATCAGTATAATGTACTGTACACGCATTTCGGGTATACAATCCTCATCAGTATATTGTAATATGCACGCGTTACGGGTATACAACCCTCATCAGTATAATGTACTGTACACGTGTTACGGGTATACAGCCCTCATCAGTATAATGTACTGTACACGTGTTACGGGTATACAGCCCTCATCAGTATAATGTACTGTACATGTGTTACGGGTAAACAACCCTCATCAGTATAATGTACTGTACACGTGTTACGGGTATACAGTCCTCATCAGTATAATGTACTGTACACGTGTTACGGGTATACAACCCTCATCAGTATAATGTAATGTACACGTGTTAGGGGTATACAACCCTCATCAGTATAATGTACTGTACATGTGTTACGGGTATACAACCCTCATCAGTATAATGTAATGTACACGTGTTAGGGGTATACAACCCTCATCAGTATAATGTACTGTACACGTGTTACGGGTATACAGCCCTCATCAGTATAATGTACTGTACACGTGTTACGGGTATACAGCCCTCATCAGTATAATGTACTGTACACGTGTTACGGGTATACAACCCTCATCAGTATAATGTACTGTACACGTGTTACGGGTATACAACCCTCATCAGTATAATGTACTGTACATGTGTTACGGGTATACAACCCTCATCAGTATAATGTACTGTACACGCATTACGGGTATACAACCCTCATCAGTATAACGTACTGTCCACGTGTTACGGGTATGCAACCCTCATCAGTATAATGTACTGTACACGTGTTACGGGTATACAACCCTCATCAGTATAATGTACTGTACACGTGTTACGGGTATACAACCCTCATCAGTATAATGTACTGTACACGTGTTACGGGTATACAACCCTCATCAGTATAATGTAATGTACACGTGTTACGAGTATACAACCTTCATCAGTATAATGTACTGTACACGTCTTACGAGATTAAAATTATTTTTTCTTCTTTAAATGGCACGAAAACGGCTTCGTATAAGCCATATGCAGTAGATTTTGTAATTACTCTCTATTATGTTTCTTGGCTTGTATCATTCATATAAAATCGTAACTGATATACCTCGACTTTTGATTAAAGCTCATCGATATACTGGTTGCTTTCTATTTAACTACGAGGCTTCCATGATCTCTGTATAAGAGTGTACGCGTATTTCATCAATGGAAAATGATTTGAAATTAGACGACTGTGTAATTGTGGGTAATGATGGTATTTTAATGGCACTTCTATCCAGCTAACTGAGTATTTAAAGTTCAATGCCAGTGAAAGCCATTAAGGAAAAGACAACCATTGTCAATATTTTGTCGAAGTTGTAATTTTACGTAACAAATACATAGAGAACCGAACAGTGTACGTGATTACATCCATCCAACCATCCATCCATCCATCCATACATGCATACATACATACATACATACATACATACATACATACATACATACACACACACACACACACACACACACACACACACACACACACACACCCACACACACACACACACACACATACAGGATCATTGAATAAACTAAATAGCACATCAACAATTTACATTCTATATTTTGAAGTTTTGAAGATCAATAATTATACTGTTCACTGAAAACTTGTCGAGTTGTCTAAAGTGCTGCTTTGATCTTATTGTTATCTCTAATTTTTGGCAATCTGAGGTTCAATCTCAGTTAAAGCAAGTGTAACGAGCTTCAAAAATACAACTCCCTATTAAATAACCACGTAGAATGTACTGTGTGGACCATATCCGCATGCTAATGGTAAAAATGTCTCACCAGTGATCCAAAAGTCAAACAATGTAGAAAGCAAATCGGAGAATACATCAATAAAAGATTAATGGAACACTCTGAAAAATACTAGTACGTTGTATTGTGCACACAGAACTAACTATGTTAGAAATTTCAACAAAAGATTTCCCTGAATTTAGAATACATTTAAAATGGACATATCGATCGAAGCTGATATTATTTGCGGTGATAAATGGAGTGATTTTGATACTTCAATTTCCTCCACTTGTTGATCATTACCACAGACAAAAGAAAAAATACAAACAAACAACCCACATCCCCCCGAACAAAAATCCAAAAACAATAAAAAACAAAACAAAACCAAACACACACACACACACACACACACACACACACACACACACACACACACACACACAAAACCCCCCAAAATTCCCTAACAAAACAAAACAAAACAAAGTCAAAAATAAATAAATAGATAAAAGATCTTTTAATGATCAACATGAAGCAAAGATTATAATAATCTAAGCAATGCGACTTTTGCAGAGGCGGCTTCGCTATCGGAGTGCCCCGGATCTAATCCACTTTTTTGCGACTCTACATGTTACTGGCCGGTAACCTATAGTAAGAAAGCTGAAACTCAAGTTCTAAATTGTCTAAACAACAACGGAACACTTGCTGTTATACACAAGTCGAGTACCATTACGAAACTCAAGGCTAAATTCTCGATCTGGTTCGGGTAAGCAGTTTCCGTATATGATATTTTCTGAACCATGTTTTGATCTTAAGGAAAAGCATAAACATCGGCTGAGGTGTTTTAAACACAACTAATTAAAACCAAATGATATTGGGTATTTGTAACTAAATGTAGTAAATTACCTTATATACGTGCAAGCCTTAAAAGAAGGCTTTGGGAAGTCCATACTTAAGAAAATAATTCATTGAAAACATACAAAAGTGTATGCACGTAAATATTAGAGATTAACCAATTATTATACGATTTCATAGATCAAGTTTCAGTATGTTGCACTATACACGGTATGAAATCTTCAATAGCAGGGTACGTGGAATGCAAAACTTAAAATGAGCCAATATACAGCTAAATGACAAGTTTTTAAAATCTGTAGACCAGATTTGCTTTTGATTCTTATTTCACGGCATTTTACGAGTATTCCTTTTGTACGGTGACAGCGCATGTCTGAGAATCACCTTAATGATCAATCGGAGCACTTCGGCCCTTTTCCGTCACACACTTGAAAAAATAAGACTGGAAAGTAAGCGAAGTGTTAATGCCCGATTTGAGTAATTTAGCGGAAGAGGATAAAGTAATGATGTACCAAATAAACCCCTTTCAAAATAGTAACAAGAAACCTCTATAGTATCACAAGGCACACTCGACATTGGTTGACAGGAGATGCTTACTCCTCTATAGTATAAGAGGGCGCACTCGACATCGGTTGACAGGAGATGCTTACTCCTCTATAGTATAAGAGGGCGCACTCGACATCGGTTGACAGGGAATGCTTACTCCTCTATAGTATCACAGGGCGCACTCGACATCGGTTGGCAGGTGATGCTTACTCCTTTATAGTATTACAGGGCGCACTCGACATCGGTTGACAGGTGATGCTTACTCCTTTATAGAATTACAGGGCGCACTCGACATCGGTTGACAGGTGATGCTTACTCCTCTATAGTATAAGAGGGCGCACTCGACATCGGTTGACAGGGAATGCTTACTCCTCTATAGTATTACAGGGCACACTCGACATCGGTTGACAGGAGATGCTTACTCCTCTATAGCATTACAGGGCGCGCTCGACATCGGTTGACAGGTGATGCTTACTCCTTTATAGTATTACAGGGCGCACTCGACATCGGTTGACAGGTGATGCTTACTCCTCTATAGTATTACAGGGCACACTCGACATCGGATGACAGGTGATGCTTACTCCTCTATAGTATTACAGGGCACACTCGACATTGGTTGGCAGGTGATGCTTACTCCTCTATAGTATAACGGGGCGCACTCGACATCGGTTGACAGGTGATGCTTACTCCTCTATAGTATTACAGGGCACACTCGACATCGGATGACAGGAGATGCTTACTCCTCTATAGTATAAGAGGGCGCACTCGACATCGGTTGACAGGAGATGCTTACTCCTCTATAGTATTACAGGGCGCACTCGACATCGGTTGACAGGTGATGCTTACCCCTCTATAGTATAAGAGGGCGCACTCGACATCGGTTGACAGGAGATGCTTACTCCTCTATAGTATTACAGGGCGCACTCGACATCGGTTGACAGGTGATGCTTACCCCTCTATAGTATAAGAGGGCGCACTCGACATCGGTTGACAGGAGATGTTTACTCCTCTATAGTATCACAGGGCACACTCGACATCGGTTGACAGGGGATGCTTACTCCTCTA
Source organism: Pteria penguin (assembly GCA_035048485.1). Lineage (NCBI taxonomy): Eukaryota > Metazoa > Mollusca > Bivalvia > Pterioida > Pteriidae > Pteria > Pteria penguin. Next base: position 11,015,029 of record CM068582.1, read on the forward strand.
TAGTATCACAGGGCGCGCTCGACATCCGTTGGCAGGAGATGCTTACTCCTCTATAGTATCACAGGGCGCGCTCGACATCGGTTGGCAGGAGATGCTTACTCCTCTATAGTATCACAAGGCGCACTCGACATTGGTTGACAGGAGATGCTTACTCCTCTATGGTATTGCAGGGCGCTGTCGACATCGGTTGACAGGTGATGCTTACTCCTCTATAGTATTGCAGGGCGCACTCGACATCGGTTGACAGCAGATGCTTACTCCTCTATAGTATTACAGGGCGCACTTGACATCGGTTGACAGGGGATGCTTACTTTTCTATTGTTTTACAGGGCGCACTCGACATTGGTGACAGGGGATGCTTACTGCTCTATAGTATTACGGGGCGCACTCGATATAGGTTGACAGGAGATGCTTACTCCTCTATAGTATCACAGGGCGCACTCGACATCGGTTGACAGGTGATGCTTACTCCTCTATAGTATCACAGGGCGCACTCGATATAGGTTGACAGGAGATGCTTACTCCTCTATAGTATCACAGGGCGCACTCGACATCGGTTGACAGGGGATGATTACTTTTCTATAGCTCCACAGGGCGCACTCGACATTGGTGACAGGGGATGCTTACTCCTCTATAGTATCACAGGGCACACTTGACATTGGTGAAAGGGGATGCTTACTCCTCTATGGTATTGCAGGGCGCTGTCGACATCGGTTGACAGGTGATGCTTACTCCTCTATAGTATTGCAGGGCGCTCTCGACATCGGTTGACAGGTGATGCTTACTCCTCTATAGTATTGCAGGGCGCACTCGACATCGATTCACAGGTGATGCTTACCCTCTATAGTATAAGAGGGCGCACTCGACATCGGTTGACAGGTGATGCTTACTCCTCTATAGTATCACAGGGCGCACTCGACATTGGTTGACAGGAGATGTTTACTACTCTATAGCATTACAGGGCACACTCGACATTGGTTGACAGGAGATATTTACTACTCTATAGTGTTACAGGGCACACTCGACATTGGTTGACAGGAGATGTTTACTACTCTATAGTATTACAGGGCACACTCGACATCGGTTGACAGGTGATGCTTACTCCTCTATAGTATTGCAGGGCGCACTCGACATCGATTCACAGGTGATGATTACTCCTCTATAGTATCACAGGGCGCACTCGACATTGGTTGACAGGAGATGCTTACTGCTCTATAGTATTACAGGGCGCACTCGACATTGGTTGACAGGAGATGCTTACTGCTCTATAGTATTACAGGGCGCACTCGACATAGGTTGACAGGAGATGCTTACTCCTCTATAGTATCACAGGGCGCACTCGACATCGGTTGACAGCAGATGCTTACTCCTCTATAGTATTACAGGGCGCACTCGACATCGGTTGACAGCAGATGCTTACTTTTCTGTAGCTCCACAGGGCGCACTCGACATTGGTGATAGGTGATGCTTACTCCTCTATAGTATCACAGGGCGCACTTGACATTGGTGAAAGGGGATGCTTACTCCTCTATGGTATTGCAGGGCGCTCTCGACATCGGTTGACAGGTGATGCTTACTCCTCTATAGTATTGCAGGGCGCACTCGACATCGGTTGACAGGTGATGCTTACCCCTTTATAGTATAAGAGGGCGCACTCGACATCGGTTGACAGGTGATGCTTACCCCTCTATAGTATCACAGGGCGCACTCGACATCGGTTGGCAGGTGATGCTTACTCCTCTATAGTATCACAGGGCGCACTCGACATCGGTTGACAGGTGATGTTTACTACTTAATAGCATTACAGGGCACACTCGACATTGGTTGACAGGAGATGTTTACTACTCTATAGTATCACAGGGCATACTCGACATTGGTTGACAGGAGATGTTTACTACTCTATAGTATTACAGGGCACACTCGACATTGGTTGACAGGAGATATTTACTACTCTATAGTATTACAGGGTGCACTCGACATTGGTTGACAGGAGATGTTTACTAATCTATAGTATTACAGGGCGCACTCGACATTGGTTGACAGGAGATATTTACTACTCTATAGTATTACAGGGCACACTCGACATTGGTTGACAGGAGATGTTTACTCCTCTATAGTATCACAGGGCGCATTCGACAGGAGATGCTTACTCCTCTATGGTATCACAGGGCACACTCGACATCGATCGACAGGGGATGCTTACTCTCTATCGTATCACAACGCACGCGACGGACATGTGTCGACAAGAAACCCTTACACCTTTTTGGCACATGATCTCAACTAAAGTGTTTGCCTGGGTCCATGATTGTACCTTGTTCTTTATTTTTCTAACGTTAATGTAAGTCCATTTACGTGTATTTTTCTCTCTGCATGTTTATTTCATTTCAGAACCTCCAGCTTAAACGTTTGGGTTGGATACAATGATTATTTAAAAGAGGGAGATTTTAGGAATACATTTCATATTCGCCAGCAGGTAGTATATGTTTCTACGTGAATATCGTCAGATATCAATGGGGGATTTAGAGGGGGGCATAGGTCCCCCCCCCCTTTTTTTTCGCCAACACTATAAGTAAAACTTCAGATCTGACAGCTTAAATAACTGAGTATTTTGGTTAATGCTTTACTTTCACATCTGCTCTCCACTTTTCGGAAATCCTGGATCCGCCACTAGATATTCCTCCCCGAGATCTTTGCACGGCGGAGAATCACATTCATGACATAATGACGTCACCAAAGCGCACTGGCTATTTAAAAAATACGTTTACGTTATTGTGATTTTTCCTCCCTTTCTTCGTAGCTTTACAAACGAAAGAAATAACTGACCCTTTCCGCCAGCAAAATCGTTAATCTGATATTAGCGTATATATTCGTAATTCTTGTGTGAAAGACATGAAGAAGACGTTATTTTTGGATCGATCAGACTTACAGCTATGTATTTATTGAAATTTTGTGAATGTCAAAAATTAATATGAACCCTGCAAACAATACCAGCACCAGAAAAAAAAAAACTTGTTGTACAATTCCACTAAAATGATTGAACTTTTATAGATGGAAAGAGGAGATCTTTTTAAAATATGCATGCATGTAACTTGTATTAGATCTTCGATCCTTACGCCATCTGAGGAATCTAAGGGATAACACGCTCCACTTAATGCATTACATTTAAAACATATCTATCAAAACGCATCACTAAAAACATGTAATTTTATTTATTGATTGATTATTGTTTTACGTCACTCTACGATTATTGCACGAATATAGTAACGGCATCTGCCTGATGCATTGCACCAAAAATTTATACCTTTGCAACGTACCCGCCCGAAGCAGTGAGGGATCTTTTACGTGCCACGCCTACCGTGAAACGAGATCTCGGTTTTTATTGAAAGACTGAACACCGATTTGTCAACGGCGGGAGTCGAACCCGGGACCTCTTGGTCATAAGACGAGCACCTCATCCACTGGACCACATGGGTATTATATCATTTAAAACATATCAAACACATTACTTAAAACATATCACTTAAACATATCACTTAAAACGTATCACGTAAAACACATAACTTAAAACGTATCACTTAAAACATTTCACTTAAAATATATCACTAAAACATATCACAAAACAAATCACTTAAAACGTATCACGTAAAACACATAACTTAAAACATATCAATTAAATCGTGTCACTTAAAACATATCACTTAAAACATATCACTGAAACATATCAATTAAAAAGTATCACTTAAAATGCATCACTTAAAATATTTCACTTAAAACATGCCACATTAAACTTATCACTTAAAATATAAGGGCGTCGTGTAGTCTTCGTCTGTAGTCCTTTTCAATTATGCAGTGATTGTTTGACGGAATTTTATCAGTCTACCGATAGAGATTGGTATAGATATGGTGACTTGTTCGCTTTCTTTTTAATATCCTTCTACTTGTAGACATATTTGCCATGGGCGACAAACGAACCGTCAAATCAGAACAACGAATTCTGCGTGGAAATGTGGCACTCGAACGGAAACTTCAATAACATACTATGCTCTATTGCAAGACCAACAATTTGCGAAAAACATGGTAAATATTCATTTCTCTGATGATAATAACTCAGAAAGACTCTCAGAATAACCCGAAAAAAGATGGTAATAACTTAGAAAGACTCTCAGAATAACCCGAAAAAAGATGATGGGCTTTGCCTGTTACTTCAGATTATCGACTCGTTTGTATATCGTATTTTATTTCTTTATCGACTATTCTATATCTTAATTTCTGTCAGAAATATCCTTAATATATATAATAATACAATAAAAAACCCACTTTATAAGTTCAAAGCCGGTGTGGCCTAGTGGATAAGGTGCTTAACTCGTGATCGAGAGGTCCCGGGTTCGACTCCCGCCTTGGGCTCACTCTCAGTAAAAGACGAGGTCCCGTGTCACGGAAAGGCGTGGCACGAAAAAGACCCCTCACTGCCTCGGGTGGGTTCCATGCAAAGGTCTAAATTTGTTTGCAATGCATCGGGCAGATGCCGTCACCATATACGTGAAATAATCGTGGAGTGACGTAAAACTATATTCAATCAACCAATCAATCAATCAATATAAGTTCGAAAAGGGACCGTAGTACCTCTCCTATGACAGTTATTTCATAAATGAAGTGTTCTACGTCTTGGCTGCATGGCAGCTTCCTTTGAATAAAAAAAATAAAAAAGCCATGTTGAATTTATCTCGTGCCATAATATAAATGCAAGAAATTTACGAATGGATAGGAAAACAGTCTTTTTTTTATTGTGTGCGGTGTATATAATTAATTCATGATATTTTAATACGGGGTTATTTCCCATTTGTGTAGGTACTTGACGTCATTATCATTTTGAAGTCAAACACTTTTTATGCAGTTGTCATTTTTGTTAATTCATTTCCTGTAATTTTACGACGGTTTCCATAGAACCTGTTTATGTCACAGTTATTCTGTGTCAGATATCTACCAAAGGGGTAGATAATTCTGTATTACAAAACGACCCAATAGACCCTTCACATTAACTGACGTTTTTATCCCAAAATCATCACTGTTCTCGCAAAATGGCATAAGACAGTCAATTTTATATTATGACGTCCAAAATTTTACGGGAAACGTCACTGTTTACTCATGAAAACGTCAGTGTCGTAGTTAACGTGAAAGGATATTATATTTATACAAAGTTATTACGATATTTCAGAATGAAATGGATTTGACAGTTTTAATTGTCATAATCTCATCTCATTTTCATCTTTCTAATTTTAGCACCACGGGATCCAACTACAACAACAGCTATGTCGACCTCTACGACAACAACAACACAAGCACCAACAACAAGCACAATAACACAGACTACCATATCAAAGTCGACAACAAAACAATTCACAACGAAACTAACACCACCATCGTATACAACAGATTCGATAACCACATCAACCGAGGCAAGTACAACATCAACCGAGGCAAGAACAACATCAACCGAGGCAAGAACAACATCAACCGAGGCAGGTACAACATCAACCGAGGCAAGTACAACATCATCACAGACAAGTGCAATACCAATCGTGGGGGCATCTACTATTTCGTTCTATACAACTTCTAATACAACAGCTGAAAAAGGTAGATATTTCATCTATCTATTCATTATAATACAATAAATGTGTATATCTGTATACATGTATTTGAAATATTTGGTAAGTATGTTATGAAGGAGACATTGTAGAAGCATTTCAAGCCGGCGTGGCCTAGTGGTATCGCTCTGGACTCCTGATTGGGAGGCTGGGGTTCGAATCCCGCTCTGGTCACGCCGGTGTCCTGTTTTCGGATGAGACAGTAAAAACCGAGGCCCCATGTCGTGGTATGCATGGCACGTTAAAGATCCCTCACTGCTTCGGGTGGGTCCTTTGCAAAGGTCAAAATTTGTATGCCCCGCATCAGGCAGATGCCGTCACCATATACGTGAAATATTCGTGGTGTGACGTTAAACAAAAATCAATCAATCAATCAATAGAAGCATTTCTTTCTTCTATTTGTTTATAAATATGAGTTTGAAAAATCGTGTTTCTTTTTAATATTTTGCTATTTTGGGGATTGTATTTATCAATTTGTTTATTTGTCTTTTTATTTTTTCCTACACAGTTATAAGCGCACTGTGTGTTTCATTCATTCATTGTATTTTTAATTATCATTATCCCTCTTGATATAAGTTTTATTGTATCATATCAGCTACTAGTACAATTCCTTAAAAATTCGAGTCCCGCTCTGGTCGTGCCGGTGTTCTGTCTTTCGGATAAGACAGTCAAGACCTAGGCCCCGTGTCGTGGTATGCATGGCACGTTAAAGATCCCTCACTGCTTCAGATGGGTCCGTTGCAAAGGTCAAAATTTGTATGTCATGCATCAGGCAGATCCCGTCACTATATACGTGAAATATTCGTGGTGTGACGTTAAACAAAAAAAATCAATCAACCTTAAAGATTAAATTGAAAATAATGTAGTTTAATCTGTAATGGAATGAGAAAGAATTCGAATAAAAACTTTTCCTCCATTTTCATTTCGAATATAAGAGATATCAAAATTCAATGTATTAATATATTATTACATTCATAATCGAATTTTTGTCTCTATTTCTAGGTATATGTAAAATTGAGTTCCCGTGCGCTGGAAATGGATCATTGAATGCAAAGGATATTCAGGCGAGAATTCGATATCTCCGTGAACTTCTACGAATTCCCAAAAACCACACGATATGTGAGTAGTATTCATTCTCCCTCAAAATATTATATACATTATGACTACCGTATGCCAAATGTGTTTACATTTTACATTTCTATCATTTACCTCGAATACTTGGGATCCGAAAAAGAAAATTCAGAGTGGTAGCAAATGGGAGACGAATGAAAGTATAGAGACATATGTAGTACACTGGTTATGCGCGTGGCTTGTGATGGCGCCGATCTGAGTTCAACCCCACTATGTTTAAATATTAATAGCTTTCTGCTTAAATAATGTAATATAAGTGTAAGATTATTGAGGAAAAACAAAAGAAAAAAGACCATTTACGCCAAGAAACTGAATAAACTTAAAGTATTCGTTCTCTTAGATATCAGTATATCTTATTTTATTTTCAGTGTATAGAAGATCCAAGTACAGTCCGTATGAAAATCGATTCAAAGTATTAGCTTTAGGTTATACCGGTGTGTTTGTCATAACGGCGGTTGTCCTAATAATAATATTTATTGATATCTTAAAAGTCGTACAATTACATCAAGAGGAGTTGGAGAAAAACATTGAAAATGAAAATTCAGAAAATACACTAGAAAATCACGACAGACCAAGAGGCCATACCCACGATAAGAATTATAAATCACACAAGAAAAATCGTATAGCAGACACGCCAAGATGATGTGATGTGAAAATAAAATATGAATTTATAATTTCAAGACTTTACATTATCAAGACTTACTTTTATACACATACATGCAACTGAAGAGTTGTCTATCATGCTTGCATTTAGATCAACCATTGATGGATCCAGAATCCAAGAGAAGGAAAGTACCAGTCTTGGAAAGACGATTTATCCGATATTTTTATGCCCCGGATCGATAGATCGGGGGCATATTGTCTTTGTCCTGTCTGTTTGTTTGTTTGTTTGTTTGTCTGTCTGTTGTCAACTTTAACCTTGGCTATAACTTTTGAACTGTGAGGGATAGAGACTTCATATTTGACATACACACTCAACTGGTGAAGCTCTTTCAAATTACACCAAGGTCAATTACCTTTTGACCTTGACAATGACCTTCATGCTAAAAATAACTTTTTGGAATTTGGTGCCGCCGGGGGCATTAGTGTCTCACAAACGCAGCTTGTTCGTAGTGTTTTGATTAAATATGAGAATAGGGAGCTAAGTTTCACTGCAATCTTCCCTTCTTCTGTGAAAGGTCAGAATAATAGCTGCTTGAACTGCTTGTCCTCTTTAGAGAAGGAAAAACAACAGTGTCTTTCCGGGTTTTTTTTTTCTGCGCATGACGCCCTCAAGAGACATAACAATAAATCATTTTATGTAATGGATTGTGAATAGCTACAACTCAAAAATGTAGACCAATATACCCGGAAATTTCCATCCGGGACTACGAGAGAGAGATTAAGAACTGAATCGATCCAAGTACAGATGAACGCAGAGAAGACATATGATAGCTACTATTAGAGAACAGTCCTCAGGAACATGTAATGCGTAGCAGAATAAGTACATCACAAAGTATACAATAGTAATGTAACTGTGGTATCAAATGGAACGGTCAACTGAAGTGAAAGTCGTAATTCAGTTAGTGTGGTTCACCGGTTTACGAGCCCATTTTACAAGGATAAAATTCTTCTATCGTTTGACTTATAAGTTATTATGTTTCCCCTTTTTCTGGTGTTATGTGGCAGTGGCACTTTCTATACAATGTGTGTTCACATTCATGTATATACAGTGCTGAATTATATTTGTTTCGTCTGTGTAAGGGCATTCACGGCGGATGTGGCTAGCCAAACAGGAGACGACCACTCCTCTCGCACACCTGGTCTCACCTATGAATTTCATGGGTCCGTGAATGTAGCACATTGTTGTTAGTCATGTGACACCAGTTACTCTCATATTTTGCATTACATGTATTGTAGTGATACTCAATGTATTAAATACTTTTTAGCCATGTCAAAATCAATTCCCGTATATCAAGATGCGGATGGATATTTTTTCCAAAATTCAGCGAATGATTTCTGACTCAAAAATTATGAATAAATGTTGAGAATGTGCAAGATTTTCATTAATCAATAATGATGATTGTCAATTTGATTTAGAAAAAAAAGGTCCAAATCGGACACAATAAATTTTACCATAATTTTTATTAAATACTAATCCAAACCATTTGTGTCTTTGTAATACTAATTTTTAAAGGCTAGATATTTCATAAAACTTTTACAAAATTTCTGTGGCTTCCCTCTATTATAGTCAATAATCTTTTGAGTATATAAGTAGCATTTTCTGCATTAAAGGTTGATTCCATATTCAGACTGGTTAGTAGTTATTTCTTTGAGTATATCATAAGGTCGAGGTGTCGCTGTTTTTCACTTGTCACCGCGTTAAATAGGGAAGCCGGTGTGGCCTAGTGGATAAGGTGCTCGACCGTGCAAAGCGTGGCTCTTACGGCTGCATACTTGATGATATGTGGCATCTCTACGTTTATTTCAAACTGTTTAAAACAAACGTAGTCGAGTTGTAGATGTAGTGAATATGTACAAAACCCTATCAAAAGGTAGGGGAAACGTACAGTAAATCTGATTAAACGTAGTCAAAACGTACTGTATACCTAATAAAACGTAGTCAAAACGTACTGTAAACCTGATAAAACGTAGTAAAAACGTACTGTAAACCTGATAAAACGTAGTCAAAACGTACTGTAAACCTGATAAAATGTAGTAAAAACGTACTGTAAACCTGATAAACGTAGTCAAAACGAACAGTAAACCTGATAAAACATAGTCAAAGCGACAGTAAACCCGATTAAACGTAGTCAAAACATACAGTAAACCTGATAAAATGTAGTCAAAATGTACTGTAAACCCGATAAAACGTAGTCAAAAAGCACTTTAAACCTGATAAAACGTAGTCAAAGCGTAGTGTGCACATGATAAAACGTAGTCAAAACGTACTGTAAACCCGATAAAATGTAGTAAAAACGTACTGTTAACCTGATAAAACGTAGTCAAAACGCACTGTAAACCTGATAAAACGTAGTCAAAGCGTAGTGTACATCTGATAAAACGTAGTCAAAACGTACAGTAAACCTGATAAAACGTAGTCAAAACGCACTGTAAACCTGATTAAACGTAGTCAAAACGTGCTGTAAACCCGATAAAACGTAGTCAAAACGCGCTGTAAACCTGATAAAACATAGTCAAAACGTAGTGTACATCTGATAAAACGTAGTCAAAATGTACTGTAAACCTGATTACTTGTTGTCAAAACGTACTGTAAACCTGATACAACGTAGTCAAAACGTACTGTAAACCTGATAAAACGTATTCAAAACGTACTGTACATCTGATAAAACGTAGTCAAAACGTACTTGATACCTACGAAAACGTACGTACGAAAAATATTTATACGTATCAACTACGTTTTAATACGTAAATACTACGTATCAACTAGGTTTTATTAGGTTATTACTGCATATGTGGGAAAGCTAAAAGTCATATACGTTCTCGATACGTTTTACTACGTTTCTGTACGTTTCTCTACGTATAACACACGTTTCTGTACGTTTCTCTACGTATAACACACATTTCTGTGCGTTTGTAGTTGGTTTATCATATTCATACCAGTTTAAAATGGATGCAAACCATGACACTCATGACACTTTTTAAAATATTTTTTCTTTCTTCAAAAGATTCATATAAACATGATTTCGGTAGGCATCTTTTATTAGTAGTATATTCAAAGGGAAAAAGGAAAGGGTAAACTTCCTATTTACCTCCTCATGTTTATCTTTTGTCTGGGCTTCATTTTCTAATACATTGAAGCCAGTTTGGCCTAGTGGATAAGGTGCTCGGCTCGTGATCGAGAGGTCCCTGGTTCGAGTCCCGCTCTGGCACATTGGTGTTCTGTCTTTCGGATTGGACAGTAAAAACCGAGGTCCCGTGTCACGGTAGGCGTGGCACGTAAAAGATCCCTCATTGCTTCGGTTGGGTCCGTTGCAAAGGGGTAAATTTGTATGCCATGCATCAGGCAGATGCCGTCACCATGTACGTGAAATAATCGTGGAGTGGCGCAAAACAATAATCAATCAATCTAATACATTGATGGTGCGATTTTATTCCCCTTTCCCTACTCTAACTCTCTTGGGCATATTGTATGAAAGGACCCAAATGTCCAATGAGACAGCTGTATTTATGCCTCTGCAACACGTAGCGAAACGAAGTAAAGTGTAGACAAACGTACGGAATACCTAGGGATACGTAATAAAATCTAGCAGAAACATAGCGGATACCTGACACAAAACCGTATGATACGTAGTAAAACCTACAGATAGGTAGATGAAACTTCGTACAAACCTAGTAAAACGTAGGAGCGCCAAAACGTGGTGGAATTTCGACAAAATTAAAACCCAGTAAAACGTCAGTAGGGCCTGTTTCCTAGATGTAATGCGTGACATTGTGACTGTAGCTAGCTGTGTTACAGCACTATAGATCGGGAAGATGTGCATGTACTGTATACCTGTCCTTATATTCCAAAAGATTGTAAATTAAATTTTTTAGAAAGAGAAATGCAACTTTATTTGTAACCAACGTAGTTTTAAATTAATGTACAAAAACAGTGCTTAGAAGAAAATGATCGGGATCGATGTTACAGGAAAATTTGTTATCAAAACACATAACAGAAGAGAGAGCAGACAAATGTCATGGAGATAGATTTTGTGTCTTTACCAAACGAACTGACTGACCTTATATTACAGTCATCTTGTCTGTCATGGCGTGACGTCATAAACGTGTCGTGCACTTGTCATCGTTTGCACGATGTCTGTCAAAGTAACGAATTGTGGAAATCTAAGCTACTACAAAGGTGTGTCTGTTACTGTAGTGTTGCATAAATATTCATCGATATAGTACATGTACTTCACCGAAAGTTTTATGTAGTGCAGTGTTGTTTCCTTTTATTAACAAAAAAAGTTGTTGACAAGATGTTTTCATGTACTTCAAACCAGTCAGAGTCCACCTTCATTTGAGAGGGAACAGGGTTGGACAAAATCTCTTGAGATTCTTGCACGTGGCCATTTTATGATGCTGTCATTTGTTATTGCCACTCGCCAGGGGGTGGCAATAGTAAATGACAGCATAATAAAACGGCCACATGCAAGAATCTCAAAAAAGTTTAGGTTGGACACATTAAGGTGGGACGGTTCTAGCTGATGGGAATCAATATCAAACGAAGCATGTACATGTGCACTTCCGTTTAAACAAAATGGCCTCGTTCTTTGTAAGTTACACAGTAAAACCCCACTATTCCTTAATGTATCATCACCAACTGTCTTCTGTATCGGCCTGCGCATTATGCACGACAGTAATAAAAGAACACAAATTTATCGGTCGTAATTTTTTCACAATATATAGCCCCAGTCCCCTTAACTTTACTTAAGAAATAATAGCATAAGTATGGCACCAACCTTACAATTTATTACCTGTCTTGGAAACACAAGCCGTCAACACACTTGTAAAAAGTGAAGAGTTTAATATACATGTTGGAATTACTCTTAAATATTACAACCCAAGCATATGACATGAGAATAAGCTCCTTCCAGTGTAGAGAGGATCAACAGGATTTGAAAAAATGGAAATGATTTATGTAACACTCACCATTTCTCTTGTCATTCATATGTTTACATTCAAATGCTAATGCTTCCATATCAGGAAGTTTGCAACCAGTACAGTACAAAGTGATTTTCAATATTCTTTTTCCGAATTTCCTCCTGTTTCATTCAGATTGGAATTTTATTACCATATTCAAATTTTCTAATACTCCACATCAGATATATAAGTCCAGCCGGTGATTTTTTATATTATTCCTTTGAATTTCCTCCTTTAGTTACTTTCAGATTGAAATTTAAGTAATCTAAGAATAGAAATCCTAATGCATGGTTCGGACCTTTCAGACTTATAATGCTGGAATATTTTGTATAAAAACAAAATCAGAAAAGTATCCAAACATCAACTGGAAGTACTTTGTCAAAAAGTGTTTAAAGGGTGAAAAAATAAAGAAAATTTCTTTTTGGACTTGAGCTATTTTTAGCTTTGTTTACTTCTGCTCAATCCTAGACAATTCAATGACTTACCACTATTGTTTCGGATGAAATATTTGCATTTAAGTATGTTTATAGCCAACCTGTTAATCATAATCACAATATGCTTGTCAATAGTATTTTACCATTCAATTTATTATAATGAGTACCCCATGTTTCAAACACTTTCATGCAGAAAGTATACTCATATGTATTAAAAGTGGTACTGGAGAAATTGGAAATTTAACATAAATGATGAAGTTGTGTAAAAAAAAATTGTTGCTAAATTAAAGCATGTATATAATGAAACCTGATTGCCAAAAGGATTTTTTGTTGCATCTAGTTAATATTTCCATTTGATTTTGAGCCCTGGCACCTGACAAGTCTTTGTACAATCTTAAATTGTCAAGGTAACTGGAAAATGGTTGTCACTGTACCTGTTAAAAATTAGTGATTTTTTTTCAGGTACCTGATGTACATTAGTTGTCTCAACTTGCAATCACCAGGAATGTGATAAAATTAGAAACAATAATATAACTGCTTCATACAGAAAGAAATTTTGTAGAAGTGTCAAGATGTAATGTACCTTATATTTATTTCAGGTGGCCAAAATTAATGAAGCGATATAGCTCTGAAAAGGCAGGTGATTGGCTTAATCTGTTCAGGACTTACCATGGAGCAGCACAGAAAGTTCAAATATTTGTCAAAGGACTGTCTCCAAAGTATTACAAGGCGGAGGAAATATCTGATGCAGGTTTCCAGGAAATGATCTCCTTAATGGAAGAGTTGAATGAAGGGGAGATTATTCTTCATGAACTTTTGGAAATAATCAATGGCAGTGAAAGGTTCATTGAATTTATATGGGTTTATCAGATTATTTACCAGATTGCAAAGCATACAAGTCTGTCTGTCAACATTTTGGTTAAGTTTCTGGTTGAAGCAATATCTCAGCAACTAAGAGTAGTGTAAACACAATACTTAACACATAGGTTTCTTATGACCAGAGCATTCAAATTATGCCATGACTTTTGATCTAGTGACCCTGACCTTAGACTTTGATCTACTTTTAAAAACTTTAACTTTGACTGTATCTTTTGAATCAATAGAGGTAAGGCTTTGATACTTCACACTTAAGTTTTTTATGACGAATGGTTTCCATTGATACCATGACTTTTGACCTTGTGATCTTGACCTTGTTTTGATTTTTCATTTGCAGTTCTTTCCCTACTGTTTTTATATTTGCATGTCAAAATATAATATGTTAAGCATTTAATGAGAAGTTAGGTTAATTTGGAAAACGTTGATATTGCCAGGGTCATCTTGATTGTGTATGAAATATTGACGAATAGTTTTCTGATGTAGATGGCTCAACCTGACATGCAAATACTATGCACAGAAAGCCTTGCAGGTGTTGTCCTGTCACTTTCTCACTAAATATTGGAAAGAGCACCTGTCATTGCCTCCATCTGAACAGAAGCTGGAAGAAGGTCAGTTTACTTTCCATGAATTCTGTTAAGCATTTCAATTATCGTTTTACCCAACTTGTTATTGAAGAGATATGGTAATATATCCATGTGTCTGACCATCCTGCTTTATTGTGAATACTTTAAATGAGACTTAATGCAGGTAAGTTTCATCAAACTTGGAGTACTTCTCTACTTCTCTTTCATAATGTGAGAAAGAACCATAGTTGTATTCATGTTGAAAGGTCACAGCAATGTCATTGAGGGAATGCTCTTTTTGGTGTTCTTGTTCATGATATTACAGCTGATGTTTGGACATATTTCGAATGGAATTTTCTCTCTCTCTCTCTCTTTCTCTCTCTCTCTCTCTCAGACAAAATTTAAGAAAAAACTATTGGATATCGGGGATTAATATACAGAATTCTTAAGAAATGTTTGCAGTTATTTTCATAGTCCCATATCAGATGATGGGGAATACTTATAGGTTATGGACTGAATACGACGAAATATGACCGCCGGAGGTCTTTGAGCATCCGCTCAAAGACTGAAGGCGGTCATATTTCCTTGTATTCAGTCGATAACCTTTTTATTACGGTACATATTTAACCGTCCATCTACATTTAATTCTATAAATCGAAGTATTTTCGTTAATAGTACTGTCCGCCATGTTTGTTTGCATACGGTATGACGTCAAATATAAGTATGACGTCACGTAACTGGAAATAGTCCCCGGGCTGATATGAAGTTTGTGGGCATTTAGGGCTCTTTATCAGCCCGGAAACTCTCTATATAAACTATTGATAAATTTTCAAAATATTTAATAATCAGGTTTATTTAGCATGCATGTCCCATTGATTAGGTCGTACCCATTTAGATTTGATTTGTGAAAATGTACTTCAGAAAAAAAAATTGGGTAGTGGGGTAGTTAAGAAAACAGGGAAATGTTTTTTTATTTTGGTAGGCCAAAGGTGTCTTTTGTATTTTGTGTCCATGGAATAAGACAATACAAAATAATCATCAGTAGGTAGGTTATTGTGTTCCTGAGGAAAACAAAATCTTAGCTTTCCCTTGATTGCAGAATTTTATAGTTAACAACAAAAGGCAATAATGCAAGTACAAAACCAAATCACCCCAACAAAATAAAGCTTAGAAATATTACTGAAATACTTTTCAAATGTAACTAAGATCCTTCATGTAACACTTGTGACTACAGAATATTCTTATTCATAGCTTTAATCATCTTTCCAAAACAGAAATTTGATAACTTTCAGTCATATACAGGACTTTCAGAAACACATCGTAAAATCAACCTTTCATTTATTCTACTTTTATTATGATAAATAAAAGCAAACATTTTGAAAAAAAGGGTACACATTTTTAATCCAACGAAATACAAATTTCTACACTTACAATTGATGAAAAGATACTTTATTCAGTTGAGGTTGGACTTTAGTAACAGCAACAAAATGTATGATGTATTATTATTTTATAATAGGTGCTTCTTTATTATCACAATGGTGTCAGCCTGAAAAGGAGGTTTCCAAAGATGCAATATCAGACAAGCTTGATAATATAGCCATGAATATAGTAGCAGACCTACCTGAAGACATGAAGGCAAAGTTTAATAATGGTAAGAACTTTGAAGGATAGACCCTCCTGAAAATTAGACATATACCATTTTTGGAGTTCTCTGCCCCTGCTGCTTCAGGTTTTCCTTATGTCATCCTCTTTTTTGATTGTTAATTATATTCATGATTTCCTGTAGTTAAGTTATTTTCCCATGGTGTCTTCTATACTGCTTAGATCTTTTGCATGATTGTCTTTAATTCATTTAGACAAAGCAAATTAGGCTTTCATTTATTTCATACCAAATACAAGAGTCAAATTATAGATGAAACGTGGCTCCATGTGGCGGTAGACATGGTGTGTTGAGAATCCCTCACTGCTTTTGGTGGCTGCGTGACATAGGTCTAAATTTCATTACATTGCATTACATCAGGCAAGTGCACCGTAAAAGTGCAATAATCTGTCACTGTTGTATCGCTTTATGACCAAATCAATCAAGCACTGCACCAAACACAATCGTTCAATACAAGTAGGTCTGGCAACACTGTGGAAGGTCTTTTTATGGGAAGTAGCATTCATAATTGCCAAATAGAGGTGAACATACACTTCAATCCTTCACTGAAATGAAGACAAATGTTTACAAGTGAGACTTTGGATGAATGTTCATGACATTTATACAATAACAAATTTTTAAAATTGAAATTATTTATTGCAAGAAATTTCATACATTTGCATTTGGCTTCAACCACTGATAAATTAAATACAAGATTCTCCTTATAACATCTTGGGGATAGTAAATTCAATTGTTCTACATAAGAATGAAATGAACAGTCCAATCAAAACACCATAATAAATAATTCAATTAATGGTTTCATGTGTAATGGTCAAAAAAGGAATACATGAGAAAACACAATATGTTGAAGCCTTAGCAATCAGTTCCATGGAGAGAGGCGGAGACGGAGGTGGTCAATCCTCTATCATAGAAGCAAGCAGTATAAATTCGCAAATAATAATGATCCACACGCTTAACTAATGGCTCTATTGTCTGGATTGTATCTCAAAACGAGGCTATATTCTAAATATAGCCGAGGTTATCAAGGGATATTAATTAAAAACATATGTGATAAGTCTCCTAAGGGGTATAGGGTCTGCTGAAAGTTGACTTGTATAAACTTCATTTATGTCAATAAACTGAAACTTTCGGTAATGTAAAGGTTGTAATGACTACACAAAACAAAATAGTTCCAAGTGGTTTATGTAAAGTTATGAAACATTTCTTTTACTGTTAGGTGAAATTTTTAGTAATTTTTATCCTTAAAAAAAAAAAAAATGAACTGAAATGGTAATACATGTATTTACTTTTCTCCCTCCTGGTCATACATGTCTTTTATTTTTTTGGTACATTAAGTAAATACCTTAAAAATATGGTATCTTCAAAAAAATAACTTAAAAGTCAATTTTTTCCCTGTTAAAATTTTCAAGATTTTCTAAAAATGTTTGAAATAAGGTAAAAATAACATTTAATTTCAGAAAAATAATTCATCATGAGTCAATCCATTTGGGATTTGGGATTTGGGAAATCTCACCAAAGGGGTTGAATATTTCAGCCAGGCATGAGGGTTGCCTAAAATAACATTAATTGAATGAAATTTGCCAAAAATAACATTTAATGAGAGAAAAATAATCCATCATGAGTCAATCCTTTTGGAATAGCCTCTTGCTGAAATATTGAACCCCTTGGGTGAGATTTCCCTATCCCAAATGGACACTCTTAATGGTTTCTTAAATTTCCAGTCTTTTGTCAGTATATGTTCGTTCCTGGTATGGAATTGTAATATTTTTAATTAAAATACATCAGACTTTGTATTCAAAGTGATTTGCAATTATGATTCTTTTGGTCCTATCTTTTGCACATGTAACGATTCCAATGGATTCCAATGCCTTCAGGTATTCCTTTGCCCTTTGGAGAGTGGACAGTTGACCAGGAAGCCATTATACTGCAGGCTCAGAACCACATTCTCTATGACATTATGAAGTTTGCTGGCAACTCAGAGAATTATTATATACCTACCAACTCATATATTGACCAGGTCAGTCCTCTTGTGAATGTCATGATCTTTTAGAACTGTATTTTTTTGTTAAACAATTCAATGACCTTGACCTCATTTAACATGTATACCTACAACAAACTCAATCTAATTTTACATATACATTGTAGTACTGTTTCTCACATACAAACAAAGATAGATATTATCATTGCTTTAATGCAGTGTTTTTCTATTTAAAGGAATATCAACTATTTAGTGACCTTGACCTCCAGTCATAGCTATAACAACCTCTAACTCATTTTACTTGTTACCTGGTTTCTTACATACCAATGAAAATAAATTATATACAACAACTGCTATAATGCAACATTTCTCTTACTGATACCATTCTTTCCAGTAATTTGTAATCATTATGATCATACTATCTTTGACAATGCTTTGCTCTTACCGGGTATATTGTGCAAAAATGTTATGTCATCCTCTTTTTTGATTGTTAATTATATTCATGATTTCCTGTAGTTAAGTTATTTTCCCATGGTGTCTTCTATACTGCTTAGATCTTTTGCATGATTGTCTTTAATTCATTTAGACAAAGCAAATTAGGCTTTCATTTATTTCATACCAAATACAAGAGTCAAATTATAGATGAAACGTGGCTCCATGTGGCGGTAGACATGGTGTGTTGAGAATCCCTCACTGCTTTTGGTGGCTGCGTGACATAGGTCTAAATTTCATTACATTGCATTACATCAGGCAAGTGCACCGTAAAAGTGCAATAATCTGTCACTGTTGTATCGCTTTATGACCAAATCAATCAAGCACTGCACCAAACACAATCGTTCAATACAAGTAGGTCTGGCAACACTGTGGAAGGTCTTTTTATGGGAAGTAGCATTCATAATTGCCAAATAGAGGTGAACATACACTTCAATCCTTCACTGAAATGAAGACAAATGTTTACAAGTGAGACTTTGGATGAATGTTCATGACATTTATACAATAACAAATTTTTAAAATTGAAATTATTTATTGCAAGAAATTTCATACATTTGCATTTGGCTTCAACCACTGATAAATTAAATACAAGATTCTCCTTATAACATCTTGGGGATAGTAAATTCAATTGTTCTACATAAGAATGAAATGAACAGTCCAATCAAAACACCATAATAAATAATTCAATTAATGGTTTCATGTGTAATGGTCAAAAAAGGAATACATGAGAAAACACAATATGTTGAAGCCTTAGCAATCAGTTCCATGGAGAGAGGCGGAGACGGAGGTGGTCAATCCTCTATCATAGAAGCAAGCAGTATAAATTCGCAAATAATAATGATCCACACGCTTAACTAATGGCTCTATTGTCTGGATTGTATCTCAAAACGAGGCTATATTCTAAATATAGCCGAGGTTATCAAGGGATATTAATTAAAAACATATGTGATAAGTCTCCTAAGGGGTATAGGGTCTGCTGAAAGTTGACTTGTATAAACTTCATTTATGTCAATAAACTGAAACTTTCGGTAATGTAAAGGTTGTAATGACTACACAAAACAAAATAGTTCCAAGTGGTTTATGTAAAGTTATGAAACATTTCTTTTACTGTTAGGTGAAATTTTTAGTAATTTTTATCCTTAAAAAAAAAAAAAATGAACTGAAATGGTAATACATGTATTTACTTTTCTCCCTCCTGGTCATACATGTCTTTTATTTTTTTGGTACATTAAGTAAATACCTTAAAAATATGGTATCTTCAAAAAAATAACTTAAAAGTCAATTTTTTCCCTGTTAAAATTTTCAAGATTTTCTAAAAATGTTTGAAATAAGGTAAAAATAACATTTAATTTCAGAAAAATAATTCATCATGAGTCAATCCATTTGGGATTTGGGATTTGGGAAATCTCACCAAAGGGGTTGAATATTTCAGCCAGGCATGAGGGTTGCCTAAAATAACATTAATTGAATGAAATTTGCCAAAAATAACATTTAATGAGAGAAAAATAATCCATCATGAGTCAATCCTTTTGGAATAGCCTCTTGCTGAAATATTGAACCCCTTGGGTGAGATTTCCCTATCCCAAATGGACACTCTTAATGGTTTCTTAAATTTCCAGTCTTTTGTCAGTATATGTTCGTTCCTGGTATGGAATTGTAATATTTTTAATTAAAATACATCAGACTTTGTATTCAAAGTGATTTGCAATTATGATTCTTTTGGTCCTATCTTTTGCACATGTAACGATTCCAATGGATTCCAATGCCTTCAGGTATTCCTTTGCCCTTTGGAGAGTGGACAGTTGACCAGGAAGCCATTATACTGCAGGCTCAGAACCACATTCTCTATGACATTATGAAGTTTGCTGGCAACTCAGAGAATTATTATATACCTACCAACTCATATATTGACCAGGTCAGTCCTCTTGTGAATGTCATGATCTTTTAGAACTGTATTTTTTTGTTAAACAATTCAATGACCTTGACCTCATTTAACATGTATACCTACAACAAACTCAATCTAATTTTACATATACATTGTAGTACTGTTTCTCACATACAAACAAAGATAGATATTATCATTGCTTTAATGCAGTGTTTTTCTATTTAAAGGAATATCAACTATTTAGTGACCTTGACCTCCAGTCATAGCTATAACAACCTCTAACTCATTTTACTTGTTACCTGGTTTCTTACATACCAATGAAAATAAATTATATACAACAACTGCTATAATGCAACATTTCTCTTACTGATACCATTCTTTCCAGTAATTTGTAATCATTATGATCATACTATCTTTGACAATGCTTTGCTCTTACCGGGTATATTGTGCAAAAATAATACTGTCAGTAATACGCAGTAGATTAAAAAGTCATTCAATCTGGTAGAGATTCTTTTCTTTCATTGGTTAATAACAATAAAGAAATAGTGGGCTGTTTTACTAGAGAAACTGAGACAAATCATTATCTTCTATTTTTTTAATATAAAATTGAATGGATTAACGGCAGCATTTTGTTTTGGTCTCTTTACAGTTGTTTTTCATGAACACTGTGTTTAATCTAAGAGATCCAAATATAAAGTTTGTTAATGAACATTTATGATTTGTTGTAAGTTCTTTTGAAAAATGGCTCCTAGTTCAGAATCTTTGTAAAATGGCTCCTAGGTCAGAATCTTTGTAAAGTGGCTTCTAGGTCAAAATCTTTGTAAAGTGGCTCCTGGGTCAGACTCTTTATAAAGTGGCTCCTGGGTCAGAATCTTTGTAAAGTGGCTTCTTGGTCAGAATCTTTGTAAAGTGGCTCTTGGGTCAGACTCTTTATAAAGTGGCTCCTGGGTCAGAATCTTTGTAAAGTGGCTTCTTGGTCAGAATCTTTGTAAAGTGGCTCTTGGGTCCGACTCTTTATAAAGTGGCTCCTGGGTCAGAATCTTTGTAAAGTGGCTCCTGGGTCAGACTCTTTATAAAGTGGCTCCTGGGTCAGAATCTTTGTAAAGTGGCTTCTTGGTCAGAATCTTTGTAAAGTGGCTCTTGGGTCAGACTCTTTATAAAGTGGCTCCTGGGTCAGAATCTTTGTAAAGTGGCTTCTTTGTCAGAATCTTTGTAAAGTGGCTCCTTGGTCAGGATCTTTGTAAAATGACTTCTAGGTCAGAATCTTTGTAAAATGGCTCCTAGTTCAGAATCTTTGTAAAGTGGCTTCTGGGTTAGACTCTTTATAAAGTGGCCCCTGGGTCAGAATCTTTGTAAAGTGGCTTCTTGATTAGAATCTTTGTAAAGTGGCTCCTTGGTCAGGATCTTTGTAAAATGACATCTAGGTCAGAATCTCTGTAATGTGACTTCTAGGTCAGAATCTTTGTAAAGTGGCTCCTAGGTCAGAATCATTGTAAAAATCAACTTAATTATTAGGTGAGAAAGAACTCTATCAATTTTCAATATCCAAGGTCAAAATTTAAGGTGATAAAGTCAATGACAATGTGAATCTATACTTTGTGATGCTTGTTTTCTCTCGACTATGCTCCCTTTACTCCAGTAATGTTGTGTAGCATTACTAGACTGTTGATGTATCATATTGTCTTAATACTTTAGCTTTACTTAAAGGTGCTTGAGAGTATACAAGGGGTCCCTGTATCCTTGTCTATTTTTTATGTGGCAGTTGCCAGGTGGCTAGGTGTGCAGTTATTTTGTGTCAGCCATCTTTTATTGTATTATTAATACTTTAGCTTTATTTACAGGTGCTGGAGAGAATACTAGGTGTCCCTATATCCCTGTCTGTTTTGTATGTGGCAGCGGCCAGGTGTGCAATAATTTTGTGTCAGCCATTCTTTATTGTATTATCTTAATACTTTAGCTTTATTTACAGGTGCTGGAGAGGAAACTTGGTATTCCTATATCCTTATCTATTTTATATGTGGCAGTGGCCAGGCGGCTAGGTGTGCAGTTATTTTGTGTCAACCATCCTTCACATTTTCTCATTAAATGGAAGCAACATCCTTTGTAAGTGTCACGAGTATTTGTATAATCAGTTACTGAATATACAGTTAGACAGAATTCCCTTCAGCTGATTCAGTTGACTGTTGTTTTTATAACTCATAGATGTGAAGATTGAATCCTCTGGTAAGCGAAGAATGTCATAATCACCTTTACACAAGGATCCAGATATTTTTCTTTACAATATATCCACCGAAACTCTGCATGTTTTGTTTGTAGATAACTTAAAATACAAAAGTAAACGATGCAATGTTACTTTGGCACTAACAACTTCTTACCATGGTGGATATTCAAGGATACCCAGACACCAGAGGGCAGACCAGGCACCCAAAATGGTGTCTCCTGTTTGACTTTCCACACCAATTGTGAATTCCTGGAATATACAGACAATGTAAAAAAGGGAAATGGTGTGCGTCTCAAATCCTTTCTCTGGAGAAATCACATAGTCGTTTAAAACTTGGTTGAATTAAAACATATACCTGTACATAAGATGATTTTGTGCCTATTGAAAATTAAAATAATTCAGTACAGAAAATGCGTCTCCTTTCACATAACATGTTAAAGTAAATTTTTCATACTAATTGTTCCTCTATATATTTACCCAATTACTCTTTAGGATTAAGACTGATTTTTTTGCAGCAGGGACCCAGTAAATTGGTAGAAAGGAAGGGTTCCGTTCCGTTTGCTTTCTTAAACTAACATGGAAAAATTCATTAAAATGGTTATATGAAGGAGATTGCATGAGTATAAACTGTTCAGTGGCCACATCATGGTACATTGTATAGTAATGGAGATTTGTTTATATTTTAAGGGCCACAGAAGACAATCAGTACACTTTCATTGATGCCTTCTACCACGGAAAGTTACTCAACAGGAGTGAACTGGAGACAACTCCTTACTTCAGCAAAGCTATTGAGCCTGCAGCGGTACGTCATTTTAACTCCAAAACTATTTTGCAAGCTTTTGAGAGGAATGTTTTGAATAATTTTATGAAGTGCAGATAAATGGATTGAATTTTGGCTGGATTGCAAAGCATGAGGGGTCTATAAATTGGCAATATTCTCCTATACGTTTTCTGTATGCCCATCTGGTATCAACAATATGCATGCATTTAGCAGGATCTCTTGCATCCCATTAATGATACTTCAATCAAACTTGTTGGGTATGTAGACATAGATTAATTCTTCCATTGCAAAATTTGATGACCTTGACCTTGATCTCGATCTCATTTTGCATTTAGCTTGATCTTTTGCATACTATTAATAATAACTATTTCAAGCTTTTTTTTACAATTTATAGACATTTATCAGTTCCTTCTGACAGATGCAAAATTTGGTGACCTTGATTGATTTCAATAATTAGTGAACACAGATTGATTTTACCTTTTAATTACATGGCTTTACTGATAGGTTGTTCGTCATGATACGTTTGTAATTATCATAAAGATTATAAAAAGATTTTAAAAACTACCTAAGCTCTCTTGAAAGATCTTCAAAAAAGAAGTGTACCTGGATTGAATTATACAGTTGAGGTCTAAAGTTTCTGCTTTGCAATCCTGTACATAACGTCTTTGACGATTTTTTATTTCCCTTTGTATTCACAAATCAAACAGTCTGTACAGACAAGATACAATGACTTATAGATGTCATTGTAATACAGTATATCACAGGATATAGCATTTACCCAGTATTGAGGAATTTTTGCGGACTGCAAAACCCCCATTAATTAACTAAAAATAAACAGTGGAAAAGTAATATATGTCAAAACACTGGAGAATTGTTAGCCGGATTGTAAAGCAATTCTAGTCTATAGATTGGCAATATCTATCTGTCTGTCTGTTTGTCAGTCTGCCTATCTATCCGTCTGTCCATCCATCTGTCAACATTTTGGTTAAAGTTTCTGGTTGAAGCAAAATCTCAGCGTCTAAGTGAAGTATAAACATAAAACCTTATTCCTTATGAATAGAGCTTTCAAATTATGCCATGACTTTTGACTTAGTGACTTTGACCTACTTTTAAGAAACTTTGGCTATATCTTTGAATTAATAGGAATAGGGCTTTGATACTTCATCCATAGTTTCTTTCTGACAAGTGCTTTCAGTTGATACCATCACTTCTGACCTTGTGACCTTGACTTTGTTTCAAATTTGCTTTGCAATCCAGGCCATATCGTCTTTAGCAGTTTCTTATTTTTCTAACATGATTTTGCTATTTTTTACTTGTAAAAGAGCAAATATCAGACTCATCAACACACCTTTATAGAATTATTTCTGATAATTATACCATGTGTATAGTATCAGAATGTTAAAAAAATATGAATTATTCATGATATTTTACTTAACAGTGATAAAGACAATTATGCTTAATCATTACCGTATGAATCACTTTATGGTTTTGGTTTAGGTGTATCATCGCATGTGTCGTAACCTGCTTGGCATACTAGATCGGCAGGCAATGGGGCATAACCATGTCAGTATGATGCGGTCCCTGATACAGTTGTGTACCCTGATACATCCAGA
Organism: Pteria penguin; assembly: GCA_035048485.1. Taxonomy (NCBI): domain Eukaryota; kingdom Metazoa; phylum Mollusca; class Bivalvia; order Pterioida; family Pteriidae; genus Pteria; species Pteria penguin. The sequence continues at coordinate 11,039,930 of CM068582.1, forward strand.
TGATGTCAATGTATTGATACAAAGTGTACGGATCTACGTCTACCTCAACATCAATCTGGAGGAGGTCTGTAGAACTGATTCATTGATTGATGAATACTTGTTTAATGTGTGCAGTAAGATAATTTCACCATTGTAGTGTCTGATGTGCTGTATTATAGGCCCAGTGAAAGAAATTTTTGTTTTACGCCAAGAGTAATTTTGTTATTTGGTTATAGCATCAGCCTGATGTATCACATTAAAATTAAGACCTTTTCAGCCAACCCCTCAGAGGCATAGAGGGATCTTTTACCAGCCACATCTATTATGACACAGAACTTTGGTTTTCACTGTCTCATCTGAAAAACGCCAGACCTGAATGTTATTGCCGATATAGTGGCAGCCAATTTTGAGTGGTTATAGTAGGGAGAAAATGTAGACAATTCCTGGTTTTGTCAAGGGAGGTTTGCCAGTTTACCTGCCAAAAGTTAGGGATTTCTTATGTGGTGTTTCTTTTTCTTTCCAACTCCACACAATAACCATTGTCTTATACCTAAAATAGAGTATGGTGTAAAGCAAGGGAAAAAAATCTCTCCTTCTCTCTTCACAGATAAAGTGGGATAAAAATATAGATGCTAATCTAGAGTGAGAAATGATTTAAAGGTGCATTTTTTGTAATTTTGTAAATGTATTATAAAATGCAGTAGTCTTGAGTGGAGCATTATGGGATAGGTTGATTGAACTGTAGGAGAGGTGTGTGATCTTTTATCACAGTACACGTGCATTAATTTTTATACGCCTGTCCAATAGACGGGACGTATTATGTTATGGCGCTGTCCGTCCGTCTGTCCAGGGTCATGTTTTCCGGACTTTTTTTGGACGTCTTTCAAGATATTGCGATGAAATTTAGTATATAGCTTCATTTCAAGCGGCGTCAGCACCAGTTCGAGTTTCGTTAAGGTTGACCTACTTTTGACAGAGTTATGGTCCTTGGACTTATAAATTTCAAGATTTTTTTCAGAAATCCATTAAAAATCTATTTTTTGTCAAAACATTATGAAATTTATTATGAAACAAGTAAAATGTACCAACTATCACATATGTTACGGGTTTTAATATCTTTTTCTTCATTTTTGAGAAATTTATAATTTTAGGGAGGGGGTAACCATATGTCCTAGGTCATGTTTTCCGGACTTTTTTTTGCCGTCTTTCAAGATATTGATTGAAATTTGGTATATAGCTTTATTTCAAGCGGCGTCAGTACCAGTTCGAGTTTTGTTACAATTGACCTACTTTTGACGGATTTATGGCCCTTGGACTTAGAAATTTCAAGATTTTGTTTTGAAAATTCATTAAAAATCTAATTTTTGTAAAAACATTATGAAATTTACCATGAAACAAGTAAAATGTACCAACTTCCAAATATTTTACAGGTATTGATATCTTTTTTTTTTCATTTTTGAGAAATTTATAGTTTTAGGAGGGGGAAGGGGGGGGGGCCTAGTTCTAAAAAATTTCAAGTTTTTTTTTGCAGGTCAAGTTCCAAGCTGGGTTGGATAGGACCATTCTGCAGGAGTTATTGCCCTTGGACTTATTCCTATGATAAAATGCTATGAAACGCAATTAACTTCAGTAAACGTCAGATGTTTTTCATGAAAATCGTGCCAAATGCGAATTGATCCTGTCCGAATTAAGCGACGGGCGTATTATGCCACGCTAGGCGTTGCTCTTGTTCTAGATATTCAACCGAAAAATCACTCTTATTGCATATTTTAAATCTAACTATTTTAATCACATTTGATCATTTTAACATAAAATTCGTAACACACAGATAAGTATTCGTGGCTACCAGAGTACATGTATAGTATAGTTTATTAATAAAAGACTAAATGGTTTATTTGCATACAGAAATACAAAATTCTCAAATGACAATACAGAGTGAAAGCTCAGACATAAAAATAAATAAATGAAATTAAAGAGGGACTGATGCACAAGTTTATGAAAATTGAGGGGGACAGCAATGCAAAGAATACATCAGTAATAATGATAGTGAACATGTACATGTACAAGATAATGAATTCTTAAAATCCTCATTTGAGAAGCAGATTTCAACATTTTACCCACATTACATTATGTTTAATGTTTTTAATTGCAAATAACTTAAAAAGTTTAAACATTGAGAAATGAATCCAATTATATGGCTTAATATATAATTTCTGATTATCTGAATACATAAGGTAAACAAAGAACAAAGTGGTACATGTCATCAATTACATCTCTACAAAAATGACAAACTGGGTTATTTCTCTCCACTCTGCTATATCTACCCTGTTCAATGCATATGTATGTGACGATACTCTGAATTTAGACAGAAAAGTAAACCAAATCATCTGGTAAAGATTTGCATAGATACTTTTGTAGTGAAAAAGAGTCAACAAGGTATTTATACCATGTTTATTTACAAAAATACAATATAGTCCTTTGTTTTGGAATTTAAACACAACGCTTACTCAGTGATGTTGAAAAGTGTCAATCTAAAGGTTTAGACCGACAAAATTAGATTCTGACTCACAAAATTCTGAATTTTTATGCCCCCGGATCGATAGATTGGGGGCATATAGTTTTTGTCCTGTCTGTTTGTCTGTCTGTTTGCTTGTTTGTCTGTTGTCAACTTTAACTTTGGCCATAAATTTTGAACCGTGAGGGATAGAGACTTCATATGTCATTTTTGTATATTTCATCGTCCCGACTGGCAAAATTTTCAAAATCACTGAAAATGATTTACATGTTTGAAAGCTTTTCAACATCTCTGCACTTAGTGAGCCTAATCCAGGTTAATTTGGAAATTACCAAAAACCACTGTGATTTTGTACAAAGGTGTGAACTGGCGCTAGTAAAATTACACCTGATTTTCTTTGAATCACCTGAACTACACTGTAATGTAACAGATGTACAAAAATAGTCGTAGGATTTTTACAGCAAAAGTTTTTATGACTCCACAAAACTGAGGTACTTTCTATGCAATCTATAGTAAAAAAGATTCAAATTTTGTAATGATGTTTCATGAACACTTTTTGTTTGTAGTGTAGAGACAGACTGCAGGAGGTAGAGGAGATACAGAATGATCAGTCACTCCTTGCTGTTATAGGTTACCTTATGGCATCTGTAGACGTTAAAATTCAGGAAAACCGAGAGAGATTGCAAGAGAAGGTAGGTATACAGATGGCACAATGGCAATATTAGGTCACTTAAAGTGAAAGGTCACAGTGACCTTTCAGATCCTTGTTTTGTCCATAAATGTGCTTCATCTGTCAATTGTAATCTTTTCGCGTTTTGAACCAATCACAGCAAGAAGTATCTTAAAGAAAATCTATGAATAAAAAAAGCTAGCCCCCAAATAGGCTGTCAGAGGAATTAAATTTGACGCAGTCATATTCTTCATTAAAATTTGTCTTATAATGTATTAAAAATTAGAATTTTTATCAAATTTGGTGTATATGAATTTTCAAACAATATCTACGAAGGTGTGAACAAAAAGAAATACCAATATATAGGATCAAGACAACAAGTAGAACAAGACTATACATTTTTTCATTTTTAAGCTATCCATTTTAATTCTTATAGGTTGTGCAAAAACTTCGAAAAGATAATGAAGGTGTGAAATATTCTGTTGGAATGGTTATGAAACATAAACGGTAAGAAATGAAAACCTAGAGGGCTTTCAATGAGCTTTGCCGTCCGTTATCATCCGTTAGGCGGCGCTTGTGTACTATGAGTTAGAAATGACGTTGAACGCTAGCAACCTTTTGACGTCATAAGGACGTTTCATTGTTCTTTACCTCATTTTTGTGGGAATACGTTTTATTTCCTCCCTTAACATCAGGACCGCAGTTAATGGCGGGGAAGTCCATTTGGGTAGCGTCAAATATTAGCACCTCCATTATTTTTAATTCAGTGTCATTAGAGAACTGAATCAATTATTAATCAAATTGAATTAATTATACAATACGTCAGTTTCGAAATACAAATCTGGACCGTCAATTTTCGGTTTTTATGTGCTCCTTGAGACGCAAGAGGGTAAAGGTGGGGCACTGCTGGCCATTATAGTAAAGGATATCTCCCTAATTTCGAATTATAAGGAATAATTCAAAGAAACTACCAACACTAATTTGTTGAGCATTGTCAAAATGAAGTATCCTAGATGTTCATGTATTATGCTTTCCCTGATAATTTTCATAATAAACTGCCCCTAAAACATTTTTTTTCAGTTTTATTTTCTAAATCTATCTGAACATACAAACATTATTATCCTTCATGTATTTATCGATTTATTAGCGTTTAAACAGAGTGGGTCATTAACTTTACACAGAGACGGATGTTAACGTGTCCCACGTTTGTCACACGGAGCGCGTAAAATTAGAAAAATTTCAATCCGGATCGGTATCTCGAAACTGGCGTATTGGGTCTTTTTATTATACAGAGTTATTTCCCATTTAAGCAGGTGTTTTACTTTAAACCATTGTGACATCAACCAGTCTATGGAAACTGGCGTAAAACTGTGAGAAATGATATGATGTTTAATAACATGTGCAATATTATCGCTGACAGACTATACATACATTGAAAGTATTTTATTTATATATATATAGTGAATACCAAATTCTCTGTAATCATCAACCTTAGGTGGGCATGCATAGTTGCCAATTTAATTGAAACTTTCTGACGATGATTGTTGTGGTGAAATATGAAAAAAAGTCTACAATACAGGAGTCAAATTGTTTAGTGTACTGTTACCATGGCAACCAAGGTTCAATTCTGGATTTATACTATTATTTGCGTTTTAGGTTTAAGGGCAAATTCTATTAATAAACTTGATTGTCTGGGTTAATCATATCTCTGAACATGACAGTTAAATAACTTTTAAATATTATTAGCACTTTTCACCAAGTTTTTTCTTGTATTATGTTACACAGTACTGATTTTCTATTGTTTTCATACCTCTTCCATGTATAATATGAACATAAAATGTAAAGCAATGCAGGGGTACCATGAAAAAGTAAACCATGTGGTAGAAAAACATCTTTCTGTATTTTTCAATAGTCTTAAAACATTTCTGGGGCTATCTAAGAAACTCCTCAAAATTATTGGAAAACATCTCTGAAAACTGAACAGGGTATAAACACTGTCAGGTCCATTTTTCAAGTACATATGTGTATCACATGTGTAATGTATGTTCACAGGTATGATTACATGTGTGTAATATACGGCTGGGACAGAGTGTGTATGGCCAGCCAGGAATGGATCTTCCAAATGGGAGTCCATAATCTCCCAAACAAAGACAAGCAGCCGTTCTACAATGTACTGGTACACAAGGATGGTACAACACGATATGCTGCACAAGGTTAGGATATAAAGTACTGTTTTTTTGTGTTACATGTGAAGCTTATTGACACCTAGGGTTATGATTATTCATTGCCTTTGTCCATCTTAAAAATTGTAGGTGGCTATTCACATCCAATCTCTTTGTCCAGGCGGTAAATACACAATGTACTGTGCTTGGACCACTGATGAGGTTTTTATGCCCCTGGATCGATAGATTGGGCCATATTGTTTTTTATTTTTCTGTTTGTTTGTCTGTCTATTGTCAACTTTAACCTTTGCGATAACTTTTGAACATGAGAGACAGAAGTTTCATACTTGACAGGCATACTCCACTAGTAAAGCCCTTTCAAATTACACTGAGCTCATTAACCTCATACCTTGACCATGACCTTTACCCTACATTTCAAAATTTGCCTTATTTGCCATAACTTTTGAACCATGAGACAGAGACTTTCATATTTGGTATGCATACTCCACTAATAAAGCCATTTCAAATTACGCCAAGGCTATTGAGCTTGTAACCTTGACTATGACCTTTGGCCTTCATTTCAAAATTTGCCTTATTTGCCATAACTTTTGAACCATGAGACAGAGACTTTCATATTTGGTATGCATACTCCACTAATAAAGCCATTTCAGATTACGCCAAGGCTGTTGAGCTTGTAACCTTGACTGTGACCTTTGGCCTACATTTCAAAATTTGCCTTATTTGGATTTTGTTGCCGCCAGAGGCATTCATGTTTCAAAAACACGTCTTATTTACCATTTAAATGCATGTGAGGTTCATATTGTGAAATTTAGTTGTTCTCAAGTTGTTCACTGCATTTATGCCTCTGTTTAAATTGTGGTTTGCAGGTGACACATGTTGTTTTGCAGGTGACACATGTTATTTTGCAGGTGACACATGTTGTTTTAAACACAACGCTCTTGTTAGGAATGAGCTCTTACATTACATCAAAAATGTTATATGCAATAGTTCTGTAGCAGTTTTGAAAATAAAAATCAATACTTACCTAATATTTTGATAGTTTATACTTTCATTTGTGTTTAAGTCTACTGTAACCACAATTGCTGCTTGGCTCAGATAGTGGTGCCTTTGAATCAGGTGGTATCAAGTTTTAACCCAGTTATTTCCTTGTCGGTGTCCTGTTTTCTGTTCAACTTCAACAGAAATGCTCAGATTTCATGAAACAGAAGAAATTTGCTCATAAAAGTTTCTTTACTGCTTTAGATGTGTTCATTGTATAAGAAAAATATTCCTGTGTCTTTCATTAAGCATATGTGCTGTAAAGCAACTAAAACAAGCAATATCCTAGTTGTATTTGCTGTGTTTTCTGCCATGTAGAGTCTGAACTATATGTGAGGATCTTGATACCACTGATATAGCTACATTTTGTTTCCTCAGGAATGTCAGTGGTTACAGCCAGTAATCAAATGTATCTCATCTTTACAGAAAGTCTGTTTGTCCCTGAAGAATCAGACTACTGCCAGATAGAGCATCCTGAGGTTGGCAAGTACTTCACTAGATTCAACGGTACATACTTCACAATGAATGAAGAGAAAGCGAAAATCTACCCTGATGATGCTTTCCTTACGGAGAATTCTGCTCAATTATTGACTGATCCGCCGTTCACTGAGCTGGGAAACTGTGGACATAGGTAGTGGATCGGGAGGAAGAGAAATGTACTGAGCAATACAACAATCTTGCCAGTACCTTCAGGGGATTTTATGTCCTATGAGTATTATCATTAAAAGGTCATACTGTTATTCTATTGCTGAGATGGGAAATTTCTGGGACATCTGTCCTAAAGTTTTTAGAAATCCTTGAATTTTTTTTTTAATATTTCAGTGATTCCTTGGAAGGTTCTAGTATATTTTTTAGAGAAAAATCAAATATTTGGTGTGGGTACTTTTTATATTTTGTTTTTATGAAATATTCAGAAATGTTTTACGGATGAAGTTTGATGGAAGGCCGAGCTGGAAGTAATCAGTAAACTTTAACAAAACAACGTCATTGGGAATATGGCATCTATTTATTTTAGTGGATAATTGACTAAAACTATCATACCATAAATATTTTCCCATCCATAGACATTAAAACAACAATGTACACCTTTAATAGTGGAAGCAACTGTTCAGTCTTTAAATACTTTACTTGATAAGTTAAGCCTCCCCAGAGTGTAATGTCATCAGATATTAGCCCACAAGCTCCAAATCTTCATATAACTAAATCAAGTTTGAATGTAAATACCTTCATTAATCGTCTTCACAATATCTAACAATATCTGCAGAATCTGAGATGTGGTATCCGTTTTAAGGTACCGCCTGTGATGTTGACTATATGTTTTATGTATTACACCACATACGAACTACCACTATATATCAGGAATACTTTGACGGGCATCCCTCCGTCTGTCTGTCTGGTAGGCTCCTTGTATTTGGAATGCAGACAACACATATGTTCCTTCAAACATTTGTATTTTTAAGGTGCAATCAAATTTTAGCTGGATTATGATATACATGTACATGTATTCTCATCTGTGAATTTTGATTATTTTTCATCATTGCTTTTTATTAAAGGAATGTTTCTTAGTACCTTATACATTATCACTATATTCAGGTATAAGTCTGCCTTAAACAGTCTTTGTAAATCAGATATTGTTTTCTATTACTGTTACTGTATTTTTCTATGATGTACAAAATTTTACATAAGCCATAAGCAGTGTACATAGTATTTTAATTGAATTTATATTTTGAATATTGCTTATGATAATTTTTTTTGTAAATTAATATGAAAGTAGGAGGGTATAACAGTTAGCTAATCCACAAAGTCTATCCCTGTATTTTTATACTGCTTATGTGAGCTTAATTCATAAATGGGTTAAAAATGAATTGGATTTATTCAGGGTATTTTGACAAAATTGTTCTGGTATGAAAATCATGATCATGAATTTGGAAATTTGTGCTCGCTTTGTACCACTGGAGTATTTTTTTTTTGTGATGAGTATGTTTGTATGATATCTTGCAAACAAGGTTGGCAAGCTCATTTGCATCATTGTTTTGGGATGAAATGGTAAAATATGAAGCCCCATGTCACAATGGATTTGGACAGGTTAAAATATATCTTACTGATTCCAGGTCTGTTGCATTGGTTAAAATGCATCTAAAAGATCCAGTCACTATGAAATGAAATGAACTTGAAAAACAGATTTTATTTTTTATCTCCAAACCTGAACTGAATTTGTAAAAGGCAACAAGAACAATTGATGGCCACACTGGGATTCCAACTTAGAACCATCATAGATTGCTTCAGCATATGTCTTCCTCAACCAATTCTTTTTCCTTAAACTTTACAAATACTTTTATAGCAGCCTTCAAACAAAATTTCCTGACCGATGAGAAATGATAGTGCCTCCGATTTTATAATTGGCAAGGCAAAATGATTATTAACCAGGCTGCCATTTGAACAAAGAGCCTTTCTTCTACCATATAAACACTTTACCTTGTGATCTATATTGAGTCAGTATCCCAGTCTGCTGTGCGTAAATTTAGAAAATGTGTGGTTTGTAGTTGTACGTTATGGTAGTCAGTTTGAGCAGAAAAATGAATGACATTATTTGTGCAGATAATAAATAATAGTCAGTGACAGTCTCCAATTCTGATCATTTCTTTCAAATGTTTGTACATGTACATGCTTTTTTTTTCATTCATCAGTATGTAAATAATATACTAATACATGTACCTATTTAATTTAACATTTTGCAAACATTTTAATACTATGTTTACAATTTAAGAAAAGATTTGAATAAACTTATGAGACGGCTCTCTCTCTCTTTCCTACATATTTATGTAAATCTACTATGAAATTTTCAAAGCTTTTTCATTGTTCTGACAGCAGTGTGATCATAGATATACAGCATGTAATAATTCTTATATGTTTTGTGCCCCTGCTTAGACAGATCAAGACCATACATCACTGACCTTAACCTTGTCTATTTTAAAATGTAGGCGATGGAGACTTCATATATGTCAGTCATGCTCCCTAAGTCAGTGCCTTTCAGTCATAGTCAAGGTCGTTGACCTCTTTACCTATGTTTCTGAAATTAATGCCAGCTGTGGCATAGTATTTTACAAATACTTGGTTTTCTGAGTATTTAAAACATAATTATGATATTAGATATATATACAGAAGAGATATTTTCAGGATTTGGCTTTTGTTACCACATTTTTGCAATGCCAAGACATTGTATTCTACATGTCAAAATAATTTTTATGGAACAAAATTGATAGATTTTGTCATATTGTTTTTTATCTGTCTGTCTGTTTGTTTGCCTGTTGTCAACTTTAACCTTTAACCTTTAACCACAACTTTTGAACCTTGAGAGATAGAGACTTCATATTTGACATGAATAAAGCCCTTTCAAATTATACCAAGGTCATTCACTTCGTATCTTTTATGGTAACCTGTGACCTACATTTCAAATTGGCCTTATTTCGACTTTGTCACCGCCGGGGCATTCGTGTTTCACAAACATATTATTTTTTAAAGCAGAATGCATATGCCTTGAGTTTGCAAAGATCAGTTAACCATTGTTGCAATTAATTTTTAAAGAGAACAGTAGTGTGGTTAATATCATGTGAAAGTTGTTATTTCTGTTACATTCTGTACAGTGTTAGCCCATATTTATTTAAGAAATAAAATATTCACAAGCGTTGTGTAGATTCTGTATGATAAAGGACATGACAAGCAGTTTAAATATTCTTAAATACATCGGAGATAACAGAGTTTTATCTCACCTGAGCTGGAGGTTCAAATGAACTATTTTGATAGTGCAGCATCCGTCGTCCGTCCATTAACTTTTCACATTTTCGACTTTTCCATCAGAACCATTATTGATTTTAACATAATTTGGTAGGGATGCAGTATTTATGGTTCCCTACAAATGCAGTTTTGCCAGAGTCTCAGAGTAGGGAAAGATAGGCCCAAGAGGGTTGCGATGGTGGATTCAGAGAGGGCGGAGGGGACGTTCGCCCCCACCCCTAAAACCAAAGAAAGAAAGAAACTGTCATCTGTAATTGTCTTCGCAACAAACTAGTATAGATCAGATAATTGCACTCTACTCGACTTCTTCTGGCCATTTTGACTAAGTGCGTGGCTTCTACACCAACCCGCCTCTTTCTAAGATAAAAAAACCCCATAAATGGCAGGTCACAATAATTTTTTCTCACAACTCCGTCTAAAGGTGCTTCTGTACTGTTCATCTGAAATAATGTATGTGAGAGAAAGTTAAGAGATGATGGCGGATCATCTGTAATTATCTACGCAACAGACTAGTATGAATCCGATAATACTTCTCGACTTTTCCGGGTCATTTTGACTAAGTTTAGGGCTTCAACACCAATCCCTCCCCTTTCCTGACTGAAAAACGTATACGGCAGGTCGTAGTATTTTTCTCCGTCTAAAGTACTGTACTGTCCACCAGGCACCAGTTGTGCGAAACTTTAGCCAATTGTTAAATTTTATCTAACTACATCTTTGAAATGAGAAGACTTTTTAAAAGTCATAGTCTGTGTACTGATTTGTAGCATATGAAACAAGCTTTGTAAAGTAATTTACGATTTTATACGAAAATCTTATAGATTAAATTACATGTAATTGTTCTCAAACTTTAACCATTGGTTAGCTTAACCAGTGGTTAAAGTTTCGAACAAATGGCCCCAGATGTACGCGAGAGAGAGAGATAGAGAGAGAGAGAGATGATGGAGGATTTTGTGATGCAACCGACTCGGATATATTAGAAAATCAGATCTGAGTTGTTTGACAAAATCCACCATAGATACAGCTAGAATAACAACAGAAAGACATAATTAACAATACAAAACGCTTTGGTTATCCGGCATTTGATACGCTTACTTGGGAAGGTGAAATTGTGCTATTCTAAGTACTAAAAGTGTCATATAGAAGGGGCAACCCCCTTTGGAACCCCCACCAGCTTGAAACAGCAGTCCCCTGACCCCTCGCATGACTTAGCCCTCCACCAACTTCAAAAGCTAGATCCGCCACTGGGTTACTTGTTTTTGATTTCGTTCTAAAATCTAATGGTTGGGACCGCAGACTAATGTCGAGATAAGCCGGATTGTCGAGATAAGCCGGGTTGTCGAGATAAGCCGGGCTGTCGAGATAAGCCGGATTGTCGAGATAAGCCGGATTGTCGAGATAAGCCGGGTTGTCGAGATGTCCGTTGTCGAGGATACAGATATACAAGGATGAGGGTGTTAATTCAAACAAGTAAACACAGACAGAAAGCAGTGTGGTTTGATAAGTTTAATTATAAATGTAATGTGTATGGATATCAAAACAATATCTATTAAGCACTGTGGTGTGCGATAAAGACGTTCGCATAAAAGCTTTAAACCCAGAAATCCACTTTCTTCTGTGCCATCCTGACTTTGCGCTCCTTTACTAAAATGCCTGAAAATAATGACGTCTGTTTCAAACATTTCCAGAATGATTACAGTTGATAGCATCAATTTAAAAAAAAAAACAAAAACAAAACAGAACAAAAAAACAAAACAAAACAAAACAAAAAAAAAAACCAAAAACAAAAACAAAAACCAAAAAAACCCCCCAAAAACCAAAAAGACCAACACCCCCCCCAAATAAATTAAGATAAAGTAACTATTCTCTTACATTCCTCAAAAATGACTGCAGTTATTCCTTTGGTAATTTATCATAAACCTTTTCTTTTTTTTTTATTTTCTATTTTTTAAGTACACGACTTAATACATCAATCATTTCATGCACATTACTATTATCATACATTACTTACTATTATATAAAATACATGCACATGATTTTTATTTCATAAGTAAAATATATATTAGGTTTCCATTTCAGTAACACTTGCGTACCTGACTTCTTTATATTACTTAATGGAAATAAGATATTTGAGTTCTTATGATAATAACACTCACCTGTCCTTTTTGGGTACACTCTTGTCTGTGTGGACATTTCAGTTAATTCTGAAATAAGAAGATATTATAATTATATGGGTCAAACATAATGATTTCAGGGTGACGAGCTCGGTAAATATGTTTAAAGACTCCATAATTATATTCCGAAATAAGTAAGTTATTGAATTATATACTTACTTTTTCTGTAGTTCACTCCTTTAACTACTCTTTCAATGTCAAGAGCCTGCTTCTTTAGTGTGTCCCCTGTAATATTACAATACAAATATATAATAAATGAAGACAATATTATAGGAATATGATAATGGAATCATATTGTACATCATATTTACTATTATTTTGCTGCATAAGCATTATTTTATACACTGAATATCAACAGGAGGCGCCATTTTATTGTGCGAGCCTACACATAGTGCGATTGATTGATTGACTGATTATTGTTTTACGTCACTCCACGATTATTTCAGGTATATGGTGACGGCATCTGCCTGATGCATTGCGTAGGAATTTATGCCTTCGCAACAGACCCAACCGAAGCAGTGAGGGATCTTTTACGTGTCACGCCTACCGTGACACGGGACCTCGGTTTTAACGGTCTTGTTCGAAAGACTGGACACCGGTGTACTCACGGCCGGAGTCGAACCGGGGACCTTTCGGTCACAAGCCCAGCACATCATTCACTGAGACCTACCGGCTTCACACATTGCCAAGCTGACAGTATAGGCATCAGTTCAATGGATCAAAAGACACTACCGGCTTCACACATTGCCAAGCTGACAGAATAGGCATCAGTTCAATGTATCAAAAGACACTACCGGCTTCACACATTGCCAAGCTGACAGTATAGGTATCAGTTCAATGGATCAAAATACACTGTCTTAGTGAGAAAAATGTCGGAGACTATATACTCATCCCCTGCCCCATCTTGTATTGTCAAACCTTTTAATTTCTTTCTGTACTCACCTACTGTATTCTTGGAACCATGGATTTTCTTCTCCATTGTTTCTAACCTTTTAGTAAGTACCTCATATTGGTTCAAGAATTCGTTGCGTAGGGCTACAAATATAATATTCGAAAGAGGTTTTTAAAGGATGTTATTATATAGAAAGTAATTAATGTCCACTTAATATCATTCGGTGGGAAATGTAATGCTTTACTTCCAAAATCTACTTGGCATTGTCGAATTTCCAGATAATTTATTCAATGGTTTGTGGTGGTCAAACGACTGTTATATGTAGGACAAGATAATCATGATAAAATACCTTGAGCAGTATGTTCAGCATGTATTTTTCCTTCCATTTCATCCTCTAATTTGTTAATTAAATTGCGATTCTCTGAAATTAAACGAATCATTGTTAGAATCCCTTGGAATTAAAAAGCAAAAAAAAAAAAAAAAAAAAAAAAAATACAAATAAAAAAACACGCAAAACAAAAGCAAAAACAAATGCAAAACTTAAAAAACAAACAAAAAACACAAAAGCAAACAAACAAATACCAAAACAAAAAAAAAATTAAAGAAAACACTTAAACCCCCCCCCCCCCCAAAAACCCCAAAGAAACAAAACAAAAACATAAAAGAAACCATAAACAAAAAACCCCAAAACCCGATCAAAAAAGTTACAAACAAACAAAACAGAAACAACAGGCAGAAAAAAAGCACAAAAACAACAAAAACAGAACAAAATATAGTTAAGCACTTTAATCTTAGATGTAAAAGAAATATATCATTATGTGAATGAATACAATTCAACACGTTTTTAAGGTTTATCTCCGTAAATGTAGCACCTCTCCGAATGAATGTACTCACGTCTAACTCTTGTGGCTGCCTTCTCCTTCACCGCTTTTATAGCCCGTAATGTGCTGGTAACTTCACTTTTCAAGTCAACAATGTCTGTACAAATTTATAGATAAACACATGGTTAACATTAAATGCGAAAATGTAAAGGTATAATACTAGTAATAATAATAATAATAATAATAATAACTAGAGCTGACCTTGTTGGCGAGCCAACAAGAAGGTTTCACAAGACTCAGTTGAAAAAGTTAAGACCAAATGTCTTGGCTTTTTGTTGTTCTGGGATTGAAAATGAAGAATTCAGCATGAAAGATTTTTCTCCGGGGAATAAGAGGAAGAAATATTTTGGGACCACATCCCTTTGTGGGGCCCCAAGGTATGCGGAAAGGACTGTGAAACCGTTAAATCTGACCGCAAATATCTTAAAAACGGTAAGGGATATAGAAAAAAAAACTTTAGGTAAATACATACATTTTATTTTTCACGAAGAATCGATTCCAACCATTCCCGATTCGATCGGATGAAAAGTAAGGGAGCTATGACGTCATTTAAATAGTATTACGTCATGTTCAGGAATTTCGCAATATGCCAAATCCCACTTGTCAGTCGGTAAATATTTTTATTCTGTATCATGCTACCAAATTTCACACCACTAGCTTTATAAATAAGCGAAACACAGCTTCCTGAAGTTGAAAAGTGTATTTTCAGGAATGGTGAAACCATGAATTTTGACGGCAAATATCTCAAAAACGGTAAGAGATATCGAAATTCTGTTGTACTAATTAGGATGTTAAATTTTCACGCAGAATCGATTCCAACCATCCCCGATTCGATCCGATGATAAATAAGGGAGATATGACGTCATTTACAAAGTATGACGTCATTTTCAGGAATTTGGCTCCATGCCAAATTCCTCTTGTCAGTCGGTAGATATTCTCAATCTCTATCATGCTACCAAATTTCACACCTCTAACTTCCTCAATAAGGGAAACACAGTTTCCTGAATTTGAAAAGTGTGTTTTCAGGAATGGTGAAACCGTGAACTTTGACCGCAAATATCTCGAAAACGGTAAGAGATATCGAAATTCTGTTTCGAGTATTTACCTTTTTACTTTTTCACGCAGAATCGATTCCAACCGTCCCCGCCTCGATCCGATGAAAAATAAGGGAGATATGACGTCATTTACAAAGTATGACGTCATTTTCAGGAATTTGGCTCCATGCCAAATTCCTCTTGTCAGTCGGTAGATATTCTCAATCTCTATCATGCTACCAAATTTCACACCTCTGTCTTCCTCAATAATCGAGCTATAGGCGAAAACATTTCATGAATAATTAATGAGTGTTGATGACGTCACAAACATCACTTTAAAGGGGGTTGTCGTGTTCAAACGCAAATAACTCAAAAACCGTAAGAGTTAGCGAAAATCTGAGAACACTTTACTGGTAGGTATTTGAACGCTCTATCGAATGGAAGAAACCCGATCAAAATCCGACTGCAAATAAAGTCGCTAGACCTTGCCAAAGATTTGATTCGAAAATTTTCAATAATTTCAAAAATATTGGCAGCATGCCATTTTCAGTCCAGAGGTAGATTAAGAATGTGGAAACATGTTTAGATATAAAATTTCATGCCGATATCTCATTTAGTAAGAGAGCTATTAACGTATGAATATTTAATTAGCTTTGATGACGTCATAGCGAATTTTCCCACGCTCATTGTGACTTTATTTATGGTCCGATTTCAAAAATTTTTCACATTCCAAATCAGACCATTGAAATCTTTCATCCTACTTTCTAAAATCTAAGATTGAAATATTCTTTTTGAAATGAAAACAATCGGGTCAAGGTCAACTTTTTCGGGGTAAAGCTACGAAATTGACGCAGTGACATAAAATCTTGCATCTCCTTTTCTGAATCGAATGCTGAAAATTTCATTCCAATCGGACAAAAAATAACGAAGATACAGGTACCTAAATAAAAAAATTGTAGGTGGCGCTGTGACCTTACAAAGTGAAAGTAGGAAAAAATAAAAAAAAATACCTCGGCGGAAATGTGTAAAGAGACGATCCTGAAAATTTGAATGTTCTATCTTAAACCGTATTGGAGAAAACCTCTGTCCACTGCAAAAACGGAAGAAAAATAAAAATAATAATAATAACTAGAGCTGACCTTGTTGGCGAGCCAACAAGAAGGTTTCACAAGACTCAGTTGAAAAAGTTAAGACCAAATGTCTTGGCTTTTTGTTGTTCTTGGATTGAAAATGAAGAATTCAGCATGAAAGATTTTTCTCCGGGGAATAAGAGGAAGAAATATTTTGGGACCACATCCCTTTGTGGGGCCCCAAGGTATGCGGAAAGGACTGTGAAACCGTTAAATCTGACCGCAAATATCTTAAAAACGGTAAGGGATATGGAAAAAAAAACTTTAGGTAAATATTTACATTTTATTTTTCACGAAGAATCGATTCCAACCATTCCCGATTCGATCGGATGAAAAGTAAGGGAGCTATGACGTCATTTAAATAGTATTACGTCATGTTCAGGAATTTCGCAATATGCCAAATCCCACTTGTCAGTCGGTAAATATTTTTATTCTGTATCATGCTACCAAATTTCACACCACTAGCTTTATAAATAAGCGAAACACAGCTTCCTGAAGTTGAAAAGTGTATTTTCAGGAATGGTGAAACCATGAATTTTGACGGCAAATATCTCGAAAACGGTGAGAGATATCGAAATTCTGTTGTACTAACTGGGGTGTTAAATTTTCACGCAGAATCGATTCCAACCATCCCCGACTCGATCCGATGATAAATAAGGGAGATATGACGTCATTTACAAAGTATGACGTCATTTTCAGGAATTTGGCTCCATGCCAAATTCCTCTTGTCAGTCGGTAGATATTCTCAATCTCTATCATGCTACCAAATTTCACACCCCTAACTTCCTCAAAAAGCGAAACACAGCTTCCTGAAGTTGAAAAGTGTGTTTTCAGGAATGGTGAAACCGTGAACTTTGACCGCAAATATCTCGAAAACGGTAAGAGATATCGAAATTCTGTTTCGAGTATTTACCATTTTACTTTTTCACGCAGAATCGATTCCAACCGTCCCCGCCTCGATCTGATGAAAAATAAGGGAGATATGACGTCATTTACAAAGTATGACGTCATTTTCAGGAATTTGGCTCCATGCCAAATTCCTCTTGTCAGTCGGTAGATATTCTCAATCTCTATCATGCTACCAAATTTCACACCTCTATCTTCCTCAATAAGCGAGCTATAGGCGAAAACATTTCATGAATAATTAATGAGTGTTGATGACGTCACAAACATCACTTTAAAGGGGGTTGTCGTGTTCAAACGCAAATAACTCGAGAACCGTAAGAGTTAGCGAAAATCTGAGAACACTTTACTGGTAGGTATTTGAACGCTCTATCGAATGGAAGAAACCCGATCAAAATCCGACTGCAAATAAAGTCGCTAGACCTTGCCAAAGATTTGATTCGAAAATTTTCAATAATTTCAAAAATATTGGCAGCATGCCATTTTCATTCTAGAGGGAGATTAAGAATGTGGAAACATGTTTAGATATAAAATTTCATGCCGATATCTCATTTAATAAGAGAGATATTAACGTATGAATATTTAATTAGCTTTGATGACGTCATAGCGAATTTTCCCACGCTCATTGTGACTTTATTTATGGTCCGATTTCAAAAATTTTTCATATTCCAAATCAGACCATTAAAATCTTTCATCCTACTGTCTAAAATCTAAGATTGAAATATTTTTTTTGAAATGAAAACAATCGGGTCAAGGTCAACTTTTTCGGGGTAGAGCTACGAAATTGACGCAATGACATAAAATCTTGCATCTCCTTTTCTGAATCGAATGCTGAAAATTTCATTCCAATCGGACAATAAATAGCGAAGATACAGGTACCTAAATAAAAAAATTGTAGGTGGCGCTGTGACCTTACAAAGTGAAAGTAGGAAAAAATAAAAAAAATACCTCGGCGGAAATGTGTAAAGAGACGATCCTAAAAATTTGAATGTTCTATCTTAAACCGTATTGGAGAAAACCTCTGTCCACTGCAAAAACGGAAGAAAAATAAAAATAATAATAATAAAAAAAAAAAGAAAAATCAGAAAAACAATAGGTTTCACAAGTGAACTTGTGAAACCTAATAATAACTAGAGCTGACCTTGTTGGCGAGCCAACAAGAAGGTTTCACAAGACTCAGATGAAAAAGTTAAGACCAAATGTCTTCGCTTTTTGTTGTTCTTGGATTGAAAATGAAGAATTCAGCATGAAAGATTTTTCTCCGGGGAATAAGAGGAAGAAATATTTTGGGACCACATCCCTTTGTAATCGATTCCAACCATTCCCGATTCGATCGGATGAAAAGTAAGGAAGCCATGACGTCATTTAAATAGTATTACGTCATGTTCAGGAATTTCGCACCATGACAGATCCCACTCGTCAGTCGGTAAATATTTTTATTCTGTATCATGCTACCAAATTTCACACCACTAGCTTTATAAATAAGCGAAACACAGCTTCCTGAAGTTGAAAAGTGTGTTTTCAGGAATGGTGAAACCATGAATTTTGACGGCAAATATCTCGAAAACGGTAAGAGATATCGAAATTCTGTTGGTTTCCTTTCGATGTTAAAATTTCACGCAAAATCGATTCCAACAATCCCCGAATCGATCCGATGATAAATAAGGGAGATATGACGTCATTTACAAAGTATGACGTCATTTTCAGGAATTTGGCTCCATGCCAAATTCCTCTTGTCAGTCGGTAGATATTCTCAATCTCTATCATGCTACCAAATTTCACACCCCTAACTTCCTCAAGAAGCGAAACACAGCTTCCTGAAGTTGAAAAGTGTGTTTTCAGGAATGGTGAAACCGTGAACTTTGACCGCAAATATCTCGAAAACGGTAAGAGATATCGAAATTCTGTTTCGAGTATTTACCATTTTACTTTTTCACGCAGAATCGATTCCAACCGTCCCCGCCTCGATCCGATGAAAAATAAGGGAGATATGACGTCATTTACAAAGTATGACGTCATTTTCAGGAATTTGGCTCCATGCCAAATTCCTCTTGTCAGTCGGTAGATATTCTCAATCTCTATCATGCTACCAAATTTCACACCTCTATCTTTCTCAATAAGCGAGCTATAGGCGAAAACATTTCATGAATAATTAATGAGTGTTGATGACGTCATAAACATCACTTTAAAGGGGGTTGTCGTGTTCAAACGCAAATAACTCAAAAACCGTAAGAGTTAGCGAAAATCTGAGAACACTCTACTGGTAGGTATTTGAACGCTCTATCGAATGGAAGAAACCCCATCAAAATCCGACTGCAAATAAAGTCGCTAGACCTTGCCAAAGATTTGATTCGAAAATTTTCAATAATTTCAAAAATATTGACAGCATGCCATTTTCATTCTAGAGGTAGATTAAGAATGTGGAAACATGTTTAGATATAAAATTTCATGCCGATATCTCATTTAGTAAGAGAGATATTAACGTATGAATATTTAATTAGCTTTGATGACGTCATAGCGAATTTTCCCACGCTCACTGTGACTTTATTTATGGTCCGATTTCAAAAATTTTTCACATTCCAAATCAGACCATTGAAATCTTTCATCCTACTCTCTAAAATCTAAGATTGAAATATTTTTCTTGAACTCAAAACAATCGGGTCAAGGTCAACTTTTTCGGGGTAGAGCTACGAAATTGACGCAGTGACATAAAATCTTGCATCTCCTTTTCTGAATCGAATGCTGAAAATTTCATTCCAATCGGACAATAAATAGCGAAGATACAGGTACCTAAATAAAAAAATTGTAGGTGGCGCTGTGACCTTACAAAGTGAAAGTAGGAAAAAATAAAAAAAATACCTCGGCGGAAATGTGTAAAGAGACGATGCTGAAAATTTGAATGTTCTATCTTAAACCGTATTGGAGAAAACCTCTGTCCACTGCAAAAACGGAAGAAAAATAAAAATAATAATAATAATAATAATAATAAAAAAAAAAGAATAATCAGAAAAACAATAGGTTTCACAAGTGGAACTTGTGAAACCTAATAATAATAACTAGAGCTGACCTTGTTGGCGAGCCAACAAGAAGGTTTCACAAGACTCAGTTGAAAAAGTTAAGACCAAATGTCTTGGCTTTTTGTTGTTCTGGGATTGAAAATGAAGAATTCAGCATGAAAGATTTTTCTCCGGGGAATAAGAGGAAGAAATATTTTGGGACCACATCCCTTTGTGGGGCCCCAAGGTATGCGGAAAGGACTGTGAAACCGTTAAATCTGACCGCAAATATCTTAAAAACGGTAAGGGATATGGAAAAAAAACTTTAGGTAAATATATACATTTTATTTTTCACGAAGAATCGATTCCCACTATTCCCGATTCGATCGGATGAAAAGTAAGGGAGCTATGACGTCATTTAAATAGTATTACGTCATGTTCAGGAATTTCGCACCATGCCAAATCCCACTTGTCAGTCGGTAAATATTTTTATTCTGTATCATGCTACCAAATTTCACACCACTAGCTTTATAAATAAGCGAAACACAGCTTCCTGAAGTTGAAAAGTGTATTTTCAGGAATGGTGAAACCATGAATTTTGACGGCAAATATCTCGAAAACGGTAAGAGATATCGAAATTCTGTTGTACTAACTACGATGTTAAATTTTCACGCAGAATCGATTCCAACCATCCCCGACTCGATCCGATGATAAATAAGGGAGATATGACGTCATTTACAAAGTATGACGTCATTTTCAGGAATTTGGCTCCATGCCAAATTCCTCTTGTCAGTCGGTAGATATTCTCAATCTCTATCATGCTACCAAATTTCACACCCCTAACTTCCTCATTAAGCGAAACACAGCTTCCTGAAGTTGAAAAGTCTGTTTTCAGGAATGGTGAAACCGTGAACTTTGACCGCAAATATCTCGAAAACGGTAAGAGATATCGAAAATCTGAGACCAGACCTTTTCCCTTTAACTACTTTTTCACGCAGAATCGATTCCAACCATCCCCGCCTCGATCCGATGAAAAATAAGGGAGATATGACGTCATTTACAAAGTATGACGTCATTTTCAGGAATTTGGCTATATGCCAAATTCCTCTTGTCAGTCGGTAGATATTCTCAATCTCTATCATGCTACCAAATTACACACCTCTATCTTCCTAAATAAGCGAGCTATAGGCGAAAACATTTCATGAATAATTAATGAGTGTTGATGACGTCACAAACATCACTTTAAAGGGGGTTGTCGTGTTCAAACGCAAATAACTCAAAAACCGTAAGAGTTAGCGAAAATCTGAGAACACTCTACTGGTAGGTATTTGAACGCTCTATCGAATGGAAGAAACCCGATCAAAATCCGACTGCAAATAAAGTCGCTAGACCTTGCCAAAGATTTGATTCGAAAATTTTCAATAATTTCAAAAATATTGGCAGCATGCCATTTTCATTCTAGAGGTAGATTAAGAATATGGAAACATGTTTAGATATAAAATTTCATGCCGATATCTCATTTAGTAAGAGAGATATTAACGTATGAATATTTAATTAGCTTTGATGACGTCATAGCGAATTTTCCCACGCTCATTGTGACTTTATTTATGGTTCGATTTCAAAAATTTTTCACATTCCAAATCAGACCATTGAAATCTTTCATCCTACTGTCTAAAATCTAAGATTGAAATATTTTTTTAAAACTCAAAACAATCGGGTCAAGGTCAACTTTTTCGGGGTAGAGCTACGAAATTGACGCAGTGACATAAAATCTTGCATCTCCTTTTCTGAATCGAATGCTGAAAATTTCATTCCAATCGGACAATAAATAGCGAAGATACAGGTACCTAAATAAAAAAATTGTAGGTGGCGCTGTGACCTTACAAAGTGAAAGTAGGAAAAAATAAAAAAAATACCTCGGCGGAAATGTGTAAAGAGACGATCCTGAAAATTTGAATGTTCTATCTTAAACCGTATTGGAGAAAACCTCTGTCCACTGCAAAAACGGAAGAAAAATAAAAATAATAATAATAACTAGAGCTGACCTTGTTGGCGAGCCAACAAGAAGGTTTCACAAGACTCAGTTGAAAAAGTTAAGACCAAATGTCTTGGCTTTTTGTTGTTCTGGGATTGAAAATGAAGAATTCAGCATGAAAGATTTTTCTCCGGGGAATAAGAGGAAGAAATATTTTGGGACCACATCCCTTTGTGGGGCCCCAAGGTATGCGGAAAGGACTGTGAAACCGTTAAATCTGACCGCAAATATCTTAAAAACGGTAAGGGATATGGAAAAAAAAAAACTTTAGGTAAATATATACATTTTATTTTTCACGAAGAATCGATTCCAACCATTTCCGATTCGATCGGATGAAAAGTAAGGGAGCTATGACGTCATTTAAATAGTGTTACGTCATGTTCAGGAATTTCGCAATATGCCAAATCCCACGTGTCAGTCGGTAAATATTTTTATTCTGTAACATGCTACCAAATTTCACACCACTAGCTTTATAAATAAGCGAAACACAGCTACCTGAAGTTGAAAAGTGTATTTTCAGGAATGGTGAAACCATGAATTTTGACGGCAAATATCTCGAAAACGGTAAGAGATATCGAAATTCTGTTGTACTAATTACGATGTTAAATTTTCACGCAGAATCGAATGCAACCATCCCCGATTCGATCCGATGATAAATAAGGGAGATATGACGTCATTTACAAAGTATGACGTCATTTTCAGGAATTTGGCTCCATGCCAAATTCCTCTTGTCAGTCGGTAGATATTCTCAATCTCTATCATGCTACCAAATTTCACACCTCTAACTTCCTCAATAAGCGAAACACAGCTTCCTGAATTTGAAAAGTGTGTTTTCAGGAATGGTGAAACCGTGAACTTTGACCGCAAATATCTCGAAAACGGTAAGAGATATCGAAATTCTGTTTCGAGTATTTACCTTTTTACTTTTTCACGCAGAATCGATTCCAACCGTCCCCGCCTCGATCCGATGAAAAATAAGGGAGATATGACGTCATTTACAAAGTATGACGTCATTTTCAGGAATTTGGCTCCATGCCAAATTCCTCTTGTCAGTCGGTAGATATTCTCAATCTCTATCATGCTACCAAATTTCACACCTCTATCTTCCTCAATAAGCGAGCTATAGGCGAAAACATTTCATGAATAATTAATGAGTGTTGATGACGTCACAAACATCACTTTAAAGGGGGTTGTCGTGTTCAAACGCAAATAACTCAAAAACCGTAAGAGTTAGCGAAAATCTGAGAACACTTTACTGGTAGGTATTTGACCGCTCTATCGAATGGAAGAAACCCCATCAAAATCCGACTGCAAATAAAGTCGCTAGACCTTGCCAAAGATTTGATTCGAAAATTTTCAATAATTTCAAAAATATTGGCAGCATGCCATTTTCATTCTAGAGGTAGATTAAGAATGTGGAAACATGTTTAGATATAAAATTTCATGCCGATATCTCATTTAGTAAGAGAGATATTAACGTATGAATATTTAATTAGCTTTGATGACGTCATAGCGAATTTTCCCACGCTCACTGTGACTTTATTTAAGGTCCGATTTCAAAAATTTTTCACATTCCAAATCAGACCATTGAAATCTTTCATCCCACTTTCTAAAATCTAAGATTGAAATATTTTTCTTGAACTCAAAACAATCGGGTCAAGGTCAACTTTTTCGGGGTAGAGCTACGAAATTGACGCAGTGACATAAAATCTTGCATCTCCTTTTCTGAATCGAATGCTGAAAATTTCATTCCAATCGGACAAAAAATAGCGAAGATACAGGTACCTAAATAAAAAAATTGTAGGTGGCGCTGTGACCTTACAAAGTGAAAGTAGGAAAAAATAAAAAAAATACCTCGGCGGAAATGTGTAAAGAGACGATGCTGAAAATTTGAATGTTCTATCTTAAACCGTATTGGAGAAAACCTCTGTCCACTGCAAAAACGGAAGAAAAATAAAAATAATAATAATAATAATAATAACTAGAGCTGACCTTGTTGGCGAGCCAACAAGAAGGTTTCACAAGACTCAGTTGAAAAAGTTAAGACCAAATGTCTTGGCTTTTTGTTGTTCTGGGATTGAAAATGAAGAATTCAGCATGAAAGATTTTTCTCCGGGGAATAAGAGGAAGAAATATTTTGGGACCACATCCCTTTGTGGGGCCCCAAGGTATGCGGAAAGGACTGTGAAACCGTTAAATCTGACCGCAAATATCTTAAAAACGGTAAGGGATATGGAAAAAAAACTTTAGGTAAATATATACATTTTATTTTTCACGAAGAATCGATTCCCACCATTCCCGATTCGATCGGATGAAAAGTAAGGGAGCTATGACGTCATTTAAATAGTATTACGTCATGTTCAGGAATTTCGCACCATGCCAAATCCCACTTGTCAGTCGGTAAATATTTTTATTCTGTATCATGCTACCAAATTTCACACCACTAGCTTTATAAATAAGCGAAACACAGCTTCCTGAAGTTGAAAAGTGTATTTTCAGGAATGGTGAAACCATGAATTTTGACGGCAAATATCTCGAAAACGGTAAGAGATATCGAAATTCTGTTGTACTAACTAGGATGTTAAATTTTCACGCAGAATCGATTCCAACCATCCCCGACTCGATCCGATGATAAATAAGGGAGATATGACGTCATTTACAAAGTATGACGTCATTTTCAGGAATTTTGCTCCATGCCAAATTCCTCTTGTCAGTCGGTAGATATTCTCAATCTCTATCATGCTACCAAATTTCACACCCCTAACTTCCTCATTAAGCGAAACACAGCTTCCTGAAGTTGAAAAGTGTGTTTTCAGGAATGGTGAAACCGTGAACTTTGACCGCAAATATCTCGAAAACGGTAAGAGATATCGAAATTCTGTTTCGAGTATATACCATTTTACTTTTTCACGCAGAATCGATTCCAACCGTCCCCGCCTCGATCCGATGAAAAATAAGGGAGATATGACGTCATTTACAAAGTATAACGTCATTTTCAGGAATTTGGCTATATGCCAAATTCCTCTTGTCAGTCGGAAGATATTCTCAATCTCTATCATGCTACCAAATTACACACCTCTATCTTCCTCAATAAGCGAGCTATAGGCGAAAACATTTCATGAATAATTAATGAGTGTTGATGACGTCACAAACATCACTTTAAAGGGGGTTGTCGTGTTCAAACGCAAATAACTCAAAAACCGTAAGAGTTAGCGAAAATCTGAGAACACTCTACTGGTAGGTATTTGAACGCTCTATCGAATGGAAGAAACCCGATCAAAATCCGACTGCAAATAAAGTCGCTAGACCTTGCCAAAGATTTGATTCGAAAATTTTCAATAATTTCAAAAATATTGGCAGCATGCCATTTTCATTCTAGAGGTAGATTAAGAATATGGAAACATGTTTAGATATAAAATTTCATGCCGATATCTCATTTAGTAAGAGAGATATTAACGTATGAATATTTAATTAGCTTTGATGACGTCATAGCGAATTTTCCCACGCTCATTGTGACTTTATTTATGGTTCGATTTCAAAAATTTTTCACATTCCAAATCAGACCATTAAAATCTTTCATCCTACTGTCTAAAATCTAAGATTGAAATATTTTTTTAAAACTCAAAACAATCGGGTCAAGGTCAACTTTTTCGGGGTAG
Organism: Pteria penguin; assembly: GCA_035048485.1. NCBI lineage: Eukaryota > Metazoa > Mollusca > Bivalvia > Pterioida > Pteriidae > Pteria > Pteria penguin. The sequence goes on from CM068582.1 coordinate 11,065,811, forward strand.
AGCTACGCAATTGACGCAGTGACATAAAATCTTGCATCTCCTTTTCTGAATCGAATGCTGCAAATTTCATTCCAATCGGACAATAAATAGCGAAGATACAGGTACCTAAATAAAAAAATTGTAGGTGGCGCTGTGACCTTACAAAGTGAAAGTAGGAAAAAATAAAAAAAATACCTCGGCGGAAATGTGTAAAGAGACGATCCTGAAAATTTGAATGTTCTATCTTAAACCGTATTGGAGAAAACCTCTGTCCACTGCAAAAACGGAAGAAAAATAAAAATAATAATAATAATAATAATAATAATAAAAAAAAAGAAAAATCAGAAAAACAATAGGTTTCACAAGTGGAACTTGTGAAACCTAATAAAAAAAAAAGAATAATCAGAAAAACAATAGGTTTCACAAGTGGAACTTGTGAAACCTAATAATAATAATAAAAAAAAAAGAAAAATCAGAAAAACAATAGGTTTCACAAGTGGAACTTGTGAAACCTAATAAAAACTAGAGCTGACCTTGTTGGCGAGCCAACAAGAAGGTTTCACAAGACTCAGATGAAAAAGTTAAGACCAAATGTCTTGGCTTTTTGTTGTTCTTGGATTGAAAATGAAGAATTCAGCATGAAAGATTTTTCTCCGGGGAATAAGAGGAAGAAATATTTTGGGACCACATCCCTTTGTGGGGCCCCAAGGTATGCGGAAAGGACTGTGAAACCGTTAAATCTGACGGCAGAAATCTTAAAACGGTAAGAGATATGGAAAAAAAACTTTAGGTGAATATATACATTTTTTTTTAGTCGGTAAATATTTTTATTCTGTATCATGCTACCAAATTTCACACCACTAGCTTTATAAAGAAGCGAAACACAGCTTCCTGAAGTTGAAAAGTGTATTTTCAGGAATGGTGAAACCATGAATTTTGACGGCAAATATCTCGAAAACAGTAAGAGATATCGAAATTCTGTTGGCACTACGTTGATGTTAAATTTTCACGCAGAATCGATTCCAACCATCCCCGATTCGATCCGATGATAAATAAGGGAGATATGACGTCATTTACAAAGTATGACGTCATTTTCAGGAATTTGGCTCCACGCCAAATTCCTCTTGTCAGTCGGTAGATATTTTCAATCTCTATCATGCTACCAAATTTCACACCCCTAACTTCTTCAATAAGCGAAACACAGCTTCCTGAATTTGAAAAGTGTTTTTTTTAGGAATGGTGAAACCGTGAACTTTGACCGCAAATATCTCGAAAACGGTAAGAGATATCGAAATTCTGTTGTATTAATTAGGATGTTAAATTTTCACGCAGAATCGATTCCAACCATCCCCGACTCGACCCGATGATAAATAAGGGAGATATGACGTCATTTACAAAGTATGACGTCATTTTCAGGAATTTGGCTCCATGCCAAATTCCTCTTGTCAGCCAGTAGATATTCTCAATCTCTATCATGCTACCAAATTTCACACCTCTAACTTCCTCAATAAGCGAAACACAGCTTCCTGAATTTGAAAAGTGTGTTTTCAGGAATGGTGAAACCGTGAAGTTTGAGAGCAAATATCTCGAAAACGGTAAGAGATATCGAAATTCTGTTGCTTCTTATTCCCTTTTTACTTTTTCACGCAGAATCGATTCCAACCATCCCCGATTCGATCCGATGATAAATAAGGGAGATATGACGTCATTTACAAAGTATGACGTCATTTTCAGGAATTTGGCTCCATGCCAAATTCCTCTTGTCAGTCGGTAGATATTTTCAATCTCTATCATGCTACCAAATTTCACACCCCTAACTTCCTCAAGAAGCGAAACACAGCTTCCTGAAGTTGAAAAGTGTGTTTTCAGGAATGGTGAAACCGTGAACTTTGACCGCAAATATCTCGAAAACGGTAAGAGATATCGAAAATCTGAGACCAGACCTTTTCCCTTTAACTACTTTTTCACGCAGAATCGATTCCAACCGTCCCCGCCTCGATCCGATGAAAAATAAGGGAGATATGACGTCATTTACAAAGTATGACGTCATTTTCAGGAATTTGGCTCCATGCCAAATTCCTCTTGTCAGTCGGTAGATATTCTCAATCTCTATCATGCTACCAAATTACACACCTCTATCTTCCTCAATAAGCGAGCTATAGGCGAAAACATTTCATGAATAATTAATGAGTGTTGATGACGTCACAAACATCACTTTAAAGGGGGTTGTCGTGTTCAAACGCAAATAACTCAAAAACCGTAAGAGTTAGCGAAAATCTGAGACACTGTACTGGTAGGTATTTGAACGCTCTAACGAATGGAAGAAACCCCATCAAAATCCGACTGCAAATAAAGTCGCTAGACCTTGCCAAAGATTTGATTCGAAAATTTTCAATAATTTCAAAAATATTGGCAGCATGCCATTTTCATTCTAGAGGTAGATTAAGAATGTGGAAACATGTTTAGATATAAAATTTCATGCCGATATCTCATTTAGTAAGAGAGATATTAACGTATGAATATTTAATTAGCTTTGATGACGTCATAGCGAATTTTCCCACGCTCATTGTGACTTTATTTATGGTCCGATTTCAAAAATTTTTCACATTCCAAATCAGACCATTGAAATCTTTCATCCTACTTTCTAAAATCTAAGATTGAAATATTTTTCTTGAACTCAAAACAATTGGGTCAAGGTCAACTTTTTCGGGATAGAGCTACGAAATTGACGCAGTGACATAAAATCTTGCATCTCCTTTTCTGAATCGAATGCTGAAAATTTCATTCCAATCGGACAATAAATAGCGAAGATACAGGTACCTAAATAAAAAAATTGTAGGTGGCGCTGTGACCTTACAAAGTGAAAGTAGGAAAAAATAAAAAAAAATACCTCGGCGGAAATGTGTAAAGAGACGATCCTGAAAATTTGAATGTTCTATCTTAAACCGTATTGGAGAAAACCTCTGTCCACTGCAAAAACGGAAGAAAAATAAAAATAATAATAATAATAATAATAATAATAATAATAATAAAAAAAAAAGAAAAATCAGAAAAACAATAGGTTTCACAAGTGAAACTTGTGAAACCTAATAATAATAACTAGAGCTGACCTTGTTGGCGAGCCAACAAGAAGGTTTCACAAGACTCAGTTGAAAAAGTTAAGACCAAATGTCTTGGCTTTTTGTTGTTCTGGGATTGAAAATGAAGAATTCAGCATGAAAGATTTTTCTCCGGGGAATAAGAGGAAGAAATATTTTGGGACCACATCCCTTTGTGGGGCCCCAAGGTATGTGGAAAGGACTGTGAAACCGTTAAATCTGACCGCAAATATCTTAAAAACGGTAAGGGATATGGAAAAAAAAAAACTTTAGGTAAATATATACATTTTATTTTTCACGAAGAATCGATTCCAACCATTCCCGATTCGATCGGATGAAAAGTGAGGGAGCTATGACGTCATTTAAATAGTATTACGTCATGTTCAGGAATTTCGCAATATGCCAAATCCCACTTGTCAGTCGGTAAATATTTTTATTCTGTATCATGCTACCAAATTTCACACCACTAGCTTTATAAATAAGCGAAACACAGCTTCCTGAAGTTGAAAAGTGTATTTTCAGGAATGGTGAAACCATGAATTTTGACGGCAAATATCTCGAAAACGGTAAGAGATATCGAAATTCTGTTGTACTAACTAGGATGTTAAATTTTCACGCAGAATCGATTCCAACCATCCCCGACTCGATCCGATGATAAATAAGGGAGATATGACGTCATTTACAAAGTATGACGTCATTTTCAGGAATTTGGCTCCATGCCAAATTCCTCTTGTCAATCGGTAGATATTCTCAATCTCTATCATGCTACCAAATTTCACACCCCTAACTTCCTCAAGAAGCGAAACACAGCTTCCTGAAGTTGAAAAGTGTGTTTTCAGGAATGGTGAAACCGTGAACTTTGACCGCAAATATCTCGAAAACGGTAAGAGATATCGAAATTCTGTTTCGAGTATTTACCATTTTACTTTTTCACGCAGAATCGATTCCAACCGTCCCCGCTTCGATCCGATGAAAAATAAGGGAGATATGACGTCATTTACAAAGTATGACGTCATTTTCAGGAATTTGGCTATATGCCAAATTCCTCTTGTCAGTCGGTAGATATTCTCAATCTCTATCATGTTACCAAATTACACACCTCTATCTTCCTCAATAAGCGAGCTATAGGCGAAAACATTTCATGAATAATTAATGAGTGTTGATGACGTCACAAACATCACTTTAAAGGGGGTTGTCGTGTTCAAACGCAAATAACTCAAAAACCGTAAGAGTTAGCGAAAATCTGAGAACACTGTACTGGTAGGTATTTGAACGCTCTATCGAATGGAAGAAACCCAATCAAAATCCGACTGCAAATAAAGTCGCTAGACCTTGCCAAAGATTTGATTCGAAAATTTTCAATAATTTCAAAAATATTGGCAGCATGCCATTTTCATTCTAGAGGTAGATTAAGAATGTGGAAACATGTTTAGATATAAAATTTCATGCCGATATCTCATTTAGTAAGAGAGATATTAACGTATGAATATTTAATTAGCTTTGATGACGTCATAGCGAATTTTCCCACGCTCATTGTGACTTTATTTATGGTCCGATTTCAAAAATTTTTCACATTCCAAATCAGACCATTGAAATCTTTCATCCTACTTTCTAAAATCTAAGATTGAAATATTTTTTTTGAAATGAAAACAATCGGGTCAAGGTCAACTTTTTCGGGGTAGAGCTACGAAATTGACGCAGTGACATAAAATCTTGCATCTCCTTTTCTGAATCGAATGCTGAAAATTTCATTCCAATCGGACAAAAAATAGCGAAGATACAGGTACCTAAATAAAAAAATTGTAGGTGGCGCCGTGACCTTACAAAGTGAAAGTAGGAAAAAATAAAAAAAATACCTCGGCGGAAATGTGTAAAGAGACGATCCTGAAAATTTGAATGTTCTATCTTAAACCGTATTGGAGAAAACCTCTGTCCACTGCAAAAACGGAAGAAAAATAAAAATAATAATAATAATAATAATAAAAAAAAAAGAAAAATCAGAAAAACAATAGGTTTCACAAGTGGAACTTGTGAAACCTAAAAAAAGAAAAATCAGAAAAACAATAGGTTTCACAAGTGGAACTTGTGAAACCTAATAATAATAATAATAATAATAATAATAATAATAATAATAATAATAATTAAAGTAAAATGGTCAATTGGTAACCTGAACATGAGAAAAGGATTTGTATCTCATTTTAAAAAGAACCTCACCTTTGTGGATACAGATGTTGACTCGGAGGAAATGCTTCACCATCTCAGCTAGTCCAGCCACCAGCCCAGACGCAAGCACCACCACGATGAACATGCATAATATATCAGCTCTGACAGAAGCTCCATGATGGAGATTCATATGTACATTTATGTATGGCCTCCAGATTTCCCGATCCAAATCCATAGGTGATGTGGTGGTTAAAGTTGGGAATTCTGGGTAAACTTTGGAATGTGACCTGGAATCCAGCGCAGGAACTTCCAGGTAAATATGTTGCGGCGGTGAATGGTACGATCTTTCTTGGCTGATGTTTGACGCCCTGTTAGCATCACCCTCCTGATGGAAGTTATATGGACCATATTTCTTTAATATTATGCTACTTGTGGCAATGATGACGTTATTGAAGACTGATAAGGAATTCATACTTGGTGAGGAGATGTTGGTGGTTACCTGAATCGTGCCACAGTTTAGTGTTGATCCCATAGTAATGTTGTGATAATGGTGAGAGTAGTTTTCTGGAATCACCAGACTGCTGTGAAGAGAAGTAACAGAAAATGCAAATTATGAAGAATCACATAAAAGAAAAATATATTTGTACTTGTAGTGCCACAGTTTGCAATATTCGGTGGGGTTTTTTTTTTTGCAGGTACATTTATCTTTGTGAAAAATTTTGTCCAAATACATCTATTAAAATATTCCAATTGTAATATGCAAACGATAAAAGTGAAACCGACATCGAACACAGACGAAAACCGCTGTATGCTCCGTTATACAGGTAACAGGCAAAGAAAATTATTGCCAGATTGGGATACGGACCTAGGGCCTTCCCCTTGCCAAACAGATGCTTTACTCCAAAAGCGAACTGGGTCGATTATTGGGATTTCATTAGGCATTACACAAAAATATAGCCAAACAGGGACTCGATTCCAAACTATTTCGCATATTGTGAAGAGGCATTTCTGAGCATCCAGGGCCGGGCTTACGACCCAAACCCTCATATACAAAACAATAGAAACGATTTGATGCATACAAAATACATAATAATATATCTATACTGAATTTTACTATTAAAACGTTGTAATATTGATGTTGATTTGCGCAGCGACACCACTAAATTTACATCTTCTACTTCCATTGCGAAGTGTACTCAAAATTTGAGCGATATACTTCTTCGACCACTACAATATAAATGCAATACAATACATCCAGTTCTTACTTGGGATACTTTACGATGTATGAAGGTTCTCTTTTCTCCTCTTCAGCAAAGAACGAAAACGCATAAATCAGAATGAGAACTACATTAACAGCCTCCATCTTGTTGCTACGTTAATGAGAGTGAGTACCGCGACGTTAACGCACGCTATTTATATCTATGACGTCACCACGGGTAACGTCATCTTGATTGGTTAGAAAAGAACAAAGGCGTTCTGGAGGATGGACGAAGAATTTCTTAGATTGTGTTTCTTTACACGCATAAAATCACAAATATTTCGTGAAGAACAAGTCCGATTTTGATGAAACTTCCAAGAGAAGATGATCTTGAGATCAATTATCGGTATCTTTATGAAAGACACTGGAATCAATATATTTTTGTCAATTCATTATGCATTTGTGTCAAAGGAAAGTAAATTGTCATGTTTCTAAGTAGATTTTTAAGATATAAAATGCGTTTTATTAAAAAAAATAAAGGAAACAAAGCATCTGTAATCATGGTTTTAAATGTGTGAACATTATTTTTCATAGTTTGTCACAACATTCACTCATTACAATAGATTAAATAACTTAATAAAACACAGACTTAGTAGAGGACTTCGGCAATACCAACGTTATATTAAAATACCAGGTAGCACATACCGATAGACAGACAAAAAGACAGATTGGCGGACGAACGGACATGTAGACACATACAGACACACAAGTCCGAAGGAGATTAACACTTCTGCAGATCATTTCACCAAAAGTTTTACCATATATCTAGGGATTTTTCGTAACTTTTACCTAGACAGAATGTCACTTTAAACTTCATTACGCTGAATGGAAGATGTTGCATTTCGGGATGAAAAAATACTATCTTAAGTTTAGTAATTTCCAATTCAGACGCCCGCTTCACTAAAGGTCGTAAATGCAATTAAATATCAAGGTGAAGAAGCATTCTGAGAGTATTGCTAAAGCAATACATATCCCCTACCATCCCCAACAAATTTTACAATGCACCCAATTATAAGTGAGTCATGCTACAATAGATGAAAAACATTCATGTGTACCGGAACAAAATTTAAGTGAGATCTGTAATTTATATTAACTTGTCATGGCACAAGAATTTGAAATTCAGTCCATAAACATAGCTTTGATATAGCGTGCCCTCGGATTGTGTGGGGATAATCCTTCTTCTCCCCACACACGGGGGCATGCTATATAAAAGCTATGTTTACGGACTGAATTTCAGATTCTTGTGGTCATGGTAAAGCATTGTACTGAATATCAAATGATAATCTGCGGTCTGAAAATACGAAAAGAAATTATGGGAAACTAAATATACATGTATTTGTATTAATTTTTCAATGCAAAAAAAAAAAAAAAAAAAGAATTCAGTGAACCGGTACAAACTTGAACACGAACTGTTAACTTGTTATGATAAAGCAATGTACTAAATATCAAATGACACTCTGCCAGCATGACGAAAAAAAAAGCGGAAAACTGATTAAAACCCTATTTAAAGATAGTGTCAGAAGGTCACAAGTCAAGGTCACTTTTGGCCTGCATTTGTAATTGATAATTCCAAATCTGAACTCTAGACTACATTTGTGGATGTAAGAGATAATGTAATGCTGGTTTGACGAGTCCCAACAAAAGTGACGGAAAACATTCAATAGTACTCACGATAGACAGCAAATCCCTTCAAACACGTCTAGATCCGCCCATGCGTTAAAAAACCTTGGGCTTGAAATCAGCCAATGCTCATTTACAAAGAAAATTTGCTGTGGGTATGTAGACCAAATGATAGTGTAATGCAATTTAGATAAGTCTTACTCCTTTTTTTTTCTTACTGATTTAGTGAAACATGTAGCAAAATGACGACTTACTTTCTGTTTAAAACGGTATAACTGTACAGCGCATTTTGCCCCTTGGCAACGGATGTCAAATACATTGTTCTCATACGTAGTTCATGGTGGATTTATAGGGTAATACCCCCTTCCCTGTTGGCTGATTAATTTTACCCCCAAAGTCTATTTTGGTCATTCTTAAGGTTGTAAGCTTAATATCTTTTTCTGATTGAAAAGTGGACAAAATTACTCATGGAAGGTTGTACCCCTCCGTCCAAATCTTTCTAGATCCGCCTATGTAGTTCTTTGCGTTTCAGTATAATTGCCAGATCTCCCTATGAGCAAGTTTGATCTTAACCTTTGACCTACTGATCCAGAGCGAATAGGATTCCTGCTCACATGAACTCCAATGTGTGTGTAAATATTTTGAAAATGATCGCACAAGAATATGTCTGAATTGATTCCACAATGGAAATAACAAATGTAGACCAAAAGTGACCTTGACCTCTGACCTTCTGACTCTAATAGGATTCTTCCTCCCATCACGACTAAATATGTGTTAATTGTGAGTGGTCCGAAAAATTGTAGTCCACATCTACAGTGCAAATTCACATAATAACACGCACGTAGGCACCCACAGTGCGTGTCATCAACACACCAATGGCTGCATTTATATATATGTAACAGCTATTTTTGTATTGCTTTCGTGTTCATACAGCGAACAATACAAATTGTTACGAACAATACACTTCTACTAGAGATAGGGGTCTTCTCTGATGATTTATGCGCAAACTGTTTCACAATTAAAATTCTAAAATTGCATTCGAAAGGTAAACTAATAATTAAGAATATGAATCCAAAATCTTAAATAAAGGCTACCCGGTTTAGCAATAAACGATGTGTCGATATAGAAAATGCACACATACGCGTAAGAGAACGAATCGTTTGCACAATTATTATTTTCTGAAGTGATTAATCCTCGCCTCGATTATTGTGTATGATAAACGTGTATCAGTAGAGTGAAGTGATATATTAATAAAATTAGAAACAACTTATCTTGCAATATACGTCGTGGTAACCGATGTGGCGTCCACTCTCCTTTTGTTTACTCCGCTTCGATTTAAATGAACTTCCGGAAAGATGAGTATCGTGGTCATACATCGTGATTACTTACTGGCTTAAAGGTTTGATCTTGTGTCAAGGCCATATTAGACCCTTGCATTATGGGTAATATTAAGGCATCATATTTGTGACAGATCATGCCCTCGAGTTACAGTCCAAGCACACTTTCGATAAAGCCCTATAACCTTGACCTTTGACCCCCTGAAACAATAAAAGTCCTCCTTGGGCCATAAGAATCCTATGTACCAAGAATCATGGCTCTAAGAGTAAAAGCCATTAAGTTGTCTAGAACCCCTCTATTTATAAGACAAACAGAGTGAAGCCAGTATACCTTTTCACATAATGATACAGGGAGGGGGGGATTGGTTGGTTGGTTGTGTCTAAAATAATGTAAGGTGGAGAGAAAAAGAAAGTACAATAAGTGGCGTGTAACCAATTTATTATCCTCAGCATTAAATAACATATCAATAACTCCACTTTAATCATATACATCAAGATTTCCTTTCTGAAGCTTTTACACAGATATATTCAAAATCACATTAACAAATTCTGATACACCATTCCCTCTTGGATGAACACAAAAGATTCTGTTGTTCTACACATTCTTATCACATGTACTCAAACTCAAAGCTAAAGAAGTCTAGTATGTAAATGACAACTCACTGATACGCTAGAACCTCATATGATGTGAGAAACTTGATTTCTAATTCATTTTAACTTAGAATAGACTTTTCAAAATACACAAGACAAGGTCCAAGTACATGTGAGGAAATGCCCACACATATTTTCATAGTATTCCATAAGACCTTTTGATAAAAACTTGAAATTGACAAGTACAGACATGATTACACAGGTATTTATCGTAAAAATAATAAAATTCCCAGAGTGAAAGACTAGAACCCAAGTCTATTATACAAAGGTTGAAAACATACATGAAATATATATTCTACAGTGTATAAAGATAGTCTTAAGAAAAAAGTCTCTGAGGAGAGATTTATACTAATATAAAGCAAGTCAAATTGTCCACAGGGAAGTCGTCGTATAATGAACAAGACAATCTTATTTATTATACTGATATAGACAGCTGTATACAAAGCTGACCTACCGGTCAATAGGTTCTATTATAGGTAGTCTGGCATAATAATGATAATAATAATAATAATAATGATAATAATAATAATAATAATGATGAACTCTTTAAGGTTACATGATACTGATAATTTAAGGATACAGACAAAAGATATAGATGTTTTACATATATAATCAAAAGAAGTTTTAAGCGACCACCAATGGGAAGACTGAAAAGTGGTCACTTTCCACAGGTGACCTCTTTGTACAAGTTGATTTTGAATAGCAAGTTTCAGATCTTCAATGTACCACACCTATCCTGGTATATCCCCAGGTTATAGGATTTTAACACCAAATAATAAGGGATTGATTTTTCCACTCCTCTGAAAACCCGAGACATTCTAAAATTTTTTTTTAGAAATAGTTACAATTAGGATATATTACAAATGGATATATCATTTGTCACTGGTTTGTAGGACCTCAGCTAATGTCGTCATGAAGAAAGCTCAAGTAGAAGGGTCTATTAGCAATGGGTCGTAAGGAGTTGGAAGCAATACATATATATCGTTGTAAGTACCTAGAACAGCACCGTGTTGGAAGCGGTGATTATTAGAGTAAGATTTATTTGTCAGACATCTGATGTTTACAGTCTTTGTCTTAAGAGGTAAAAGATGTGGATACTTTGTCTTCGGAGGTAAAGAGGTTGGAAACCTTTCTCTTAAGAGGTAAAGAGGTTGGCTACCTTAAGTGTTCCTTGTACAATAATTGGATAAGGTTTACATTTCTATGAGGACTGATGGTTATTGAGATAAGACAGGACCCACTCACTTCTTTTCTGCCCTATGAAATTCTACTACCTTCATCACATTTATACACATATTATACACACGATAAAACTAGAATAAAAGTTCTATATATCAATTGGTACACCTAGCAGAGACAAAAAATTCAACATCGGATGATACATCCAGTAAAGGTTTTGTATCATGATACATTTAGAGTTGATACACATTTAATCACTGTCCAATCACTATGCAGCAAGATATCACAGAAAGGAAATTCTTAAGGCAATCAATGGAATAATTGTGTACATAATTACATGCTCTTGCTTATTCTGCAATCCTCATATACACTGCAAGACAACATCCATGTTCCCTTTAGTAATAAGTACTTGCTACATATAACAAAGTCATACATATAACTTACGTATGATATATCATAATTAACTGTAAACTCTCTCTAGGTACTGTAAAACACCAGGAGCTATATATATGGTAATACTAAAAAAAATGCATATTAGTTTTATGACGTCAAAGAACAATCAAGTCTTATGACAACCGAGATTTTTTTATGATGCTGCACACACATTCTTTTACAAATGGTCAGTTTTAAAAAGAACAGTTTTCTTTCATTCACAAAATTTCATAGCTTTTCACGTAAAGTTAATTATATTTCAAAATGTAGTTTACGATTTTTGGAGGGTGGACATCAAGCAGGATGAAAGCCAGAGATAACTAACCTATAAGCTGACCTAGGATAAAAATAGATCATCTTCCACGTAAGCCACAAGAGGTGGACACTTTACATAATTCTGACTAAATAAAAATTTAGATATTTTTGAAATATACATTATCAAAAAAATGTTTTCAACATCAATTTGTTCCGATACAACTCCAAAGAGATTCTCCCAATAGACTAGAAGCCACCATGCTGATAAATATAATGCCTAATTAATTAGTAGTAGAACTAAAAGCTACATGAAAAACGATACCTGACGCAAATTACATCAACATACAATAATTTCCAATCTGTAAAATACACTGTACAACACAAGTATAAACTCTGCAATAACATACATATGAATACTATCGGTCCACAAAATCAAGATTTATGAAAGCATATTTGAACAGAAATACAAAAAAACAATAAATGATACTGAACAAATTATAAACTTCTTACGAAATAACTTTTTATATAATATCATCAAAAGAAAGAACATGATGAGTTTGTGAAACACCGATGTCTGAAGAGAGAAGCCCCCCAAAAAATTATAAGTTTTCAAAAAGTATGTCAAATGTCACAGTCAACGTCCAAAATTTTTGTTTGTGTCTACAAAATGATTGTCAAAAGGAATACACCAGTGAAATTTCAAAACCTCTTAGCATTCAGAAGTTTTGAGCAATGTTAAAGTTTTGCTATAGACACAGACAGAAAAATAACTATCTGCCCTGGAATCTCCCATTCCTGGAGCATGAAAATAATGCAGTATGGCAACGAAAATAATTGCACTGAAAGTATGATAAACAAAATACTGTAATGTATGAATATTTTGCTCTGCTTTTTATACTTTCCGAAGGGAAAAAATTCTATGAATATGAATGTTTTCTGATGATGTTAAAGTAAGCTAGTCCGAGACCGTTTTCAGCTGCCACACAGAAATAAGTAAAAAGTAACTGCTTTAGTCAGACAAATTACATTATATATATAAATCATACTCATTACATAAACAAATTTCTGTTTAGGGCAAACAACAGCTTAGATATTATACGTACAGTAATAATCAATTTATAAAAAAAACATTTATGAAAAAATCATAGCTTTGCCAAAAACATCAATTTATACTAGGTTTTGATATTTTTAAAAGATTTTTTTCATCATGGTAATTTGTGTATTGTTTTAAGCCAAGAAAGGTTATTTTGCTCAAATGTAGTTGGCATTCATTTGATGCATTATACACACAGCTATGCTACCTGTCCTTTTATTGTAATAGACCTTTTTCATATTAATTTCATCTTGCATCAAATGCCTGACATATAATTTTTGCCACTCAAAATTGCGTCATTCCATTGCGACGTAATAATCCAAAATCATAATGAAAATTCCGGCAAAACATAGTTTGTCAGGCATGAGGTCCCATATATCATGTAAAATATGAAAATCGTATATTGAATGATGCTTCTTAATGTACTGTTTTCACTATTACATCATAAACACGAGTAGGGTCCACATTGCAAAATACCCCCATCGCTTAATTTGCGGTACTTAAATCTAAGCAGTTCTCAGTGACCTTGACTTCAGAGGTATGACAATGGATCAAGATCACCAAAAATCACCTTATCATAAGAAACATTTGTATTTCTTGGATCAGGCATATAGAATTTAGAGGTTGGAAAAACAAAATTCCTCTGAAGTCCACAGTCACCTTGACTTGGGAGCTATGGCCATGACTTAAGGCCATGATACAACCACCTCCATAAAAGAATAAACTCTACAAAGAATGAAGTTAATCTAAAAAGGCTTGTTGAAAATATGAGCTGGACAAAATGTAACAAATGGACAGACATTGCCATAATGTAATTCTCCCTCACAAATGATGAGCGTATAAAAAATACTGATTTAATTGATAACGCTAAATCTGCATAATTACCAAATGATTCAGATTGGCTAGCTATAATAGCAAATTTTGCTTCAGCTCCTGTCATAAATTAAGTTGAGGTCTCATGAACATATCTAAGTCCCTGTAAAATATGGAAGTCCTGATAAATGTCCTCTATCTTGAAAATGGATGTCCTTGATCCCTGATTACAAAAGTCCTTCATGAATGTACTGAAGCCCTCATGGATTTATAATAAAAAAACATGAAGATAATATCATGTGATTAAGTACTGCTGTAGTTGATACACCTGAATACATAATAAAATGAATGTAAAAAGGAATCAAATATACCAAAAATTAAGACCCTCTACTTCTAAAAGCTTGAAACACTGAAACTAACAAACACCACAATTTTAGAACAAAGCTCAGTGACATATATTAAAAAAGTTTTTTTTTTCAGGATAAAAATCAATATTCTGTTTAGTATGCAGCAAGATTATTCTGCATTTGTTTAAGCAAAGATACTCACAATATCTTGAAAATTATTTGTCCAAGTAGTTATGGACTTTGTCAATTTCAAAAAGACACACAAAAAAACCCCCCTAATCTTGATCAAGGAAATGATTTGTTCTACAAAACTTGAATCTCAATAAAACATGACTAAGGAACAGGCAACATAGCTTGGCAAGTCGATTAATATCTACGACAATTAGGATGTTGTTCACAGACTTTACAATGTTACCGGCCATTTATGAAAATGTTGTATAAACAACACAACGAGTATCATAACTGCATCCATGCAAAGTTTGATCAAACAACAATTCAAAATCTTAACTGATAACTATCTTCAATTTGTCACTATACAGTTTTCATGGTCAAATAAACCAAAAAAAGAAAAATTCAGTATCTACTAAATCATTTTATCATCAATATATAAAGTTTAACACCTTTGAATGGAAGAATCCATAAAACACAGAAACACATAAATTGGGTCATGCACATGTTCATTGAGTTACATGTATCACCATAAAAACGCCTAAATGATCTCGCTAAAAAAATCGCTTAAAAATATTTTAACAACTACACGTTGACATTTCTTCCAATGCAACACCACCTATCACTATGTTTCTAACTTATACATGTATATATACACATACATACATACATATATATATATATATATATATATATATATATATATATATATATATATATATATATTTATATATATATTTATATATATATATACATGTATATATAATTGGACTTCCATAATCGAAAATATAAGGATTTGTCGAATCACTTTGAGTGTCGCTTGGTTCGAGTTTTTGAAGTTTCATGTTTTCACTAATAACATGGAAAGACAAAGATGAAATCACGATTTTCTATTATTGTTTTGAATGTAGTAAGAGAATTTTTGCAAGTATTTATGTTATTTCTATTTATCTTATTTCTATAACATACTGTAAAATAATTTGATATGCTATTTGCCAACATTCCTTCATCAAAATCATATGTAAGCACTTCACATATATCGTAGTTACAAAGAAAACTAAAATCAAAGAGGTTTGAGGCATACGCTATCCTTGGTACAACAAATGACAAAATCAACCTTTGTTCACTATTTGCTGATCTCATGTTCTTGATGTTGTCTGAGTTGTCTTTAGTGGTATACAGCAAGAACGAAACTAGCCAAAGGAGTTAGTTGAATGGATTGGATGTCTAGTGGTTTCAAATGATATGATATTACTACAGCTACATATCATTATACATGTTAGGCACTCTGTCACACATGGACGCACACAAAATGATATTTGTAATTACTATACAAACAAATCGATTATTTCCCAAACCCATGGCTTCTTTTCGAGTTTCTGTGTTTGAAATACAGTACAATTTTACTAGATGGACCTGAAAATAATTGAGTTTTCAAGTTTCAGTAGATAGAGTTTGAGTAGGTGTATAAAATTGAAATGAATATTGTCAAGATCAAATGATTATTTCAAGTTTTGAGGGGTTGTCAAGTTTTTGACATTCAAATTATCGAAGTTTGACTGTATACATATAGATCATTTTGTTCTTGCTGTATATCACTTTTCATAAATCAAGACAACTCCGACAAGATCGGCAAACTCAAGCAATATCAAATGTTCAAGTTCAAAAACAGAATAAATGTTAGGCCATATTCACAACCTCAATCCTGTTGGATTATTCTAACCATAGGAAACATTTTTACCAAGCATTTCTAGATTTTCATTAGCAATGGCAAGTATCAATCTTTCTATTCTACCAAAACCAGAAATTCAACTACAATTTGATAGACAAAACAGCTACAATGAGTTTAAATGTAGCAATAGTGCCTATCAGTCTATCAAAGCATTCTACGTATACATCTTTTTTAATTAATAGTTTATAACAAGGAAAACCTAAAAATATCAATGTAAAGACTTGATAAAAGCATATTTGTTCCAATTTGCATTGTTCTTTGATCTAAGCATATGATTTTACTATATATACTGTACCATCACCATGTGACCTATCGTGATTAAGTAAAATATCCCATTGTACATCATACCAGTATGTTCATAGTTATCAGCAAAGAAAGATAACTCTTATCACAGATCACTGCTTTCTCCCCTGTGTCCGTATGTGGCGAGACTTCTTGCCTTTCCGGATGTGAGGAGCCTTTAAAGGCCTTAGGTCAGCTGTAAAAGATAATATGAAACCATAATTAATGATCAAAATAACAAAAACAAATGAATAATAGGGGGTGCAACTGTAATATTAGCTTGAGGAAAAGTTGGAAAATGGAACAATTGTAATAAATATTAAATACCATAAAGTTATGTCACGAATGTGCATGGTAAACAGATTCACATGTACCTGTATATAAAAACTGAAAAAGTCAAAAGTCAAATGTATTAACAGACGATTTTCATATTTTATATGATATAAGTGGCCCAAGACCCGACATGTTACTTTTTGCTGGTGTTTTCATTTTGAAGTAAAGAACTAGATAGTGACTTCACAATTCAAGCAATAACGTCAAAATAAAAATCCCGGCAAAGAGTTGCATGTCGGGTCTTAGGCCACTTACATCCTGTAAAATATGAAGATCGTCTATTAGATAATGACCTATTCTTTATTTATGTTGAGAATAGGTCCTTATATATATATATAAAAAGTCACAAGGGAACATGTAACAACCAGTAAAAATGACTCTTGCATTTGGCATAAGCTTTCATTGTGATGAATCACCTAAGATCAAGACACACATTACACGTGTGATGGATTACTTGAATACTTCCATTAGTATATGATGTCATAAATATAAATAAAGTGTCATCAAAGATTACCATGCTCACCCTGATACAGCATTTGTCAAACAAAGAAAAAACAATGAAAAAAAAAAAGAAAATAGTAGAAAGTTCTATAAAACATTGAAATCTTGAACCGAGTCACTCAAGTGTAAAATGTAGGTCAGATGCATCATAGGATGCATGCACTTAAGTCAGCATCCCAAGATGAAACTAAATGTAGCACCTATACTTTCTCCAATACTGAGTTACCCCACACTACTTAACCAGACACGGATACACAGACGCTAAGAGGTCTAGCATATGCTCCTCTCAACTTTGTCGAGGTCAGCTAAAAAATTAAAATACATCTAAATATCATGCTCAACAAAACTGAGGGTCTATTGGACAATTTATCATGTGAAACACCTTGAATGTAATTGCTTTTACAACATACAACATTTACACTGAATGTCTGAGGTTGATAATGTATAGGAGTTTTCTTTTGTGGAAATCAAAGTAAGCAAACATTAAGGTAAATAACTAGGGTTTGACCTAAAAAACAATGTTGTTAGGAAAAAGGTTGAAAATGTGCATTAAGAACAAGAAAAAGTAGGTCAATGGGTCAGGGAAAACTAGGTCAATGGGTAAGGGAATCATGTCTTCACATCATTTACTACCTTCTTATCACCATCATCATCATATTGCTGATCATCCTCTTCCTCATCTTCTTCCTTATCTAAAACAAAACATCCCAGTTACCATGACAACCATATTACCAACACTGGACACTAACTGTGTACAGAAAAGGCCAGTACAGAGTATAATGTTTTTTCTTTTAATGAAAATTTCCATCAAATATTACTTAAGAAAGATCTTAGATTTTAAACCAATAATAAATGCCACAGTCACATCAAGAAACCCAGTAACTTACAGACTTTATGGGCACCTCTTCTGGAACATTGAAAAAAAAACAAGCTGTGTTTGTGAAACACTAATGCCCCCGGCAGCACCTAAGTCCAAAAAGTTATTTTTAGCATGAAGGTCACTGTCAAGGTCAAAAGGTCATCGACCTTGGTGTCATTTGAAACCACTTCATTAGTTGAGTATGCATGTCTCTATCCCTCACGGTTCAAAAGTTATAGCCAAGGTTAAAGTTGACAACAGACAGACAAACAAACAGACAGGACAAAAACAATATGCTCCTGATCTACTGATCCAGGCATAAAAAAAACATCACCAAGAAAGAAACTTTCAAGATTCAAAATGTTCATACTTTAAATTTAAGTAGGTAATCTATTATGAATTATTAGTAATTGAGAGGGTATTGATCATTATATGTGGAATTATTTCCTGCTCTGTATTCTAACCTTCTTCCTGCACACAGTGAACATGCAAACGGACATTAATTAATTGTCTTTTACCAATTTCCCTTTCATAAACAATGTAAATCATGCAGTTTATGTGGTAGATAGAGATCAACAGCCAATTCTTAGTATCAGTGACGTGAGACAAGAAAGACAAAGAACAACATAAGATGTAGGCCCTGTACAATATACATATATAACATCATTAACTATTTATGTAATTTATATTTCGTAATTATTGTATGGAGCCTCCTAAAACACATTTTATTCGCTCTTGATATTGATACAAGTGAAACATTAACAAAGTAAAAACATGCTTCTGTAACATTCTCCCAATACCCTTAACATCAGATCCACCATACCCATATCCTAATACATTAAATGTCAGAGCCACCAACCTTTCATCTTTCCAAATGGGCCATTCTCATCCTCTAGATTATTGTTGTTGTGGTCATCTCTTGCCTGATAAATATAAAAAGATAAAATTGATTGTTTGTTTGATTCTTGTTTTACCTCACACACAGATTATTGCACTTATGTGGTGTCGGCAAAAAAGCAATAAGGGATCTTTTCCGTATCATGTATACCAAGACATTGGAATGCGATTTTGACCATTCTGATCCAAAACATAGGATTCAGACCAGCCTCTAGCAGGACTTGAACCTGGGACCTTTGGGTCACGAGCCAAGCACCTAACCGAAAACGCTACAATGGTTCTACACAGATGAAATGTGAGCAGACATTCTATGGAATCCTGGGAAGGGTATATATATATACAAACAGATGTGAAAGATTGTTGTTATAGTAAAAACAGCCCACTTCAAAATCTGATTTATGACACTGAATAATAAATAAGTGTTGTGCTTCGAGGAGCAATGTTTTTTTTTCTTCAAATCAGGTCCGTTGTAAGGTACTTTCCCAATGGAAATTTCACTGAATTTTCCCAACATCTGTTTAAATTTTTCCCAAACAGTAATCTTTTAGCATTATGCAAATGGGTAAAAAATTCCCAAAAGAAAAGGTATAGGCTACTTTGGAAGGACCGTGCTGACAGCTTAAATAGGTGGTACATATATAGAGAAACAAATGGAAAAATGGACTAAGGGATATCTAATCACAGCTCACTGCCATGGATTGTAAGCCATACAATAAGCATGTTAATGAGTAATCAGACTTTGAATTATAATAAAGAGAATTACATTATCTGACGCTGCATTATAAATCTATGGAAATGTGTCACCTGACATTGAACAATAATTATCAACAAACAGTATATCATCTGACACTGAATTAAGAGATACTTCATCTGACATTGAACAATATGCATCAAGCGTTGACTTGATTGATCTGATATTGAATACACATGTAGATCTAGGTATGAACTAGAAAAATTTGGAAATGAATATGGATAACCAAAAACAATGAATACCAGCAATGGAATTCAATTATAATACAAAATACGAGATAATTTATTTTGCCATTTCGGGCTAGATTTAAGGCATATACATGCATACATTTCTTATAAAATTGTCCAAATATTATGAAACAAACTGCAAACGAACTTAAAGAAGTACTAAATGTATTTGATATAGATAAATAATTACAATGGAAGGGTTACATAATGTAAGAATGTAATGGCATAATATATACATACTACTTTCATATGTAAATTTTCTAAGCATAACACAATCAAGATTATGATATGATGAACTTTACCTGGGAGTCCTGAGGATGATGTAGTACATTTAGGACATTTTTATCATCACTTCTCTGCACCTTGTCTTCTTCCTCTAAATTTGGTTTTTGACCTTGACCTGGAGGTTCTTGTACCTGGAGATCCACAGGTCCCTGGTGAGCTATCCTGTTATCATGCGCATCCTGTGGAATGTGGTTATCCAGTTCTTCATTATCTTCATCCTGAGCAAAAATAAGAAAATATGAAAGTAAATGGTGTCAAGTAGAACAAGACATTTATTACATACTCTGTTTCATCATATTTTTTTTTGTCTTTTATCAAGTAATTTGGGATAAGTATAATGATGACATGCACATGTACTACAGTTTGATCCTTTACCAAAAGGTGAAAGTACATCAATTTTATTTCATGTAAATTGTCGAGATTAAAGTCTTAATTATTTTCTACAACCATGTTTACAAGTCATTGAGGGCAAAATACATGTTGTATTTATAAATAGATTATACACCAATATTTAGATTCTGTACTTTGTCTAAAATATGTCAAATAATTGGACAGGTATAGATGATATAAAACATCAGACCACTGCAATAATGTAAATTATATAGATCTCATTCTGGAGATTTGTTGAAAAATTTATGATTCAGAATAAACTGCTTGAAGGCAGGTATCATTACATCCAGTGCTAAATTTTACAAGAGAACAAAAGCAAGTGTTTTATTTCAATATATTTTCCAATTTTACATAATGTCATAGGCAAATGTCCAAAAAAACATTTTGCCAAGATTTCCATTATGACGTCAACCTCACAATAATATGATGCAAAATTGAGCAGCAAAACATCATATGTTGGTTGGTTGGTTTGTTGATTGGTGTTTTACGTCGATTTCAACAATATTTCAGTTATATCGCTCATGGAAGCAGGAGGTTACCAACCTCTTAAACACAGTGGCACAACCCGGGAATCATCATATGTTGGGTAATGCCCCTTATATCATGTAAAACTGTAGGAAGGTGTATTGCCTAAATTTTAAGTGTTTGAGGGAACAGTTGCCTCCTGCTATCTATTTTCAAAAGTGTGATTCTAACAGACAGATGCCAGACAAACTGATCCCAATATATCTTATAGCTTTGCAGGTGATACAAAAAAAGGTACATTATGACAAGAGTGTAAATGAAAACCTCTCTTAACCATTATATTTCAGAGTATTGAAAATTATGAAATACAGACAAACCTGTCTATTAAGAGTCAAAAAGGGCCTTTATAGACAGGTGACCTTTATACAGAGGTCTATTATCTAGGAAAACATAGATATTGGGAATTTAAAATGTGACCTTTATAGACAGTTGACCTCTTAATAGAGGTGGCCGCTAAGACAGGTTTTACTGTACTACTACATGTATTTGCATCTAACATACTAAAATACTTGTCACATGACAAAACATCAATGTATTGCAAAAAGCCTTTTTTCTTTTCGGAAGTGAGGTGCGGTAGCATAGTTCTCCTAATCTCAATGCAAGTGAACAGCAGAAGTTTTACATTACTTTATTGCCATTTTCAGAAATTTTTCATTTCACTCCAAAGTTGGTATCTGAAACCAAATTTTCGCTTTGCTAAGTGTTGCTTAGGTGGGTTTGTACATCACTTGAATATTTCAGTATGTATAGTTTTATTTTTTACTTTTCAGCATCTTGGCTTTCAGCAGCTGGGAATCTATCATACCTACAAGCTTTCACATTAGATAAAATCTACAATATACCAGAATCACATGTTCCCTTGACAACTAGGTATATGTATATGCATCAGGCTAAAAAGCTGACTTCCAGAGATTTTCAGAGCTCCAATATGCAAGTGCTACACTTTCTGAACTTAAACTGTTTTTCTTTCTTTTGGCTCTGATCCATCTGATGTGTGTACCCATATGATCAATACAGTCCTCAGTGAGATCGAGTCCATAATAACCAGTCTCTTGGCTACCTGTCTGAGCTTCTTTTGCATAATGAAAATGAACAATTAATGTACAAGCACTCTGTACAACAGTGACTGCTATATTGTATTCAACAATACCCCGTGTTTGGTGGAGGTGAATACCATTAGTATAGTTTAAAATTTCATCATGTTCTTTTATTTAGATAGTTGAGAACAACCGACAACCTGAAATTATTTTAACATGGTTGAAGTATATTTCTGATGAATGACTTCTTCCAAAAGTGAGGTACGCTTAGTAATAAAAAAAAAACATCAATAGAACCAATCAATTTTTGTTGAAAAAGTGCTGAATGTGTGCAGTATTTGTATAATAAACATTTATATAAGATATTAATAATCTTGTTGCTTATATTCTGTGTTGGTTTCTTTCTCATACTGACCAAGTTTTATACGCTCGTATCCTGATGCTTCAAACAAGAAATAAATTTGCTTAATTCACCTATGTGGTCACAGCCAGTGTTCAGTGGTGGACAAAACCAGTATGCTATATCACCGGCAGATGAACGGAGTGCTAACGTATATAAGAAAAGAAAGTGTACTCTTTCAGGGCTTCCAAAGCATACTTTGTTTTAATGATTGATTATTGTTTTACGTCACTCCATAATTATTTCTTGTATATGGAGACGGCATATGCCTGATGCATTGCATAAAAATTTATACCTTTGTGTCAGCCTCTTCTGAAGCAATGAGGGATCTTTAACGTGCACACCTACCGTGACACGGGACCTCAGTTTTCAGTGTCTCATCTGAAAGACAGGACACCATTGCATCCATAGCAGGAGTCGAACCTGGGGCCACCCAGTCTGGAGCCGAGCACTTCATCAGCTGTCATATTACAATATCCTTTTAATCTTGCATTCGTCTATCAAAAGGACTTTGCTTTGGTGCACTATCTTCTGCTTCCGTATATGTCCTTTGAATGAGATGGTTAAAATGGAGGTACCATGATAATACACCATAAGTACAAAATATGCTCTGTTTTGGAGGGATCTTAAACAGAGATTTACCATGCTGCCACCATATTGGCACAATAGTTAATGTGTAGCGTTAAACAATGAAACAAGATATGTTTGTGAAAGATGAATGCCCCTGGTGGCAACAAATTCCACATACAGCAAATTTTACGATGTCATGTATTACCCCACCCCATGGTAATACTCATGTGAAATATAAAAGTCATACCTCTTATAATTCAAAAGTTATAACCAATGCAAAATTTCTAAAATGTAGGCCAAAGGTCATAAAGCTTAAAATTATGGTAGCGACAGAAATTCTTGTCACAAGGAATACACGTGAAATATGAAAGTAAAATCTCTTACATTTCATAAGTTATAACCAATGTTAAAGTTTATGAAATATAGGTCATAGTTCATGGTTAAGGTCACAAGGTCAATGACCTTGGTATAATTTTGAAAAAGCTTTATTAGTGGAGTATGCAAATCAAATATGAAGTCTCCATCTTTTATGGTTCAAAAATTGACAAAGGTTAAAGTTTACAACAGACAAACACAGACAGACAGGACCATATCTATTGATCTGGGGGCATAAAATAATTTCAGATATCACCTACAAGGATTTATTCTTATTTTGATACATGAAAAGATTCACCCCTGTACTTGCCAAATGTTGTGGTTTACTACAGGTAACCACTTATCATAACAACTTAACTCTAGCACTGACCATATATGTGAAATAATCGACTTGCCCTAACGCTGGGTCAAACTGTAGCAAAGTAATTTTGAGAGTAAATTTGTGTATACTCGATAAATATTCTGTTCACCAAACATTTGGATTATGATAGTTGTAGTTCTTGAAAAGACAGTTTCTTTTTTTACCATTTGTCCCATACAAGAAACCTTACAACTCCTTGGGCATAACATCAGGGCCTTTCTGGAACAAACATGCTAATATGTGTCTAGCATACCAATTACTGTCAAAAGTCAATGTGGCCTGTAGATCTTGATAAGATTTAACGATTTACTGGTAGTTAGAAACAAACATCTTTTTATGATGTGGTAACACTTAACATAAACTGGTAACAAACACCGATCAGTGTTGTAAATTTTATCGAGACATGCAGATAACGAGAAACCTATGATAGTACTGAATTGCCAGACAGTATTGCCCCATTCAAACAAAAAATGTGAACCATAATTGCTGATAGATATATAAACACAAAGACATCAATAGTCAAAAGACTAGAATGGCTGTGCAATCCAGCCACCAAAAACTGTTCTGTAAAATGACATGAGGTCTTACACAGATAGCCCACACATACAATTTTGCATGACATGCTTACTTGTAGCGAAACATAAAAGTGATTTCTATTATCAAACACTTTCTTATAGAACACAATAAAACATGATGTGCAACTGAACAAATTCAAAGGTTAAGAAAATGATGAATTAGCTAAAGCACAATTAACACTTTTAGTTTATTTCACCTTTATTTTTTTGGCATATTAGTAAATTATCAAAGCATTACAATCATACAAGACACAAGATCATTATGATGACTAGAGACTTGTAACAAACGCATATATAACGACTAAACTATACCGTTACCATGGTAACAAAATCCCTCAAAATAATGAAATAAAAATCACATCAAAATATAACTCATGCAATAACAAAATAAAACATGATATCACATTGTCAATATAAGACATGAAACTCAAAATAATAGAATCTAACTCGGAAAAGATATCGAAGATAAGTTTGAATACACAAAGAGGAACTGAATGGGTCCCATTTTGTGTAGAATTGAGAAGTTTCCTTATTCTAAGGGCCTATTTTAAATCTTGCAGTATCTTAGAAATACTTAAAAATTATAGACTTCTCAGACTTTTAGATGTACCATACAATATGACACAAACATCTTTTGGTGTCATTTTGTAAACAAAGTGATTTTTATGGACATGTATTGGATTTAATTTTAAATGTGATACAGTTATTAAAGAATCTCTGTTAATTAAACTCAAGACTTTTATTTCATCAAATGAAGCAGAACTAAAAAGTGTATCATATATAAATGTTTACAATATCTAATACAAAGCATCTTCATGAGTCAAGGGGATATGCTACATAGTACATCCCCTTGACTTGTGAGGATGATATAAAGGAATATGGAAGACTTTAAAACTTTATACAAAACACCCATTTAAGTCCCATATCTCATAAATCATAAATAAAACAAGGATGATCAATCAACAATTCATTAATTCATGATTAAATTAATTCATGATTAAATTAATTCATGATTAAATTTGCAACCCTACAATGTCTGCACATATGTACATCATGAATGGATGAATATGGACCTGAATGAATCAATGGATATCACAAATATAAATAATGAGACATTAACCTTCATACAAATGCATGTTGGTGTTCAATTGAGTTACATTAAAACAAAATACATAATACAACAAAACTATGCAGATGTGGATTACAAATTGAGACCGAGTAAGGCTAAAAAAATAATGATTTGTTTCTCATGTCCCTATAGCATTGCCGATTTGGCAAATGCATTTCCATTTCTTTGTATGACATTGCAGAAACCATAAGACAGTTGTTGACTTCCCATTAATCATAAGGAAAAAATAATTGTCTGTCTCATTCGTGTTCTAAACAATGGGGGTAAGGAAACAATACATTACTTATAGCCTCACAAAACTATTATCTACAAGATGCTCATGTGATAGGATTTCTATCATACACTGGTTATATATATACATGTGTTCAGACCATGCATCTTTGATATGGACAAGCATGCACAGGCAATAATGACAAACGAGGAGATTCATTTTTCCCTATGACCACAGAGATGCAAGTTTCTTATGAAAATATCCACGCAGTAGCACCCTGATGTCAACAGGAACACAGTGTAGAGATCATATAATAGGACAAATTCTTCAGATAGAAACACCCTTTTCACTATTTTCCTTTTCATCAAGGTTATCTGACCAACAGCTAGATATAAATGTTTTATAAACGGACCACTTACTTTTACAATAAACTTCATCTCAATCTAATCCTTTTGGTCGTCAACTCATTTAATTACTGTTTACCAATCTTAAAGAGTTTACCAAGTTTTCCTTTTTGGAACTGTTTACTTTGACCATGAAGAGCATCAGGTTCAACAACTTTATAATATTGTGATTCTTTTTGTGTTTCAAGACGTTTAGGTGGGATCACCTGATTCATGGGTTCGACATTGTCTTGATCATTTGATTTGTCATTTTCATCATAATCTATAGGTGGAGCCACTTGTTTCACAGGACCCTGATTTTTCCCATGATCTGGTTTATTAATTTTGACAGCATTGTCGGAGTACTCCTTCTCCTGTTTAGCAATCAGACCACCAGGTGGGGCCACCTGGTTTATATGTACGCCCTGTTTATGTGGTTTTTCTGTTCTGACTTTACTATCTTTAGCAAGGTCCTTATTACTATCAAGACCAACAGGTGGAGCCACCTGGCCAATTTCATCTTTTTCATGCTTAAGCTTAAGAGGAGATTTGCTACTTGTTTTATGGTTTTGAAATTTATTTTTCTTGTCAGAACCACCTGGTGGAACCACTTGCTGATTTTGCTCGTTTTCCCTCAAATTTTTATTATGTATGCGATTAAAATCACCACCTCCTTCTTCATGACCTTCATCTTGTTTATACTTCATTTCCTGTTGAAGATGCAAGTTAGGTGGATGCATATTGGGTCGCTCTTCTCCTGATTGCACTTTATTCGAATGGATATTTTGGTTACCATGACGACCTATGTTTACGCTATCACCGTTCTGTAGATGCGAGGTTAATATAGATGAAGAAAGCAGTTAAGAAAATGTTAAAAATGATACGATTTAATCATGCAAAGTATAAGTAGAATTTCATGCAAATTAATGGCTACTGAATAAAATTAAGAAAGAAATTTAACCTGACACATTCTACAGGCTTAGCACAAAACTGAAGTCTTTAAATTAAAAGCAGTATTGTACAAAGTTAATGTATGATGTACTATAATTGTAATGTAACTTACATTATATTGTATATGTAAAGGCATCACAAGCACCATGACACTTCAAAGCGTATTATTATTAAAGCAAAGACACTAGGAAAAGCAAGCCTCTATCAGATGCAATGAAAAGGCAAAAGTCTACCACAGCACTTTCATTTTCTACTAAATTAGTTTTGTCTGAGCGTTTCAAAGTGAAATTGACATCTACGATAATCAAATTGGTGAAATTAAAACAATAAGTAAATAAAAACAAAATATGAAATGCTGTGGGAGATTTGGCCATTTAAAGACGCCCAGGTTTTTACATGTTTGACAAAAAGTGGAAAGGAGGGAAATAGACAAAGGCAAGCAAGCATTTCTAGAGAACATTGTCCAAATGATGCATTAAAATCTTATGTACCAAGTTTATAACAATGAAAAATGAAAAAGTCTGTACAGATAAAAATCTCCCGAAAAGGAACTCTATCAAAATGTGAAACAGGTCTACATTTTGAAAATAAACCATGAATTATACAATAAATCATTAATGAATGTTACATGCAGCATTTGACAATATGTGAGAGGGCTACACACCAGGCAGAGTATCATATGAGAAATGTACGACTCATCAATACGAGGAGGTACGGCAAACTGTCAAGCTGTTACACCAGATCAATACAAATCAGATCAGTCTGATGTCATTCCAGAATATAGATAGGTTTTGGAGATGAGAGAGTGATCAGGTAACTATGTGTAAAACCATTATAGTAACACATGCTCTGAGACTTAAAACTCACGTATATAAGGATTTGAGATGAATAATGAATGAACTTTTAGTACTGGTAAGTGTATTGACAGAAAAAAAAATCAATGTTTTCAGGAGACAAAATGAATGATACATTTTTGTACGTGATGTTGTTATTTTGTTTTAAGACTGGTGTAGTGTGAAATAATGATTTATGTATAATTTGAGCCCCCTCCTAACCCCCCAAAAAACGAAACGAAACAAAACAATACCAAACAAAACAAAAAAGAAAACGAGGTGAATACATGAGAACAGCTCAAACAAGACCTGCATGGAATACATAAGATGATTGGTGAAAACAAATATTCATTGTATCAAAACTCAAAAGTAACTACACAGCGAAATAAAAAAGATTTTCCAATCATGATGAAAGAGAAAATCTCTACATATATTATGAAACAAAGTAAGATTCTCACATCTCAACCCCACCTCCCAAAGAAAAATAAATATCGTCATGCATCCCAATGATTTTTAATTCATGCCACTTAATAATTCCAAACTATTCAATTCAATTCATGCTGAAGGGTTCCCTAACCAAAAAATTGTATTAAGCGACAATTTGGTAAAATCAGACCATTAGAATCATAATTTTGGTATATGACATTTATTGTGACATGTGGTATGAAGTGTACATGGAATGTCTGAGTGGATTTCTATTGGTTATGCTGAGAGTCTTGGCAGAATCTTGGTCTTGGAATTTAATGCAAATTTGTTTTAGTCTTGACTGTAATCACTGAAATAAAGGAAGGCAGAATATTTGTTAAGGTCTATAGTATTTATATTACCATGGCCTTATATGACATGTACTAATATATGTGTATTTATTTCACCAAGATTCATATTTTTGAAAGAGTTGGTCAATGTCCTTTAAGAATTTGTTTGCTTGACTCTTGTTTTATGTCACACAAAGAATACTGCCCTTATACAGCGACGATAACTGCCTAATGCAACGCACAGAAATTTTTAGACTTTTGCATCAGACCCTCTCGAAGCAGCGAGGGATCTTTTATGTATCAAGTCTACCACGCCACAGAACCTTGGTTTTCACTGCCTCATCCTTACGACAGAACACAGCCAATCTTAGGCAAATCTTGAACATGGGGACCTCTCAGTCATGAATCAAACAGATTTAGCTACACTGGTTTCCTTTAAAGGTAAACTCTTGTCTATGCTAATATGATAGTTTTCAAAAATATGCATAGGGACAGTTACAAGATCCACATCTTTATGACTTGGTAGACATTTCAGGAATCTTTACTTCCTTCTCTCTGTGCTAAGATTGAGGGATATGTTGAAATAAATACACACACAGTAACTATGATGTTTTATCTACTTTTTTCCTGCAGTCATGCACTTGTGATGTTTTGTGTAAAGGAGAGAGAAATACGAAGACTGAAGGATGAATAATGAGTACAAGATGATCTATATATATCACCAAATGCAAGAATCACATTATAGAGGGTTTATTTTCAATAATAACTTTGGTCGAAAAGAGCAACTGTGCACAGGTACACATTCATAAAAACAAAGTCATCAAATACATAATATGGATTTCTTAAAACACTCAGGAGTAGATAATGCACAGTAAGAGGATTATACTGAACTCTAGTACACTACACAGGAAGTCACAGGGGTGGTATAAAAACATGAAAGTGTTTGTCTTTCAACATTGTATATGGTAAGTACCAAACTCATGTTTCCGTTTCTTGTACATATCTCAAGTACACTGATCTCTCTACCACCAATAATTAAGGATATTTGTATGTCACATGACAAAAATCAATATTCTGTTGGTGGCATTAAATATCATACTATAACTAAATCACCTTATTTATTAAAAAATTTATTAAAATCCATAGTAAAGTTGAAATGTCATAATCATTTATGATAACTATACCCTTTCTTCATTATACTATTTCCTGGCAAGTGACCATCACGAAACATGATGACAATGACAATGACAATGTAAATGACAAACACTGACTTCTAGCCACACTAGAATACGTTGTACATACATGCAGGTTGTTGAACATCTATTAAAACAGATTCTTAACTAACCTGTGTGTCTTCTTTCTGCTCGTTAACATTCGGGGGCTGAACTTGGTGTTGTTGTTGATCTGCTTCAATATGTTTCGCTTGAACATCAGGATTGGCAGACTGAGACTGCTGAGGTTGCTGGTTGTCGTTGCCTGCTGCCTGGTTGCCAGGAGCCTGGACTTGATGCTGTTGTTGGTGCTGATCTATCAGTTTAGCTTGTTCAGCAGGATCGACTAAAAGAGTATGAAACAGTATTTAATTATGATCAAAAGAAAGAATGACAGTGAATAACTCGGACTGAAGCCTTAGCAATGTATCTTAAGACTTTCAAGGTCTAATTCTATTAGAAAAATTCATTTTTCAGAAAAAAGAGATATTAGTAAAACACACCTCCCATTTACCTACATCAACGCTTTAATGTGTGTATTGTTTGACTATAATTAATGACTGCATAACATTTGTGTATTTACTCTCATTTTTGTTTCATTTTTTTATCAACACAAACTGTGACAAAGCAATAGAATATTAAGCATCCTTAGTATATTTACCTTTTTGTGCCTGCTGGTTTTGTTGCATTTCTTGAACTCCCTGTAAAAAAATGAGTAAGCTGAAATGTATTTACTGATTGATTCTAAATTAGAGCACTCATATTAAATTTACCTATAATGAGGATAGCTATCCAAATCCCCTTATATCTTCTTGTTCCCTTTCCTCTAAGGTAAAAAATGACAGTCAAAATGCAGCTGCTTAAGTCAATCACAGGCACTGCATCACATGAAGAGTGCCTTTTAGCTATCCAAATCCCCCTATATGGTCTCATTCCCTTTCCTCGATATAGGGGGATATGGATAGATAAAAGTCACTTTTTATGCAAAGCAGTGCCTGTGGACTTACACTAATTCGAATATGACTTGAGAGGTGGTTCGGTGATAATTTGATTGGTTCATGCAACTTGGGGAATTACTAGACAATAAACCATGGCTAGGTAGCTGTTATTTCTTAAATAGAGATATCACTTTCCTAATCATACTCAATTTATTCAACAAGTAAATCAGAAACCTTGAATACTTTAATAAAATCAAACTAGAATTTTAATGTGTCGGTGCAACATAGATGCATCTGGCAGCAAAGGTAGTGAAATATAAATGCAAAAGAACTAATATTTGAAAATTCAAAGAATTCCTAATGTTCAAGGGCAATAACTCTGTCAAAAATTACCAAACCTTCACTGGGAAAATGAGCGGAAACTGTCATTCTAAAAAAATTTTATATGTTCAAGGGCAATAACTATGTCAAAAATTACCGGACCATACCCATATTTAAACTTTATCTATATATTACCCAATATAATTTAATCCATCCAACCTTCAAAGAGAAAATGAGCGGAAACTGTCATATTTAAGAAATTTTCTATGTTCAAGGGCAATTAACAGACCACATCCATTTTTGAATCTGACCTGCATCTTCCCTTGATACATCTGTATATCCAATATCAATTTAATCTATCAAACCTTCAAAGAGAAAATGAGCGGAAACCAACCACTCATTTTTAAAAAAGTTTCTATATTCAAAGGTAATAACTCTGCCAAAAATGACAAGACCAAACCCATATTGGAACTTGATCTGCATCTTCCCTTGATACATCTGTATACCCAATGTCAATTTAATCCATCAAACTTTGAAAGAGAAAATGAGCAGAAACTAAATGATGACGGAATGATGGAACAGGATAATACTATATGTCCCCGACTATTTCATGACGAGGGCATAAAAAATTCATGGGTCATTACACACTAAAAGGTTGAGATTATTAAAACCAGAACATTTCTAATCAGACAAGTACTGTGGCAGCAAAGTTGTACAACAGCAACTTTGGCAACAAGCTCAGTGTCTTTTGACCTTTGTGATCATAACACACCTCTGCGTCAAGAGTTACAATTGTGACGTCCTTTGAGCTGGAACTCATAAATGCTTCTCAAGGTATAAAGTCCAGTGACCTTGACCTTGATGTCTAAAAACTCTCTGCATTCTCCTTTGCACATATGCATCCTGTGCAAAGTATCATGAATCTAGGTTGAAATGGCATCAAATTACAGCTTGAAAATGCTTCAAAAGAACAAAGTCCTATTACCTTGACCTTTGGATCCCCTGTGATCATGGGCATCCTAGTATGTGTGAAGTATTTCAGAATGCTTATATTACATGTCACTCTAGATCTATTTTCACAGAATTTTATTTTGAGAATATTCACGAGACATAATTGTGATGACAAACAATATCTATAAAATTTCAATAACTGAACGAAGTAAAGACTTTATTTTCGTGTGACGCAATGCCCTCAAAATTCAGCAAATATGATATCCTCACAAATATAAAGTGATGTATAGTATCATGACTCCATGTTAAAAAGCTATGAAGTTACAGCACTTAATGCTTTGTTGATGGACAGACAGTGAAACCAGTCCCACGACCTACAATTTTGTTGGCAGAGGGCCTGAGAAGGGTAAAGTAAGAAAGAAGAAAGAGACACTTACGCTGTGCTTTACATTTTGAAGAGTTACATCAACACCATGAAGAATATTGTTAAGTAGGAAGTTAGCATTGTGACCCATCTGCAAGTTAAGGTGCAAGATACACAAAAACATAAAGAAGGCCAAATAAAAATGCAATACCAAATAAACTTAAAAATTTGATTGTCAGGTCCCCAAATTGCCATTTAGATTGCCACATTTACATTTTTACTGCTGTTTAAATACATTAATACAAACTGGTAATTCTCTGAGACTTTCTCTTCTACAGCACTGAAAGTTTATCTAAAATTCATTTTGAGTGGCAACAAAAGATTCTATATTTTCTGTTTTTTAACTGATACTTATGAAAAGTTCTCAATATTTTGAGATCACTACAAAACATCACAAGAATTTCTCATATTTTGTTTGGCCTTCAATATTTAAACAACAAATGCAAATCAGTACTACAGGTCATGAAGTACAAAAGTCAAAGAAAGCTTTGTCATGCACTAATCAAAAATGCTAGTTTAAAACGTGTTAATGGTTACATAGGCTTTAAAATAAGAGAAAGTTTGTTAATTAAAAGATTAAAATTGATTAGATTAATAAAGTTCAAATCTACAGTAGAAAATAAAGAAACTCAAAATTAGTAAACTACACAGGAAATATAAACAATTTAATACAACTATCACAAAAATAAATTCAATTTGCATACATACATGGTAGACAATAAATTTTGCTATTCCTCACGGTATTTCTACAAAGCAAACTCCATGCTACTTATAAACTCCTTACCTGTGCTTGTTGGCCTACGTTGGCTGGCTGGTTGTTAGGATCAGGAACAACGGGTTGCTGTTGTCCTTGTTGAGCATTAACTGCCCCTCCTTGTACTACAGGTACATTCTGTTGTTGTTGTTGTTGCTGCTGTTGTTGTACATTGGCCTGACCTTGGTTTGCTGCTTGGTTCTGATGAATGATTTGAGCTTGAGCTTGTAGCTGAGCTTGGTACTGTTGCTGTAATATTTAATTCACATAATTCATTATTCAATTCATTAGATTATTTATTTCAATATTCAAACCATTATACTATTCACTTAAATATTCATTTTAATTCATACTTCAAGGGTAAGCTGTATGTACCTTCATAAACATCTTACTAACTACTATAATCAAAAAATACTACTGGCTATTCATGACCACATGAAAACCATGCATAGTTAATATACAGACTTAATATGAAATAGAGTTATCACCTACTGCTGACATGTTCAGAATGATGCTATACATAGACACATTTGTCAATACATCAAAGGAAATATTTTCTAATAAAATAATAAAGTTTACTGTAAAACCTACATCAACGAAACCAGAAGAAACCATACACAATATTGAAACTATGAACAAGCTTATACACAAACAAAACTGGATGGGGAATGTGTTAAAGTCACATCCTGTTGAGGACAAATAAATTTATTTCAATTTTATTTTATAGATTTATTATATTTCTTTATGTATAGTTTGATGTTGATCACATAGCTGGCAAGCTATATTTGTTACGCAGTATGTTACCGACATAATACGGTAAACATGGGGTAAGTAAACTTTATACAAGACCAAGTTTCACTCTCATCCCACAAGGAATTTACTGATAAGATTAGCTCTTTTCTTATTCCACAGTTATCTCCCCTTTGAGCAGGTATCTGATGCAAAATAACAGTCACTCACTGAGGTAATGTAAAGGGAGGAGGTGGAACAGATATGATACTTCCATGGGAAATACACCATGTCACTAAGGCTTTGAAGTCAGGTATCTACTCAACTGGAAAATACTTCAGAATCACAACAACCCTCCCCCTTAATATAAACCATATTGGATCATAAATAAAAGACAGTCTTTTCACAAATTTTCTAACACTTGGCCTTTATCAAATGAAATCAACAACTGAATGTTAAGGGATACGTAATGTTACATCCTTTACTTCACTTGATAAAGGCCAAGTGGCCAAAAATTTGTAACAAAGTATCTTTTATTTATTATACACCAACTTGCCTGTGGAAGATTTCACTAGATCTGCATATAAGATCAACTAAGGTACACACTACATGTAACTTACGATTATAAACATGCAGTCAAATAAAATCATCTTCATTGTGGCAAATTATTTCATTTATTTCCTTACTGCACTAATGAAATAAATGCAATGAATTTAAATAATACAGGCAGAATTTAATGTTGTGCACTCATTGATCACGTCACTATAAGAAGTGTCATCCCCACACATGTTGGTGGCATGGCTACAGATATTAAACCTATCCTATTATGCGCAAAAACTCTACACATAGATGAACAGACTCATCATGAATAAATCTTTGAAGACTCATTAAGCTATCCTGGATTCATTTTCATAAAAGTCATTAAAGATACATGTACTACAGCCATGTCAGTTGTACTGTCGTTACACATACTACAGCCACACCAGTTGTAGTGTCCTATCTAGTACTTTTATTCTGATGAATTTTGGATTCTTCAAGTTAGGGATGTAACGATATTCTGAGATACGATATATCATGATACATACACCCTGATACAATACATGATACAGGAAGCAGCTCAAATGATATGGCAACAATACTGCAATCCTTTCTTTATAAAAATCTGTAACAATTCATATGATATATATAATGTTTCAAACAGAATTAATTATGAAAAAAAAATTAAACTGATTATCAAAATATTTCTTTATGCTTTGTGCCTACTGTAACTCATTTCTAGCCTATGTTGTTTAATATGTATATTTTATTTTTTTTTCTCTCAAAAACTATTTTTGGGTTAGAAAAATCACAAAACACTCTTTCTCCATAAATTCCTGGCCCCTTGGCCTTTATCAAGTGGAAAATTTGTGGAGAAAGAGAGTTTGGTTATTATTTTATACTCACTTACCATTGGAGGACTCATTACATTATTTTTGGATACTTCACCAAAACCAAAGGAATAAACCTGATTTCTTTATTAAACAAGAGTATCATGATAGGTATTGTATCATTGTTCAAGTATCGTGATACATATCGTATCATGAAAAGTTGTTTCGTTACATCTCTATGAGTTCAAGTACCACAGAAACACCTCCGTTGTACTGGCCTATCTAGTACTTTGTTTCTGATGAATTTTATTTTCTTCAAGTACCACAGAAACCCCTCAGAAGATTATTACCATGTTATGGCGAGTGATAATGCATCTCATGACAGAAATTCTTCAAGTAAGCCAATTACAGCTTTACAATCAATCTAATGTGTGTACTCTTTTGAAACTGCCCCCTGACATACATACTTAAGGAACTGAGACTGATTTCTGACGTTAACTAATTATACAAGTCAGTTTATTATTTATGACATCCCATGATAATTTCGTTTAAGTGCTTGAGGGTTTCTACCTGATGTAACACACACAATTTTTACTGCTAACGACCTGAAGAGTCCTATAAATCAGGCAACTCTGACTGCATACTACCATAGTCTATAGAAGACTGCTTTTAAGGTTGTCAGACATTGTCTATATTATTTCCGAGACATTACAAGAAAGAACCCATACACCAGGTACACAACAAGAATACAGATACAAAGCGTACTCCCACCGTCGTCATTCAAGCTAGTAATATGGAAACATGGACTGAATATGAGTGAGACAAGAATCTTGTAACAAAGTAAATGGGGATCTGCTTCCAGCTATGACAATTTTAAATACCAGAAACAAAAAAAAAAATACCTTTCTGCACTGGGGACTTTAAGCTATATCTAACTACTTATAGCTATAAAATTCCACAAGGTGATAATATCAGCAATACCATTCTTTCAAAAACACATAAATATAGGTTGACTGAAAGACTAAATTATACACCTATTTCACAATATGAGAAAAATTGGGCTCCCTAAAATATAAAAAAGAAGAAATCCTGACAGTTGCACCAATTAGTTGATGGTTAATATTTTTTTAGTTTTTAAATTTAAAAGAGATTCTTGAATCAGTGAAAATCAATGAAATTATACTTTCAAATCTATGCAGCCTCTGTGACACCCTAAGTAATGGTGTGGTTTTACATATATTTTAAACTTACAAGTTCAACATGCAACATGTTTGTATTATTTTTGCATATTAATTAATTTAAACAATCTAAATTTCAGGCAACTTCATCTCTCAGTTATCTCCTTTTACGACAAGGACAGTTTTCAAAACCTTACAATCATCTACATATTTCTATATTTTTGGACCCTTTAAATATCTTAATTTAGCTCAGTGTATTAGGTAAAGGTCGACCAAACGTTTTTAAAAATGTGAGTATGTACAGAAGTTTGTTCCCACTTTTTAACAATGACTTTCGAGAGATCTATCCCCATTCCAAGGTCTAGATATATTTATAGTTTACAGACCAATAGCCGAGATACTTCCACCTTTTTTAATCAATCAATAATTAACTGGCTCCTACCTTTCTTGACAGCTGACGTTATTCAACCCTATCTAACAAGGTTCACCTCCATATATCTAAGGTCTTCACAATATTTTTTCTTAAACCTTACAATCAAGTATTTCAATGCACATGAAATTTAACACCCTATTTACCAACGAGGTATGTAAACCCTCTTTACTCAGTAAACTACATGTATATCCATAATTGGTAACATTATCTTTTAAAGTTTAGTATGTATATATACACTCTCTTTATCATAATCTCTTATCATAATGCTCAGGTACAGGTAGAGGGAGTGATTTCTCCATACGCTTTAATCAAGGACAAGGAGTTCCAAAATCTTTTAATACTTTCATTTTAATCTTATTTTTTTCTTGGGAAAGGGGGAGGGGGTTGAATTTAAATGCCCTGGATCATGTAGCATTTGGAATTACTTCCTTATTAACTCTGTGATGATGACTGATGTAAAGTAGTGGGGTGGAGACAAATTAGATTAAAACTTCATCAAATATTTTTCAGACTCAGTTTCAGCAAGTATACTATGTATTGCTGAAGAATAATGTGTCCTTAACAGGTTCTTGGTTATTTCAGTCAAGTTTGTGAAATCGTACCAGTATTTCAAATAAATATATTCCTTTGTTAATATGTAATTGTCATAGCTGGAAACAAATGAAATGGGCAAATAATAT
Source organism: Pteria penguin (assembly GCA_035048485.1). Classification (NCBI taxonomy): domain Eukaryota; kingdom Metazoa; phylum Mollusca; class Bivalvia; order Pterioida; family Pteriidae; genus Pteria; species Pteria penguin. Next base: position 11,103,552 of record CM068582.1, read on the forward strand.
TCACCTGATCAACTGAAAATTACTGCTAAATTGCATGCATGTAAAACTGTGAAACCAGTGGTTTATCGTTATTATCTGAAATTTTCAAACAAATATCCCCTATGGACAAACTGGGAAGCAAATACAGAGACTTAGGAATAGTTAAAGATTTATGATATACTTCTGTTTATAAGTTTGAGACATTAACCCCACTAGAGAGGACATTCGTTTATAAGTTTGAGACATTAACCCCACTAGAGAGGACATTCGTTTATAAGTTTGAGCCATTAATCCAACTGGAGAGGACATTCGTTTTTAAGTTTGAGACATTAACCCCACTGGAGAGGACAATTGTTTTAAGTTTGAGCCATTAATCCCACTGGAAAGAACATTCATTTATAAGTTTGAGACATTAACCCCACTGGAGAGGACATTCATTTATAAGTTTGAGCCATTAATCCAGCTGGAGAGGACATTCGTTTTTAAGTTGGAGACATAAACCCTACTGGAGAGGACATTCATTAATAAGTTTGAGCCATTAATCCCACTGGAGAGGACATTTGTTTATAAGTTAGAGCCATTAATCCCACTGGAGAGGATATTCGTTAATAAGTTTGAGCCATTAATCCAACTGGAGAGGACATTCAGTTTTAAGTTTGAGACATTAATCCCACAGGAGAGGACAATTGTTTTAAGTTTGAGCCATTAATCCCACTGGAGAGGACATTTGTTTATAAGTTTGAGGAATTAATTCCACTGGAGAGGACATTCGTTTATAAGTTTGAGCTATTAATCCAGCTGGAGAGGAAATTCGTTTATAAGTTTGAGACATTAACTCCACTGGAGAGGACATTTGTTTATAAGTTTGAGCCATTAATCCCAATGAAGAGAACATTCATTTTTCAGTTTGAGCGAATGCCTGTCAATTTACTTTTTTATGTTCCCAGAATCAAGTAGTGAAGGGAATCTAGTTCTAGGCCCAGCTGTCCGTTTGTCTGTAGTAAAACACTTCATGAGCCATTAACCCCACTGAAGAGAACATTCATTTATAAGTTTGAGACATTAACTCCACTGAGGAGGACATTCGTTTATAAGTTTGAGACATTAACCCCACTGAAGAGGACATTTATTTATAAGTTTGAGACATTAACCCTACCGAAGAGAACAATCGTTTATAAATTTGATACATTAACCCCACTGAACAGGACATTCGTTTATATGTTTGAAACATTAACCCCACTGGAGAGAACATTCGTTTATATGTTTGAAACATTAACCCCACTGAAGAGGACATTCGTTTATAAGTTTGAGACATTAACCCCACTGGAGAGGACATTCATTGATAAGTTTGAGACATTAACCCCACTGAAGAGAACATTCGTTTATAAGTTTGAGACATTAACCCCACTGAAGAGGACATTTATTTATAAGTTTGAGACATTAACCCTACCGAAGAGAACAATCGTTTATAAATTTGATACATTAACCCCACTGAACAGGACATTCGTTTATAAGTTTGAAACATTAACCCCACTGGAGAGGACATTCGTTTATATGTTTGAAACATTAACCCCACTGAAGAGGACATTCGTTTATAAGTTTGAGACATTAACCCCACTGGAGAGGACAATCGTTGATAAGTTTGAGACATTAACCCCACTGAAGAGAACATTCGTTTATAAGTTTGAGACATTAAACTCACTGGAGAGGACATTCAAGAACATTTAACTTTGAGGAACTTTACGTATCATTAAATGACATGTTTTTGTATTATTAAGACTTGAACTCTTTAAGAAGACATTTAAAAGCATTTTTCTGAATTATGCTGGATAGACCTGTATTGCCACCAAGGCAACATTTAATAAGGTCGTCTTTGAAGAGAATAGGTATAACATGTCATAAGAATTCCACCATTTTTATGCAATGATATGATAATGATATTTTTTAACAGAACTTTCAGAAAATGTTTGGAATGCTTTCTCCTGCAAGGTTCTGGATGGGCTCTGGTTACAAAGCCTCATTCCTAACTTGCCATTTTATGGCTGAACCTGGCTTTTGGATTTTTGAAAAGTAGACAAGACAGTCTGGTATGATAGCTGACCGCATATTACAAGTAAATTGGACAAGCAAAGGCAGCACATTCAGTACATTGAGAAAGTATATAGAGAAGATAGACCTGGGCACGTAACTGGTGCTGGAGTTGTAACACAATAGCCTGATCATTGATAGACTGTTTCTGAAAAGTCGTAAAGAAAACAACTCAACAAAATGCAGCAATCGCACAGTCACAACAGAAGATTTTATTCATTAGAATGTAGCGATACACGTGGTAGAAGAGCACAATAAAACAGACATTAAATATACATATAATTAATAAAATTCGTAATAAAATATCAAGAACAGAATTGTAGTGTATCATCATAGCAAGACAACAGTGAGAAAAAAAGAAAAGTATTTTGTGAAACCAAAAAAATAAATAAATAACAAAACATAAATGAAAAAGAAAAAGAAAACATAAATGTTTGAAACTGAAAAATAATGACATTAAATAAATACAAGGCTGAAATAAATAAGGGTCTAACACTTGAAGATGGACGTACCAGATCATTGCAGTATATACGAAACTCACTAGTCTGTTTTTTAATTATAGTTAAAATTGGATAGGTTTGAAAAACTTGCATTTTCAGTCTAAACCCAAGAAGCTCCATTAAAATGTAGAGGTAAGTTTCGCATACACAAGATCTGTAGAGAAAGACGCTGACAACTTGGAGACAACAATATGAGATAGACTAATATGAAAACATTGATATCAACATCAAGAGACCTGTTGCCACTGTAGTTCCCCTTGCAAGTATTTGATGGAAGCCTTATCACGAGTCGCTTGAGTCTGGAATATGAGGCATGCTTTAAAACACTCAGTCTTTGTAACAAAACCACATGCAGATGACCAATGGAAGAGGTTTATTACAGTAATTGAAAATCAGTGATGCCAGCTTTTGATTGGAGCCATGAATATAATATTATTCTAATTTAGAATATGTTGTTTAATATTTCATAAACACTTACTGCTAAGCATATAGCTTTTACCATATCAGCTTAAAACATGTTAGGAATAGACTACAAAGCAAGGTTTTTTGTGATACACTTTAACCCCCCACCCCACCCCTTGCCACTGGTATGGTTTTGGAGATGTGTAGATCAGCCAAGGATACTGACTTTATCCATATCTGATAGGACCACAGTAAGGAAGCATGTGTACCAAACATAATGTCCATTTCAATATATATCACTCATTGGTCAAAAGTTTTAGACATTCCAAGAAATTGCCATTTTTAGCACTTAAATAGTCATACAGCTATCAAATAATTGCTAATATGTTGGTGTGTTGCATCATAAATATTTATTTACAGGAAAGCAAAGACTATCATGAATTATTGTGAAAGGATTCCACTACTTCCACGACTAATAAGTCATACAGACACCATACTCCAACATGCACAATGCCCATACACAATTCTTAGGTTTTGACCCTTGAAGACTTTTTTATGCATGCTTTATATTAATTAACACCATACTTTATTTTCATGCTTCAAACATTTTCCTAAAGTAATCAATATAACAATCAATGACTAAGAGCAAACTTTGTTTACTAAATACCCGGGAAACGAAGCAAACGATTAAATTTCAAGCAAGATCATTTTATTTACATTCTGCTGCTGCCGATCCTTAAACCATCCCTTTAATGCCCGCGGTTTTCATCCCAGTTGTTGTATGAATGACAATTTCATCTATATCTAAGATCCAGTCGATGAGAAAGATTGAGTTAAACAATTGCTATTGTTTCTTGATTTCATAGATCAGCACCCTTTACCACTCCCATGTCAAAAGAAATATTCGTTTTATAGACCAACTCATGAATAATGCCTTAGACCCCCTCCGCTGTTCATCAAAATTGAATATGTAGTAAAATAAGCTATTGCCTCAATAAGCGTCTTATCTGACATTTTACGATTTGTGCCATGTAATCTAGATACTTGCCATGTAATATTCATGAAACTTCAATCAACATGCAATCTGCACTGCAGATTTACTTAACTGTAAGACAAACTACAAGGCACTCAATTTAAATATTATATAATGAAATTGCAGCATCCCTGAGCTGGGACTCCAGAAATCTGACTTCAACAGATGTTCCAGTGACACACCTTCCAAGTGAGAATCCAGTGTTCATGTATAGCTTCTACGCTAACTTTATATACTGGTAATAAGTATGACGGTCCTAATTTCTAACATATAACTTGAAGTACTAAGAATCTGCTACACTAGCGATATAACAATGTAAGATGGGTCCTTACACGCTAAGAACTAAATAAAGAGTAACATAAAATCAGTACTCTAGTTTTATCTAGCTACAAGTAGATAAGTATTAATTTCCCAAAACTTTATTCATGACTGGCATAAAAATTGCTATATACCACGATGAACTGTGTCTGAACACTAAATGGGTATCTCCCTTCAATCCTATAACAGAACTCCGAATTCTCTGTCCTGGCATTATACATTAAAAGAACAAATTATGTAGTGATCTCTGAAATGTGACTTAATTAACGTCCCAAAAATTCTTCTTTGCAAATTTTAAATCAACTTTGGATGCAAATTGTATTTAGCAATTTCTGCAATGTAACACATGAGCTGATATAAAAGCAACAGGCAATGTGTATGAAGATGCTGAAAAGTCAAACCTAACACATGAACTGATATAAAAGCAACTGGTATGTGAATGAAGATGCTGAAAAGTTAAACCTGACACCATCTTAAACTAGCACCACCTTTCCCAAAATAAAAGAAACCTTCATTTTCCCAATCTCCTGCTCTAAGTTAGTACGCTGTTTGGTTTCTAGTGTTAGATTTTTCTGAGTGAAAGAGAGGTGTAATTAGTATTAGCGAAAAGCATAGTTACCATATATTTATACATTAAAGTCCTGATATATATTATTTTGCATCAACATTTTCTGTCACTTATCTCAGTTTGTTGTCTGTGAAAATTCCCTCCATCTTATAAAAATACTTTCATCAATTTACCGTATACACTTATCATAATGAAAGACAACTCTTGTGATTTTTCCTAACGATTCTGAACACTTAATTATGATGATTAATGCTCATTACAAATTGCAATCTTTAAAGGCAGCTTCATATGGAATATCTATGTACTGCTTAAGGGTCACTGTCAATAGTAATACTACAATGTAATTATGTACAATTACATACAATCATATATCCTATATTCTTCATGCTAAAGAAAGACTTACTGGTCAATACATTTATATATCGAACACTATTCCCCCTACTTTAAATCAGATCAACACAAGCACTTAAAATGCAGCATATAAGATAAGAGAGTGCATGTTACAAGGTGCTACAGTCTAGGACACACTCAACTATACATCCTACAAGAAGCTTCAAGGTGATTTCTCGCGTATGGCTATACAATATACATGAAGCTTCAAGCAGTTTTATTGTGTACCTGAGCATTTTGTAGCTGGGTTTTGAGGCTTTGTACTTCAGTTGCAAGCTGTTCTTTTTCTCTACCAAGATTGGCTAATTGATCTGAAAAGAGAAGTAGAAATGATTGTAAAAATACTATCTATTATTCTCTTACATAAAATACTTTCTTCCTATCTTATATTTAGTAGTTTCATACAAATCATTCATTGTTTATGTCAAAAATATATCATTTTCCTTATATAAAAATGAAGTCTCCCTAATGCATTGAATAGAAATTCATACCTTTCTTATGGATCTACCCGAAGCAGGGAGCAAGCTTTTAAGTGCCACTGTTTACAGAGACATATTTATGTGAATGATAAAACCGCATTTTGATTGTCATCCAAAAGACAAGACACTGACTAGTCACGATTTGGGCTCAAATCTGAAAATTTTAATACCTGAACCCTGCACACTACAAACATAACTGAGCAATGGATCCACATGGCACAGTGAAGGATTTTTACCACCCAAGTCTACCATGACATGAGACCTCGAAAGACACCTTCGGCAGGACTAGAACCCAGGACCAATCCTGCTGTAATGGCTGAAATATAAGCTCTCAATAGCTTACAAGCATGTATTTTTATGAGTTCATCTTGTACATGATTGGTAACCATGGTTATATTCTCACTATAGCTATGGTCATTTGGCCATTCTGTATTTATTTGCTGCCACTTAAATGTACATATATTAAAATACATTGAATATATGAAGCTTATAATATATAAGGTTTTATCCTACACATTTTGTTTTATATTGTAATCATGTCTGACAGATAATGAAGTGTTTCTGATTAATTATGTTTGCATAAGGTCTGTATCAATTTGTGACTTTCGACTGTAAAGGACAGGTATCAGCCCAGATAATTCAATGGTCAGAGTGTCCACATTTATAGTGGAAGGTTTTGGGTTCGATTCTTGGGTCCAACCACATCTTTTTCTCCTGCCTGTTACATTTGGTGACATCACCAGCCCTCATCAGTTGCATGTTGTTTGTGCACTGTGAGAGTTACTATCTTTAGGTTGTTGTGTGTTGCGGTTTCCAGGACTGGAAACCTCTGACGGGGGAGGGGTGTGAAGTTCAGGTATTAGCCTGGACAGCTCAATGGAGAGAGCGCCCCCTTGAAAGTGAAAGGTTCTGGGCTCCATTCCTGAGTCCGACCACATCTTTTATTCCTAGCTGTTACAAAAACTCAATGACAGGGGTAACATGGATCATCCCCCCTGCCAACATTCAAGCAAAGCATTTAATACCACTACAGCGATTTTGCCCCACATTTCAGAGTTCAGTACATACAAGATGATTAGTATGAGAAACCAGAGTATTCACAAAAGAAAAAAATATATGATTGTTTAGAGAACTACACCGATAAGTTACACATGTATATCTGAACACCTTTGAATCAACTAAGGACAATACTTTTTAAAACACTTAACATACCATTTTATTGGTTCTAGACTTAGGGGTTACCATGCAAGTGTTTTACAAGAACTAACAGGGTATCAGCGAATACCCTCTCAGAAATTGAGTTTAAAATGGATATTTCTGACAGGGTAATGTTCTGATCTGAAAAAAGCTGACACACATTAGTTATGTCAATGACGAAGCCAAAGGGCGTGTGATGTCATAGCAAAAACTGCAGTGAAACGTGAATACCCTTGCAGTTTTTGAAACATTTAACCAATCAGAATGTGTGTTGCACAGAGCACTAGAATTTAGTGTTGGGGGTTCATGTATAACCACCCTATATCCTATCTGATTCAAATGCCGAGTTGATAGAAACAAGGGCCTCCAGCTTAGTTTACACAATCGCTGGTACAGTACTATCACCTGGTCAATGAAAGCTACTGACTTTACGTATAAATGCTCCAAGCTAAATCGAAGCAAGTCAATGACCTGCCAAAGATGGAATAAGGCGCTTACCTTCTGTTGCACCATACCGACGATGTATAACCTATGTATATATACGTCTATTAAAGTATAAGGTTGAGAATTTGGACAATAGAAAGAAACACACCAACAAAATTCTAGCTCCATTACTAGACCTTACCTTTTAAACTGGTAAGCTCCAGCTCTTTTTCTTGTTTAAGTTGCATATATTCTTGATTTCTTTGAGATTCTACTTGTTTCTGATCCTCCTTTTCTTTTTGATAGTCCATATTTAATTTACTAAATTCTGCTTGTAAATCATCATTTTGAGTCTGAAAAAAAATTTATACCTTATAATCAGATCATAAGCATAAATTTCTTTCTTTTTATCATACAAGTCCACACAATACCTATAAATATAACAATAAATAAATTATCAAGCGTTCTATAAGCTGAATTTTCTCAGGAACAGTTTAGCTCTTAGCATAAAAAGTGGAATCCACTTTAGTTACATTTCATTATGTGAAGAAATTAGGAAAGACACAAATACATACTGAGAGTCACTCATTTTGTCAATTTGTGTTCAATTTTGAAAAATAACAACACTATCACATTGTAATTTACATATGCTACAACACTGACAAAGTCAGAAAGGGTTCACTGAAAGGCTTTCCCATCAAACAGCAGCATTATTTCTCATACGATAACATTCACCTTAATTTAACTGATACTAAAAGTTTGTTTTCCTCTCATCTTAAAATCTTTTAATATACTAATGTACTGTGTTTGTACATTTTCTCCAAGACACACAAACTGCACTTTGGAACATTTCGTATTTATTGTGATAGAAACTTCCCTAATGTATATGAGCATATCTTAATATCTTGAAATAATCACGAAGAATTTTTCAGTTCCTGTTAGATGTTTGATCATCAAGTGATGTTAACATGAAACACTATCCAAGGAAAGACAACTCACCTTGAGCATTTTGTGTTGTTGTTGAATAGAACTCAAACGGTTTTCAAATTCTTTCTGGAAACAAAAAGAAAACCATCAATAGTAATTTTAAGAAAAATACATGAACTTAACTTCATCACCTCACATTGAAAAAACAATATGTACTGGTATGACCTACTCATGAAACAAAATTTTGGGTAAATAAAGACATATTCCAGCATTTCAATGAAATTTCAGATTAAACAAAAACAACTACATGTAATTCTATACCGTTCCAAATAATAATTTTCAATATTGATTCAACTAGTAAGTCTCTTATATGTTATGATCTTGAACCTTTCTATATGTAGTGATTCTAGTAATTTAGTTCAAAATGTCAGATTCGAGCACAAGACTTGGGTCTAAAATCTTCCCATGGAGAGAATCGACAGGGAATGGAAAAATCTAAAATTCTTTTGCCAGTAGAATATTACTCACAATTCGGTTGTCATTCACTTGCTAACAACCAAATCATAATGCTTCTACATCTAAAAGTTCAATCAAAGGCTGGTAGCAAGCTATTTTAAAAATCCTTTCACCAAACTTTTCCAGGATTTCTATTTTAGACCATGGTAAATTCCAAATTCAATGGGATAGGAAGATATCAGTGAAAGAATGTTTAAAATCACTTGCTCCCGATTCAATAAAATAGGAGAGATTCAGGAAAAGAATGTTAAAAATCACTTGCTGTAGGATTTACATCAAACTTTTGGATAAGAATGTATTACAGTTTTGATCCAAACAAGTGCTGAACACAGTGAATTGTGAATTATCGAAACTTTGGATTTAAAAAAAAAATTCCCATCCACTCTCTCTGTGGGAGAAATTTAGACCCAAGTCTGCTTGAGTGTGACATTTCGAACTAATAATAATTCATCCCAGAAAGATTTGAAGTTAATGGTGTTTGAATCAGAGACAGCAGTTTGTAGGTACAAGCCCTACCCTTGACCAAGTGCCTCTGTTTTTATAGACAAAAACCATACAGCACCATAGAATTTATCTTTTATTTGGCAGGTAAATCTGTGACTGTGTAAAAAGTCCTTAATTAATGTCCCTCCTGATCTAAATTCATTGACTGGACCATAAAAGTTTGAACATATTAAAATTATTATACAGGTAAATTTTAATCTTTCAATAAATCTATTCAACTGTTTACTTGAAATTGAAACCAAGCCAAGCATGTTGCTGTGTATGTACTACCCGTAATGATTACCAAATTATAAACAGCAATGCATTTGTAAAGAGAGAGCACAAAAAATGCGGTAAAACCTAAACCCCCCCCCCTCTTTTTTGTATTTCTTGAAATTAAATAAAATATGTTTAAACAATGTAACAGTAGTCACTTCATACCCTTTCTCTTTCACAGTTATTCCTTAATTCTTCCTTTGCTGTTTGTAAATCTGAAATAAAATTCACATTATATCAAATTTGAATTTCAGATGTACATACAATGTAACTATACTGTCAAAATGATGATGACCATGAGTTTGCAGCTATGAAGTTTTACTAAGACAAAAACACCTTAGGCCAATATAAAAATATTGTTTGTTTCCCCTTCCCCGACCGACCCATAAAAATCCCGCCGACTCAAAACTTTTTTCCTTGAAATTCTCAAAATATTTTTCTTTTTTATTTTCGTTCCGTATCTTTTTTTAAATCGCGCCGAAAAATATACGAACTCGAACTTTATACGTCACTTATACACTTGATTCGAAGCGCTGTCAACGCTTGCCGCGAAGCATCAAATAGATCGAGATTTCCATTCCTAACAACAACAACAACGGCTATTGTCTGACATGGCGGATAGCAAGTGCCTGAAAACCACGCACCATGTCTCTCTCTGCATGTCAGTACATTTTTCAGACGATCGTCAAGATATCAAAAACAGGGTGTTGCAATTTGATATGGATGAAACGTGGGATGATGTGTTACATAATGTTCTAAAATGCACAAACCTGAGCATCAACAAGAAAAATGACTCTGTGACTTTGAGTATTTGCTCGAAGACCAACACGGCCGATGTTTACTATCTGACCAGTGCATTTTGTTTTTGTTTTTCATTGTTTATTAATACTAAGAAATCTTTCAAAGAGATATGAAATATAACATATGATGAAATATTTTGAAAAAAGTGATATTTTTAATATTGCAAATGTTGCCAAATATCCAATCTAGTCGTACATAATATCATGAAATATGTTGAAAAATGTCAAGTTTTGACATATATGTATTGCAAATAATGCCAAATATCCATGAAATCTAGTCATATTTTGTTTTGTTTCATAGCATTAGAAAAATGTTAAGTTTTTGTTGATGTTGTTTTGTGTTTATTTTTTTACACATTTCTTCAATAATTAAAGGTTATTTTTATACCTATTTGTGTTTCAAGTTATATTTGAAAAAAAATAATAAAATGCCTACCTACCTACCCAACTTTTTCAAGTAGGGTCGGGGAAGGGGAAACAAACATTTTTTTAATAGTGGCCTTATGTGCTTTATCTGAATATGGTAGGTAGGTTGGTTGGTTGATTGGTGTTTTACGTCGCTTTCAACAATTTTTCAGTTATATTGCGACATGGAAGCAGGAGGTTACCAACCTCTTAAACATAGTGGCGCAACCCGGGAATGGCAGGTAGGTATATGACAATGTACAATGTAAGCTGTATAGGAAAGTCCCTTTATCACAATGACAAATGTTTCAAATCTATTTTGAGAACTATTTTGACAATATATTAAATATATACTGGTACGTGTTATTATGACATTTACAGATGTGTTATGACAAAAAATCTGCAACAATTTGTTTTTTACTCAACGATACTACAGTTCCCGGGAACAACTAAAACTGTTACAGTCAGTGATTAGTCACCATTGCTGTCCATTGAGTAGAGCATACTGTACAAGTATCAGAACACACTTACCATAAATTACATGTATATATGTACATAACAATTCTACTGGACTGTAAATCACTAAATGTTACTGAGAGCTGAAATACATGTATTGTTTGAAGTTGAATACATGTTTTAAGGTCAAGATGTAAAACTCTTTAATCTACAATGCATGTATGGTCAAATGCATAAAATGTCATCAAAAGACTACAGACAACAATCATGACTATCCAAACTTGACCTTGAATCTTGTAATTCTGTCAAAACAGTCACTTAGAGGTAAAACTTAGTCTTTCAATTTTAAGTGTGAATTAATGACCTTAGGTCAAGGAAATTTAGATCTATGCCCTGGACCCATCTGAAGCAGTGAAAGATCTTTCACGTGCCAAGTCTACAAAGATAAAGTACCTTGGTTTTTACTGTCTTAATTGGAAGACTGGACACTGACCAGTTACAAGAGGTCCTTTTGGTCACATGCCAAGCACCTAACCAACTGAGCTTTGCCAGCTCCAGATAGCTTTGAGTAAGCGGAAAGGGAATGAAATTTCATTGTGGATATCCAGATGAATCCAGTTTTTTTGTTTTGTTTTTTTTTTCTTTTTATCATTTCTTATTTATTATCATTAGTTTTTACATGTATACAGTACAGTCCAGGTGTTTTGTAATTTTTCCATTCGTCACAGTTTGCCACTTCCCTTTCAAGAAATACACAATTACGTGACAATACACTGTGTATTTTACAAAGGTAACAGGTTCTTCCTGGATTCCAACTGTGATTTTGGGTATTTTCCCACTGCATTTTGTGCAATTTCTCTAAAACTCCATGACTGTGCTGTAGTATTACAGCTTGAACTTCACTGAACTTGAATCCCTTCAAGATTGTTTCCTGTATAAAACATCAGTCCAGCTGAAAGTTGACTCATGGAAAGATAGATTGTATTACAATTTACTTATTTGTAACAATAACAGGCCTACATGTATTTTGTCTATCATTTTAACATTTTTGGAGGGGAGATATGGGGGGCGGTTCGAAGCTTAAATAAATCAATAATAAAGCCCTTCTCCAACACATCAACTCACTAAAATAAAATGACATTCTATGGGACATGATAAAGGAGAGTGATGGATCCAATGCAGTGCCACTATTCAAAATCCTTGAAAAGCACCTCTTTCCAATCATGACCCTGTAATAAAGCTGTATTTGGCCCACAAATTTATCTTGGAGTCACTACAGACAGTATCACCCATCATGCGATAGGAGCCAAAAATCCAAAATTTACAAAAATACTGTCATATGGATAGCAATCTTATAACTGTATTAAAATGAATATCAAAAAGGTGCATATCCTTGACATTGGGGAATCGCCTCTAAGGGGAGGGGGTTGTCATATAGGGTGCTGTGTATTTCTAAATCTCGTGATTCTACTGTTATCATGTCAGTTTCCAGGGATGTAGCATGTTCTCCACTATGAAGACAATACACATCCCGCCGCGCCCCTCACCTTGCAGTTGCGACGATAATGTTTCTTGCTCCCTGCGGTAACGTTCCGCCGTTCGCTCAGTTTCTTTTAATTTTCCACTAACTTTGTTGTGCAAGTATATAAAGTACACTGTGCCCATTAACAACACAATAAATGCAATGTATTTTATCACAGATCCATTTCTTCGTGTCATCTTGGAATCAGAATGTGAATACATTTGTTTTTAAAGAGGCTATCACAGTATTCTATTCCTCTTCTTGACACGTTTGAAACATCCCAAACAAAACAATATGGCGACGTGTCACTGATGAATTGTGGGAAATATTACCTTGCTGTACAGGTAAAAATCAATAAATGTACACTTTTGCCAAAACACACATGTGTTTCTGATTCATGTTATTGTAACAAGGATGTAATGAAGACATTAGCGAGTAGACATATTTCCTTCTTTCGTGAGCAATCGAATATATTTAGCACAGGGAGCGTTCATTAATTATATAGAGATAGGGGAGAAATGATTATGTTGTCCTTTTCTATGCTCGGAAAACAAATCTTGAAATCATTAATTTTATGCTGATCAAACTTTCTTGTAAATAGTGTATGAATGTCTCTGCCTGCTATCCAACATGAACATTTATAATTTATCTGTTTACTCCGAGACTCCTTCCCCTAGTAACCTTTTTTTCTTTGACGTTGTGTGGGTTAAGATTCTAAAGATTTCATTTTAAAATGGAATTTTCATCCTTCTCATTATTAAACAATTGCAGTCTATATTTCAACAAGCATTTTGAAACTATTGCCGGAACAATACATGTTCCCCGTGGGCAAAAGTACATACAGAACAAGCGCCAATGAGGCCATGGATGTAGATCTATCAATTGACCCTTCCATTTATTAGCAAAAATTAAATTTAAGTTAAATTAGATGATGTCACAATACTTTACACCTCGGTCATACCTCGGTCATACCTCGGACAAATATTGAAAATATATTGTGACGTCAAGAAATTCAATAAATATTCCGCGAAAGCGATGGGTAAATTCTTTCAAATACCTTGCCGTTTTAAAGCAGAACAAGAGCAACGCCTAGCGTGGCTTAATACGTGAAGTGTGAACGTATGGTTTTATAACCCCCAAAACTTGGTTCTCTTTGGTAATACTTTTATGAAATATTGAAATCCGAAAGGTGGCTTCCCCTACACTATATTTAAGCATTCTGTTTAAGTTTCATGAAAAACAACTGACGTTTACTTTTAAAGTTATCGCGTTACATAGCATCTTCATAGCATCTTAAGCCGGTGTGGCCTAGTGGATAAGGTGCTCGGCTCGTGATCGAGAGGTCGCGGGTTCGACTCCCGCCCGGGGCACACCGGTGTTCTGTCTTTCGGATGAGACAGTAAAAACCGAGGTCCCGTGTCACGGTAGGCGTGGCACGTAAAAGATCCCTCACTGCTTCGGGTGGGTCCGTTGCAAAGGTCTAAATTTGTATGCAATGCATCAGGCAGATGCCGTCACCATATACGTGAAATAATCGTGGAGTGACGTAAAACAATAATCAAACAAACAAACAAAACATAGCATCTTATCATAGTAAAAATCCAAGTTCCATAACTCCGTAACGACAAAACAGAATTTGCTCAAAATCAAAAGGCCGCTTCCCCTACCCTATTTAAGCATTCTGTATTAGTTTCATGAAAAACAATTGACATTTACTAAAGTTATTGCGTTCCATATCATCTTAATATAGCAAAAATAAAATCCAAGTCCCATAACTCCGGAACGACAAAACGGAATTTGCTCAAAATCGAAAGGCGGCTTCCCTACGTTTTCTAAGCATTTTGTATGAGTTTCATGGAAAACAACTGACGTTTACTTAAGTTATTGCGTTCCGTAGCATCTTTTCATAGTAAAAATAAAATCCAAGTCCCATAACTCCGGAACGACAAAATGGAATTTGCTCAAAATCGAAAGGCGGCTTTCTCCACATCATCGAAGCATTCTGTATGAGTTTCACGAAAAACAACTGGTGTTCATTTAAGTTATCGCGTTCCATAGCATCTTTTCATAGTAAAGATTAAATCCAAGTCCCATAACTCCGGAACGACAAAGCGGAATTTGCTCAAAATCGAAAGGCGGCTTCCTCTACCTTATCGAAGCATTTTGTATGAGTTTCATGAAATACAACTGACGTTTACTAAAGTTATTACGTTCCATAGCGGACGGACGGACAGACGGACATATCGCCATAACATGATGCGTCCCGTCTTTGGACGGGCGAATAAAAACTGAATTTTTGTGCTTCATTGAAGGACATAAACGGAGAACAAGGGAAATGGTTTGTCTTGAGAAGAAGAGAAAATAACTATAACCCTGACTGCCCAGTTTGTAATTGTTTTACGATACCGATGCAACAACACCTTACCTGTAATCCCCTCCCCACGCATTGGGAACATTTTGCATACTTGTACACGTACTTTTCTATAGAAAGATGTTCAGGCATGTTTTACGTTATGTGAATGAAATAACATAATCAGGCGCGAATCCAGAAATTTGTTGAGTAGGGGTCCACCCTCAATGATTTTTACGAGAGGGTCTAAATATTTTGTATGTGTAACATCACTTATTTTACATGGAACAATGAAAAGGAAAGTCATTTTCATCTAATATCAAGGTGTTTCCAGACCCCGGTCCAACCTCCCGGACACGTAGTTGGTCCAACGGTGTCGCACTGAATCAGATCTGTGGACTGGTTTGATTCCGACAATGGGCTCGGATTTTTCTAATGCGATTTATCCTCTTCTGCCTTATAGCTATATGTCCTTGGGATGAGACAGTATATACCGGTAAACCATTTGAAGCTCCGTATCACGGCACGTAAAAACTCCATCAATACTTTGGTTGGGTCTGCAGCATATAGGGCAAAATTATGCAGCACCAGACAGGTGCTGCCGTCATATAAGTGAAATAATATTGGAGTGGCGTAGAAAAAAACCCAAACAAACCTGTGACTGAAGACAGAAATAAATGGTTCATCTATAAATTATACCTACATATAGGATCTGAAATGAATTTTCATTTCATATGGTATTTATGAAACGAATTGTTTGTTTTATATCCCCGAGCCATAGCAAGGGGATATAAAACACACAGCAAGTTTCATAAATACCGTATGAAATGAAAATTCATTTCAGATTCTTTTTTATCACATGTTTACACTCAGTTTAAAAGTGTTTATTTCATCAAACACTGGCTTGACACAATTGACGTCACCTATGCCAAAAATTAATTTCACTGCATAAACGGCAAAACATGTGACAAATATAGATATTTCTGCATACGCTTTCTAGATTAGCATGTACGATTTGAAATGGAGTGACACGACAGTGTGAAACTCATGAAAAATAGAGTAACTTCAGCATTATATAAAAAACTGTGTGAATCCCAACATCCCTGTTTCCTCTAAATTCTTTACGCGTAATAATAGTTTAAACTTTAATATCAAAGGTAACTCTGTAACATAAACAGATCTAGAAATTTTTATAATAAACCAAAGAATACTTTCAGTATACGATTTAAAGCCTTATTTTTATTTCATATTGTAATTTGAGGGATACGATATATATATATATATATATATATATATATATATATATATATATATATATATATATATATATATATATATATATAAGGAACTTGTCAGCAATACGGGCTTATTAGTATGTAAACAACAGAAACCAGATCATGGCTCCTTCACCATAGCCCGGTATAATGGCGTCATGATCTGGAAAATAACATTTACAAGTATCCATCCATGAATAACGCAATATGAAAGGCTACAACACTACTTGTATAAAGGGAAATAAAAGAGAATAAAACTAACAAACAGCAGGATCATAAATCAATGTGTGGATATAGATTCCTCCTCGCAAACCTCGGTTTCGTTTCCGTTACTCTGTACTGGACTCGATGGATTGGCACAGGGAATGGTATTTAGTTGACTCGTGTCCTTTACTCCTTTGATTTGTTGAAATATATCTCTTTATTAACAACCAATAATTTTTATCAACGGTATATATGCGTAAAATTAGAATCTGTAATATATACAATCAAGTAGTACGAATTGTATTGTTGACTACTTCCTATCAACTACCGTATCCTTCAAATTATTTAATGATAAATTCGTCCTTGATTTCGCTTAGACTGGCAATAACTGTCTAGATATTAAAATTTTTGCGCAGCGATAGCAAATAAGAGCAGATAACTCCAGTCTATGCTTTCGCTTCTCTTAAAAAAATTAGAGTGATCTGCCCTTGTGGCCTTGAAAAATAGTCACGTGACAGCAATGGCGCTGTGCACAAGTGAAACGTGAGTGAAATTAGCAGCGCTTGAAGGTACGTTTCAGGAGCTGTCTCTCTGTTTTGTTACTTTTGATACTCATATTATGACTATTGCACCATAATTATTGTTTATAATGAAAGCAAAATTAAAATTTATGTCTATTTTTTAATCTGCAGTTTTCGTAGACGTAAACAACCGTGCAACACGTGCAGTTGTAACTGTAAGGTGACTAAGTGCAATTTCTACAAAAGCAGTTGACATGCGAGGACGACTTGTACTAGAAGATGGAACGGAATTCACCGGAGAGCACTTCGGTGCGGTTAAAAGTGTACCCGGGGAAGTGGGTCAGTATTTTATAAATGTAGATCTATGATATATATTATTTTTGGTTAATACTATACTAATTGATAATTTAAATCAATATTTTGCAATTCAATTATTTGTATACACAGAAAAAATGTCTATTTCTTTATCATTTTTGCCCGGTCTTTGTCTTATGACTCCTCTTCCTATTTATTTTCATTCTCACCTGTTTGCAGAGCATGGGGATGTGGATCCAGAGTTTCCGAAAAATGGGGGGGGGGGGGGGGGGCAAATGTGAAACTAAAAGTCAGTTATCAGCCAAAATACTCAACCATTTTGAGTGCCTAACCAGGAGTGTTATTCATATTATTTGAGCTTTTTCAACCTTATCATCTATATATACCTTGTAATTTGTGGCGAAAAAAGGGGAGTCCCCCCCTCTAAATCCGCCACTGTAATTACTTGATTGGTATATAAAACTAGTAAAGTAAATTGATTATCATTCAATATTAATTCTGCACTATGCACTTCATATAAGCCATTTCTGTTCTCATATATGTTGACATCATGTGTAGTCATGGTGATTGAAGCCAGAGTTTATAGAATAAAATTCACAAAACTTTGGTAGGTACAGGGGCTGTCTTGTATGTTATTTTGAATTTCAGTCAAATAGCTGCAATATTTTAACCTACCTCTTTGTTTTGTATGAGGGAAGATTATCTGTAGCTTATATAAAGGATGATGCAGTGCTGTAACGACTGATCTGCCTTAATAATAGTTAGGTTTTTCTCAGGGAATACAACAGGCAATATATTGAACATGTTTTCCCAGTTGTTAGTTAGAATTTAAACAGCGATTCAGATTGAACGAAAAGTAATCTTAACACATAATTACATTACCTTCATCATTTCATTTACAGCAATGTTGTTTATTAGCCAAACTACTCAGTCATTTTTGGTGCCAAATCTGGATTTTTACAAGTAGATATGTGATGAAAAGGGGTGAGGGGGGCTGGGCCCCTCTCTTAATCTGCCACTGAAGACATACATGAAAATTATTGCAGCCAGAGAAATATTTAAGATTAAATCATATGTTTTTGTGTTAATTAATTATTGTAACGCATACCTGTTTTATTCTTCTTACAAACATTTCCAATAAGATTCTCCACCATATCGACAGTTCCTTGTACCATGTTTTTCTCCCCCGGCTCACACTTGGCGTTGATGTGGTCGTTGATGTGTTCTATACATGTTTTGATTGAATCTTTTTTCCTAAAAATTTGAATGAGTATTAAAACTAATGATTTGTTTAAGGTATTTAATTGATGTACAATCTCACGTCCTATTGTCTTGGGCAATTTCACCTGAATATATGTTCAAGATCAGAGGATTCTTTTAGGTACCTCTGTCTCTTTCATTGTTCAACATAGCCGTGGCCATATAGATGAAATCCTGTGTGGCTCAGTCGATGAAATGCTCAGCTTTCAATGGAGAGATCCTAGAATTGACCCCTGCCATTGTCATGCTGATGTCCTGTCTTTCAAATGAAAGTTAAAAACTAGAGTACTTTGTCATGGTAGGCATGTCACATGAAATTTCCCTCACTGTTTCAGGTGGGTCTGTTGCACAGGTATAGATTTCAGTCCAATGTATCACGCAGGTGTCATTACCTTGGATGTGAAATAATCGTGGAACAATGTAAAACAATAATCAATATATCAATCATTGAAAAAATTTGGACATTGTGTTGATACACAGTAAAAACACAGGTTCAATTGTCGGCACATTGTGCATTATAGAAGTTTGAACTTACAAGCAAATTTTTGTTTCCAAATCCTTTTCTGTATGAAAATTATGCTCGGGGAGTATTTCTCCTATGTCTGACATCATTGACATGAGGGTCTCCAATCCAATTCCACCAGTCTCTACCAGACAGGTACGGAAGGTGGTGGAAAATTCTCGGATACACTGCGAATGTAGGAGCTGGGAGAGTCCTCCAGGCAGGGATATGGATAAGCCTGAAATATCCATGGTACATAAATACATATATGTATGTATGAAGGTATCATGGTCAGAACATTGTAGTCTAGTTGATCATTTTATTTAATTCAACTTTGCATGAAACATCAATTGATGATGATAATGGAGTATGTACACTGCCATTTATCAAGGATTGCTACTGCTAGTTAAGAGAATGGCAGCATGGTGGAAGGTATATCACAGTGATTAGTTTTGGATAATTGGAATCTGGAGACTTAACATGAATAATTGGTGTGGTGTGGATGAATAATTGAAAATAATTGGAAATTGTGTATTTACAACACTTTGTGGTCTAGGATGTCCAAATAAAAGTCTAAATAAAAATGGTATTGATAATGGATTATGAAATTTTCAGGGATTGATAAAAATCTAATGCTTTGAGTGATTGATGCTTGATTGTTGATGACAACAGTTGCATTAGTACTAGTAATAAATTTAAGGGAAAAGTCAACAATTGATAGAGTATCAACCTTAATCTTTTCATCGCTACTTATGAATAGAGAATGATCAACAAACAGTGAATCGGTCACTTACAAATGCCTTCAAACTGTGACAAGGACTGTTTTACACTGCCTTGGACCATTCTACCCTCAGCTGGATTACTGCATTTGTAAGTTTTTAGTGATGACATGGCACACTGGACAATCTCGGGGTTGACTGTAGGAGCACACACTTTTTTGCGCAATTCCTCAATGGTAGTTTCTCCATCTGTGTGATTTGCTAAGACCATGAAGAACTGCTCTGGTTCAATTTTCTTGGCTTTCATACACTGTCGAAAATTTTTGTCGAAATGCTGCAGACATACTGGCATGGGCATTTCTGGAATAGTTTGATGAATGTTTTGGTACTTAAAAGGTGATTTATTCTCTTTGGGGGTGACACTGTAAACCTCTTATTTCTCATGCGCCCTTTATTTTTTGCAAATTTCGCGAGTGTTAAAAGAATTGAGAAATTTAAAGGCAGCGAAATATATTATGTGGATTCTGGAGTTGTTTCCCCTTCATCACAGTGTGAATCATTGCCTTATCTTACCTTATTACCTAGACTCTATGTGCTGATAAGATTATATTGTAATACTTGTATTACTAGTATTGTGTTAAAAAATCATAAAACTGTGAGAATTAAGGGCAGCAAAATATGGAAAAATGAAAATTCACAGAATTCCAAGGCAACAAAATTAAAGGTGTGTACAGTAAATGGTTAAAAAGCCGCAGTACTTCAAATAGAGAAGTTGATAAGAAGCAATAAATAGGTATGTAGATAGATTGCAATTTTAAAATAAGGCCATCCTTTTAAAAATTTGTTGGTTTGCTGTTTCTAACTCTACCCTCTGTAGTATGGGTCAGTGGGTTGGTCAGAATTGTTTTTGTAGTTAAGGTTCCTATTGTTTAATTTAATTGTCATAGGTGCTACTAATTGTTCTCTATTGAAATAATAATATTAAGAAAAAACAGTCTAGGGTGTAGAACAGAGAGTGGTATTTATTCCTAAACAGCTGACACCAAAATGATCTGTATAGTAGATGATTTGCAGTAGAGAAAATAAATATCTAGTAAGTACAGTCTCTTAATATTGCGGGGTATGACTTCCAGATATGACATTTAGACAAAATGAAAAAAAAATCAAATCTTTTAGAAAATGGCAATAGAAATTTCCAGTTGCTATCATTTTGAATAATGGATAGCAAACTTACAAGTTTTAAGATAGTGTAAGCTTGAATATTTTATCATGTATGTTAATCTTTACAGTATTGGGCGTGTTAATATTGAATGAATTTCGTCCTGTTTTTTATGCCGCCAGATCGATAGATCGGGGGAATGTTGTTTTTTGTCCTGTTTGTTTGTATGTCTGTCTATTGTCAACTTGATCCCTTTGCCATAACTTTTGAACCATGAGAGATAGAGGCTTCATATTTAGCATACATACACATGACCTTTATACTAAATTCATGTCGCCACCCTAGGGCGTAGTGTTTTACAAACACATTTGTTCATCTGAATTGTTTTGAGTGTAATACTTGTATACCTTTAGGTGTGAAATCTTTACAGTTTTTGGTAACGAGTTGTCTAGCCATGCCTGTGGTAGTTTTCATAATCATTGTGTCTTTTGGTTGACATTTCTTATTCATATGTTCCTCATTTTCTTTGATACACATAAAGATGGCTTCTTTGTTTCTGAAGAGAAATTAAACCATCAGAAAATGAGAAGTAAATGTAGAAAAGATGAAAGATGAATGCATTCAGAGAAACAATTTATATTGGCAAATCTAATATTTGCAAACAAATAAACATGTTACGATAAAACTGAAAAATTGTCGAATGTGACATAAACACCAGTCAACCAACTTACTCAGAAAATTTTTATTATCTAATCTGTTATCTTTGTAATAAAAGTGTCACAGTGTTCAGCACTTTCATATGTCTGTGGGGGAAGAGCCAAACGCGACATCTGACCCCCACTAAGACAACAGTACTTACCCGCAGACACGAGGCAGAAGTTGGTCCTTGTTGCCAACTTGCAGCAGCATGGCTGCCGGTCCACTGGACATGAGTCCCATAATCATCTCCATGCCAACGTGAGCTTTTATGTTAAGACACTGCTGTAGTTTTGTAGTATAGTCCTGTATACAGCCAGATTTGACAAGCTCTGCAATTCCCCCTGGTAAGGCGGTGGACAGACCTGTGAAAAGAGTTTGGAAACTCATTTTCATGATTAAGCAGGGATATTTGTGGATGTCAACAGAAAATATCAATTTCATCTACTGGGTGCTTTTATCTTATTTTGAGCATATGTTAAATCAGAACTGCAAGCTTCTGATTTTCACATGTTGCTTTTTACACTTGATAGAGGTTAAAATTTGTAGGATTTCTTATTCCCATGGATCGATAGATCAGGGCATATTGTTTTTGACCTGTCTGTCTGTTTGTCTGTTGTTGACTTTAATCTTCCATAATTTTTGAAGTTTTTGAGACTTCATTATTTGGCATACATACTCCACAAATAAAACCCTTTCAAATTACACCAAGGATATTGGCCTCGTGACCTTCACTTCACTACCTTTGACCTACATTTCAAAATTTGCTTTTTTTGGACTTTGTTGCTGCCGGGGTCATTTGTGTTTCACAAACACATCTTGTTAAATTTCCAAAACTGTCCTTGATTTTGAGAATATTTTCCTCTCTTCTGAATGTGCATCTTGAAAGAGGATTAAGGAATATGCAAAGGACTCTTTGATCATAAGTGTACCCTGCTATCCACTGAACAAAGGTCTTGTATAGATGAGAGGTTTGAGGAATTTGGAATTGGGAACATATTTCTTAACGAAAATATTGATTCACATTGCAGACTGGAGCAGTCTGTTTATCTAGATAGATTTGTTTGTTTGTTTGTTTGATTATTGTTTTACGTCACTCCACGATTATTTCACGTATATGGTGACGGCATCTGCCTGATGCATTGCATACAAATTTAGACCTTTGCAACGGACCCACCCGAAGCAGTGAGGGATCTTTTACGTGCCACGCCTACCGTGACACGGGACCTCGGTTTTTACTGTCTCATCCGAAAGACAGAACACCGGTGTGCCCCGGGCGGGAGTCGAACCCACGACCTCTCGATCACAAGCCGAGCACCTTATCCACTAGGCCACACCGGCTTTATCTAGATAGAATAATGTAGCTTACATGTTCCTTCATATGCAGCCAGAGTTCGCTTGACACTGCCCTCTACTTGCATTGTCTCCATTTTGGTACATTTGTTGGCTGGATCCTTCATTTGGGACATGGCAGTGTGGCTACACATTAATACCTTGCTGTTGTGGGCTTTGTCACAGACATTACTGATAGTGTCATTGTCTGCCTTTCTCATGATAACATTGAAGAAATCGTCTCCCTTGAGAGGAATGCCACTCAAGCATTCTCTGAACTGTGTGTCAAATATCTTCAAACATGGTGGCATCTCAGCTGAAAGGAGAAAAGAAATAATTAGCAAGGGTTTTTTTGTTTTTTTTTCACATATGTCAATGTGTTGTTTAACAATGCTTGATGAAATTTTCATGCTGGTTCTTTTTGTATAATAGTACTTATTTGACAAATCTTGCTGGGTAATGATATTCATGTTAAAGAGTTTAAGTTACCTTTAACAGACACTTTTCTTTGTGGAATTAAATAAAGCACCAGAAGATTTCGGGCTATGTTTTATCAAAGGGAAAATCTATATAACATACATGTTTTATCAAACCAATATGTTGTAAATACACCGAGAGATATATTGTATAATGTTATTGAGTTCTTGTAGGAATGAAGCTGTTGTAGATATTACCTTCTACGCCACATACGCCAGCTGTACTCTGGATGTTAGATTTGATGGTGTTATAGATCTTACCTTCTACACCACATACGCCAGCTGTACTCTGGATGTTAGAGTTGATGGTGTTATAGATCTTACCTTCTACACCAGCTGTACTCTGGATGTTAGAGTTGATGGTGTTATAGATCTTACCTTCTATGCCACATACGCCAGTTGTACTCTGGATGTTAGAGTTGATGGTGTTATAGATCTTACCTTCTACACCAGCTGTACTCTGGATGTTAGAGTTGATGGTGTTATAGATCTTACCTTCTACACCAGCTGTACTCTGGATGTTAGAGTTGATGGTGTTATAGATCTTACCTTCTATGCCACATACGCCAGTTGTACTCTGGATGTTAGAGTTGATGGTGTTATAGATCTTACCTTCTACACCAGCTGTACTCTGGATGTTAGAGTTGATGGTGTTATAGATCTTACCTTCTGCACCAGCTGTACTCTGGATGTTAGAGTTGATGGTGTTATAGATCTTACCTTCTATGTCACATACGCCAGTTGTACTCTGGATGTTAGAGTTGATGGTGTTATAGATCTTACCTTCTACACCAGCTGTACTCTGGATGTTAGAGTTGATGGTGTTATAGATCTTACCTTCTACACCAGTTGTACTCTGGATGTTAGAGTTGATGGTGTTATAGATCTTACCTTCTATGCCACATACGCCAGTTGTACTCTGGATGTTAGAGTTGATGGTGTTATAGATCTTACCTTCTACACCAGCTGTACTCTGGATGTTAGAGTTGATGGTGTTATAGATCTTACCTTCTGCACCAGCTGTACTCTGGATGTTAGAGTTGATGGTGTTATAGATCTTACCTTCTATGTCACATACGCCAGTTGTACTCTGGATGTTAGAGTTGATGGTGTTATAGATCTTACCTTCTACACCAGCTGTACTCTGGATGTTAGAGTTGATGGTGTTATAGATCTTACCTTCTACACCAGTTGTACTCTGGATGTTAGAGTTGATGGTGTTATAGATCTTACCTTCTACGCCACATACGCCAGCTGTACTCTGGATGTTAGAGTTGATGGTGTTGGTGATGAAGAGTTTGTCGCGAGGAGTACACTGTTCATGTTGTTCTCTTTCCAAGTCTTGCACACATTTTACAATACTGCTTCTATGCCTGAAGAAAAGGTGTTTTTGATTAACAAGTTGATATGAAGTTCATTCATAATTTTCTTTGAGTGACCTGACATTTAACTGAAACCTTATATTTGACAACTTTTGGGTCAAAGTTCCTATACTCCACTGAGCAGAAGAGATTGGGTCGAGGTAGAGGTGGTATTGGATCTACATTTGAAAACAGATGTTGTACATTTATACAAACAATTTTTTTTCAGAATAAATTTAAATGCCTTAAAATAAAAAGGATCTGTACGATATGTAGTAAACTTACTTGCATAGTTTTGATTTAATGTCATCTACATTGATTTGTGATGGTAATGGGGCTCCTGACATAGTTGAAACTAATGCAAAGACGTCATGGATCTGTAAATTCTCATGTTGTGAGAAGCACTCACTTAGTGAGTGCTCGAAACCAGATAAGCAAACAGAACCTGTAAAACAAACCAGTACTCAAGGTTATTACAGAATTATCCTAAGAGTTACTACAGGATTATGATAATGCTATACACATAATTGTTCATATAAATTACATTAATAATGTAAGGCATTCAGTCTTTAAAGAAATTATTTCAACTAAGTATATAATCAATAAATCTGCACTCAGTTATATTTTGGTGATTTCCTGAATATGGAAGAGCTTGGACTTGTTGACCCTTGATTTTACTCTCTTGGGTATGAATTCTGTTCTAGAGTACTACGTCATGTCATCCATGTAGTCAGACCTGTTTTATGACACCCTCAAAGGGAAGATGGGGAAGACAGGTGGTCTCTTAACACAGGTTGATTTTGTTCAGACAATTGATAGCAAAGGACAGAGAAGATGGTCACTTGATACAGGTGGTCACTTAATACAGGTGGTCACTTAAAACAGGTGGTGTTTACACAGGGTGATTTTGTATAGATAAGTGATAATAAGGAACGGAAAGATGGTCTTTTTATACAGCTGGTCACTTAATACAGGTGGTCATTTAAAACAAGTAATTGCTTAAAACAGGTGGTCTTTACAGCAGGTTTGATTATATCTGTTAGTTGAAATATAACGCTCATGCCCTAGTCATTGATGGATACAGTGTAAATCCTCATTGGCCTGTAGTATGTATATACCACGAGTATAATTAGATGATAGTCCCACACTTTACATAAAATTTACATCAAGCAGTTGAACAATTTTGAATATTCTGTCCTGGCTTAACCAACACATTTGAACTTACACACGTCCCTGTACATCATCATCATCTGCTGCACCTGACGTCCCACCTGCACCCGTTCCATTTCGGTGCACTCGGGTGCCAGTGCCATCATAGATTCACTAGTACATTTCAGGACGGCTCTCTCAGTCTCTGTCCTGCATGAGGAGGTTTTAAGTTCATCAAACGTCATGCCTGTTCCTTCAGCAGTGTTGGATAGCGTCTTGAACAGGTTTTCTGGGTCTGCATTGGCTCTGGTCAAGCATTCTCGGAAAGCTTTGTCATAATCAGAGAAGCAAGGGGGCATTACTCTATCTGTCAAAATAAGGAATATGTGTGCATGATGCGAGATGTATTTGACTGAACACGACGATGTGGAGAATTCAAATTCTACCATCAACACAAGATTCAAGGGAACAACATAAATAAATCGAAAAAAATTTAAAACAAATGCCATTATGGTATCGGAAAAAAGATGTAATTTTACAATAACATACAAATTAAAGTTGTATACCCTATGTTCGCATATTATAGGTAAATTTATTCTAAATTGTTTTGATTACATATATAGGCCTTTAACATATTAAAAAAGAGCCCTTGTAAATTCTGCGTTCAAATTCGTCTTATTAAGCGAGATATGGCTGATTAAAACGCGATGTGTTTACCACCAACTTATCACGTGATCTAATTCGGAAGCCGCCGCATCATGGACACTGATGGAGGGCCAGGTGAATAAACTTGACGAGTAACTTTAAAAATCTGCATTCAAGTCTACTAAGTTAGTATTTACTGATATCGTTTTCTTCTGGAGTCTTCCTTCATCGTATTTGTTTTTTATTAAACTGCGCATGCGCGAAGTCAGGTTACGGTTGTATTTATGGAATACCCACTTTATTTACGAAGAATTCTCTTTTTATTTTGATATCTCTGAGGGTTTGAAGCAACAAAAAGTGTTATTAACGCAAAGTTAATAACTTCAGCCATACAAGAAAAATACAGTTTTTGTTTTACATGCCCTAATTTTTGAAATTATACCGAATTGTAGGGTATACAACTTTAAGTAGCTGTCATCTACATTGTATATTGCACTTCATTTACAACTTGCAACATAATTCATTAACTTGTTCTATGAACACTACTAATGTTTACATTGTCTTAACTGCAGTATGGTATATTATGGACCTCATTGGTGCTTGTTAAGTTTTCGCATTTTAAAAATTACTTTGAACAGCACATGTCGGCCATATTTTAGTTGTGTGACTGACCTTGGGCTCCACATGTACGCCATGTCATAGATGACTGTACATTGACGTTTCTCTTTAATACCATAAACACCGCATGTTTGCAATGACTTGGTTGTGTGACTTACCTAGTGCACAAGACATGCTTTCCATGCCTTGGTTATGGGACATTCGTTGGGCATAACACATTTGCCATGCCTTCGATTTGTGACATCAAACACCACATTTTACCATGTCTTTGTTGTTTGTTTTATCTTGGGTTTCTGTTCATGATTTACCGGTACCTGGAATATCACCCATGTCTTCCATGCCTTGGTTTCGTTAGTGACGCATAAGGGGCGCCAAATGTTTGCCATGCCTTGGTGGTTTGACTTACCTCGGGTTTTTAGATGATTTACTGGTACTTGTAATACCGTACGGTACACGTTTGGCATGTTTGGTTTTGCTTATGACGCACAGTTGTCACCGCATGTTTGCCGTGTGGTAGTTGGGTTGAGTATTATATAGAAACCATGTTTTCTACTTCAGCATGTATAAACCCCTTTTTCACAACTTTTTTTTTCTCGTTAACTGTGCTAAATGTCTCCAGAATGATTATTTATTTAAGTTGTATGCATGTTGAATGTGGTTTCAGGAACTTAGCATTAGTGCTGAGCTGGTGTGGCGCATTCTGTTTCGTGCTTGGTTCGTGACCAAGTTGGCTCATGACCGAGAAGTCCTGATGGCTCGTCGGTGTCACTTGTCACGGTAAAACTACCACTAAAACGACCCCTCATTGATATTGGTTCGTTGCATGGGTGTTAAATTTCCATGCATTTCATTGGGCAAATGCCGTCAACATACAACTGCAAAAGTCTCGGTGTAATGTGAAACGAAAATCATACAAAAATGAACCGTGAGCACCACACGATTGCCATACTCTGGTATTAATTACTGTGGTCACCACACGTTTGCCATACCCGGACTTTGTTGGTGAACTCTCTGTGTTCAACACATGTTTGTCATATCCGGGCTTTGTTGGTGAACTTACTGTGGTCACCACACATTTGCCTATCCGGGCTTTGTTGGTGAACTTACTGTGGTCACCACACGTTTGTCATATCCGGACTTTGTTGGTGAACTTACCGTGGTCACCACACATTTGCCATATCCAGGCTCTGTCGATGAATTTTCTGTGGTCACCACGTCTTTGACGTACCCGGGCTTTGTTGATGAACTTACTGTGGTCACTACACGTGTGCCATACCTTGTCTTTGTTGATGAACTTGCTTTGGTCACCACACCTTTGCCATACCCGGGCTTTGTTGAACTTGCTGTGGTCACCACACCTTTGCCGCACCTGGGCTTTGTTGATGACCTGACACGGTCACCACATATTTGTCATACCTTGATTTTGCTGCTAATGACTTACCGTGGTCACCACACATGTATGTCATGCCCGGGCTTTGCTAATGACTTACTGTGGTCACCACACGTGTGCCATGCCCAGGCTCTGCTAATGACTTACCGTGGTCACCACACATGTGTGCCATGCCCTGGGTGATACTCTGCACAGAGGTCAGCATCATTCCCTGCTCAGGAGGTGGACAGCGGTCACTGAATTTCCGCGGTACATCATTGGTACATTCCACTATCTGTTCCCGGTTACTGGAACAGTCAAAATATTGCATTAACGAGGTAATGAAGTCGATTGTTCTAAATAAGTACCCAAATGCTTTCCAACCTAAGTCTGCGATCGAATTGAGTAACTTCCTTTATCAATCCGTCACTTCTTATAGCATATGTTGGTATACAATACAACAGAATTTAAGAAGGAATAAACGATACTAAACTCGATAACAGAATAGACATGGTTGAATTGTAACTCAGTCAGTTTCTTGTAATGATTTCGTTGATATTAGCGTGAATATGGAGATAAAGACAAAATCTGGAGTGGTCCATGCGTTTTATACATGGCAGATGGTGGTTCGAAAAATAAGCCGCTCTTCAACATGAGAAACTTCTAGCACCTAATTGGTGCGATATGAAAATCTGCGAAAATTTTACAATTCTGACAATCAGTCGGTAACTGCCTACTGTACAGGTTGTAAGTTTTTGACCAGGGGACTGGGTTGATCATACGTGTATAACACGGATACTTGGTTCGAATCGATAACGGGTGATTTCGTTCATGTACCTGCAGATTTTCTTCGTGATTTCTTTGGGATCCACACTGCCCGGTAAAGCACCACTGGCACCCTGTGTCAGGATAGAAAACACGTGGTTCAGGTCCAGGTTTCCATGGTTACTAAAGCACTTCCCGAATTCTTTGTCAAAATCTTCCCGACATACTCCCACCTGTTGAGGTCGGTCACTCCCTGGTCTTGGTAGAATAGCCCCTTGGACGCTCATGACTACTACTGCAAGCAATCCTACGACAAAAAAGGAAGAAAAATGGATAAAGGAAGAAGACTAAAGAGGTCATAGTTCTAGTCAGTCGTCCCAACTTCTCGGTAGAATAGCGCCATGGTCGCTCATTTACTTAAAAATAAGGTATTTAAAAGTACAAACTAGTTCAAAAGGTATTTGTTTGGAGAAAAGTGTGAAATGTGAATATTTATGGATCTCTTGAAATGCATGTAGTCAAAGTAGCAGAATAGAAGGGAAATAGCAGAGATTCTGTGATAACAGAGCGGAATCAGGGATAGAAAGAACGGACTGGTTTGAAAGTACTTTCTTCAAAAAACGGCACAGTGTATCAAGTTTGAATTTTTACGTGAAATGTCTTTGACTATATTACATGCAATATACAGAGAGAAATAATCGCTTTTTCAAAACTATTTTATATAATTACTCATCTTTAAATTAACTAGACAAGGAAGTAATATAAAAAAGACACAATGTTTTTTAATTTCTTATTTTATGTATGGCAGTTTTGAACAAAAATACGAAGTCAATATTTCTTTCTTATAATTAATTGGTACGTTTTATGTTTATTAAATAACTTACCGATTGTTTTGATATAGGTTCCCATGTTTATGTTAGAAGATCACCCAGTTGCTAACGTTTTATTTTTTTTAA
This sequence comes from Pteria penguin, assembly GCA_035048485.1. Taxonomy (NCBI): domain Eukaryota; kingdom Metazoa; phylum Mollusca; class Bivalvia; order Pterioida; family Pteriidae; genus Pteria; species Pteria penguin. The sequence goes on from CM068582.1 coordinate 11,133,985, forward strand.
TGTAGATGTCACGTCCGTTGCTTGTCGCTTATAATGCGGACTTGGGTAGGAGTCATCGGCGGGGAGTATGCGGAAATTAGCGGTGATCACGAAGGATTATTCGCTGTTAGACGTAATGCACCCTGCACGTCACCAGTGTCTCTCAGGACACGCAGCGACGTTGTAGGTTGACGCTAGATGACGTAATGTTTACCTCCGGGTATTTTCCGTTCATAGACAGGAATACTGACTGATATGTACAATTATATGTATTCAATTTTGCAATTTTCTTTTTTTTTCTCGCGCAGTCTATTTTCTAAAATGATTTTGTACATAGCGGTATCATATACATGTATGTGTAGTGTGAAGAAATTCAGCCGAACTTGATATGATTTTCGGTGGAGTCCCGTCATTTTCATGAATCAGGAAAACGTGAGCCGGGACCAACTCACCCCGGGGGCACAGTGTCGGTCCGTTTTATGTGTGGGTGCCATCCGTTTTTACTACTTATCTTAGGAACCAGGAACACGTGGGTCGGACGATGTTGCACATTAATTTGAAATCTTACGGCATAAAAGTAAACAAAGGTGTTTTGCTTTACGTGAGTGGTGACCCGAAATGTATCGTAATCACTATGAGGCCATTAAGATTTAAGTTTTAGTTGTACGGATTTTATATTTCAAAACTGGGATGAGAGAGAGAGAGAGACCGAGAAAGAGAGAGAGAGAGAGAGATAAAACCAGTTAATTACAAATCTGTGCTCACTTACAATCTTCTTTTACATATTGGAATTATGGTTACACATGATGCATAAGCATTTTGATGATCAGGGAATTCAAAGAAGGAAAGATCCCCCTGCACAACAATTGACAAAAACTATCGATATCCAGGCAGTGAAAAAATGTATATGTAAGAAATGCAATTTTATTTTTTTTTCCAGTAAGGTAAAACTAGGGTCGGAGAGTCCGTAAAACTAAGAATCAAATTCTAATGGCCTGATCCATTTATTAAATCAGATTGTGCATTGGGACAGTGTTTCTTCGGTGATGTTTAAGTCTGGAACCTTGGGAATCCTAAATGACTTCATCGTTAACAAGTTAAGAAATTCACCGAATAGGAAGATTAAAATTCATAAGGGTAGTCAGTGATTGTACCGTAATACCTGTACTTTTAAACGCTGAAGTAAAAAATATAATCAAACAATATGATGGGGAACCCACAGTCTTTATTATTTTTTACTTAGTACAGTCGGTAGCGCGTTCAATTGCATAGAATGGATTCTTCTTTTCCAGGTTAAATTGTTTGACATTTTAAAATCAAAATAGAGCAGTAGTGATTTGAAGTCGGAAACTCGGTGCTCGTTACGCTAAAGCATTGCAGTCTAAGTTCAGTATCTCACTTCCGTGGTTCTCGAATCCAGGTCGAGACCAGTTGGAGGGTCCCGCCAGTGTTCCTGTTGATTAGTGGTTGGATCCTTGTACTCCTGTTCCTGTCACCACTCTGTGGTTGTCATCACAGTAGATAGATTTAGCAGTGAGACTAGTGTGATGCTATTAGATAATGAAGGAGCAGGTATGTGAACGTACTGGCTGACTCCGTCAATCATCCCTTCACTGAAGTGACTCTTCTCGTTCGTGTTGCCTGATATGTAATCAGTAGCGGTGGATCCACTTCGAATAAATGTTTGGAGCTTTTTTATGCCCTTGGATCAATAGATCGAAGGGGGGGGGGGGTGATGTTTTTGTTCTGTCTGTCTGTTGTCTCTCTGTTGTCAACTTTAACATTTGCCATAACTTTTGAATCCTGAGAGATATTGACTCATATTTGGCATGCATACTTCACTAATAAAGCTCTTTCAAATCACACCAAGCTCATTGATCTCATGACCTTGACTGTTACCTTTAACATATATTTAAAAACAAATTAACATTGGTTATAACTCTTGAATGGTAAGAGGTAGTGCTTTCATATTTCACAAGCGTATTCCCATGGGGTGGTGGTAATCAAGATACACGACATTGGAAAATATTCCCTATTTGGGTTTTGTTGCCGCCGTGGCATTCATGTTTCACAAAAAATTTTTCTCTATTATTTTGCTATCAGTGACATGATGGGGATGAATCTGCTTTTTGTGTCTCCTGCGAAGCATAGCGGCACATAGAGGTCACTTGACTGGTGTCCGTCTGTCTGGTAGTCACACTTTCACATTATTGACTATATCTTTGTTATTTAATACAGTAAGCTGACAAAACTTGCAAGGATTAAGAAACAAACGAAGACCTTTTAGTTGTCACCAAAATTTTTGATCTTATGGCCTTGACCTTGGAGTTCATTCAGTTAATTCATTTCAATAAATTTAACCTTGGATGTAACTTTTGAATAGCAAGTGATAGGGCTTTGATATCTCACATGTGTATTTCTTTTGACAAGGTCTTCTTGTTGACACCAGAATTTTTGATGTTGTAACCTTGACCTCGGAGTTTGACCTACTTTTTGAAAAAATTAATATTAGCCATAATTTTCAAATGATAAATGATAGGGCTTTCATATCTCGCATGTGTATTCCTTATAACAATACCTTTCTTCTGTTGACACAATTTTATTTTACCTTGTAACCTTGACCTTGGAGTTTGATCTAATTTAAAAGAAGATTATTGTTGGCAATAATTTTTGAATGACAAGTGATAGGGCTTTGATACTTCATATGTATATTCCTTATTACAATGACTTGTAACCTTGACCTATGACCTTGACTTCAAAGATTGACTTCCTTTTAGAATTGTCCAGTAGTCACACTTTGTTTTTAAGTCTATGCTTGTGATATAATAGAAAAACTAAAACCATTTCATATGAAATTAAGGTCGATGACCTTGCGACCTTGACTGTGACCTCTTTGCTAAGAAAAGCTGTTTTGGACTGTGTTGCAGTAGTACAAAAAGCTCCACAAGCAACACATGTTCTCTTGAACACCCATTCTAATCTTACTTATTAAGATGATCGCTTTTTGAGTTTAAAGTGACTTCATAATTTGGGGGTAAAATTTATTTAAAGCTTAGAGTTAGCTTAATTTTTTGAAAAAGTTGAAATGAATTTTCCTGAATTCATTTATCATAGTACCGATATCTAAAGTCTTTGTTACATTTTGGTGTTTGAGATTTTGACAAAAATAAGGTAAAAAAAGAGGGGAATGGGAGGAGGAATTGGGAATGGATGACATGCAGTATTTGTGTGTGTGTAGGGGAAGGGTGTCCTGTGTGTGTTTTTAGCTGGATTGCAAAGTGATTCTGGTCTAGATTGGTGATGTCTGTCTGTGAACATTTTGGTTCAAGTTTCTGGTTGAAGCAAAATCTCAGCAACTAAGAGGAGTATAAACATAACACATCACACGTAGGGTCCTTACAAGCAGAACTTTCAAATTATGCCATGACAATTGACCTAGTGACTTTGACTTTGGCCTTTGACATACTTTTAAAAAGTTTTAACTTTTGATGTATTAAATCTTACCAAATGGGGAGAATGCCTATTAAGTAGTTGACCTATTTAATAGTCACTACAAGTAATCTTTTATTCATAGAAGTTATGGCCAATGAAACTTATAACTAAAACATGTTAGTTTAACTTTGTTTCTGCTATGAAATAAGCCCACAGTGGGGGCATTTGTTTCAATTCATGCTTGAGCATATTCAAGAAGGAACAATGCCTTACACAGTTGTTGTCTCTTTACTAACTGTATATTTGTATTTCCAGTGTTTCAGACAGGAATGGTGGGGTATCCAGAATCCATGACAGATCCTTCCTACCGCAAACAGATTCTCATCCTGACCTATCCCCTCATAGGGAATTATGGGATACCAGCCGAGACCAAGGATGAATATGGACTTCGAGAGTGGTTTGAATCAGCCGAAATCCACACAGCTGGTTTGATCATTGGGGACCTGACAGAAAACTACAGTCATTGGAGTGCAGTCAAATCTCTTTCAAAATGGCTGGCAGATTATGGAATTCCTGCTTTGTCTGGTAAATTCATGTACAATTATAACTGGAGGGTAACAGAAAGGTGGGTAAAAAAGCTTGTGTATTGATTGGTTTGAAACAACAGTCTGTAATTTCTTGGCATGAATAGCATTGCTCTTGCATCATATGGAGAAGTACCGTGATATGTTGCATATTACATATTACATATATTTGTGTAACAATAAGCTACGGTATAGATGTAAATGAAAATTGTGTTAAACAGCTGTGTGGTATTTTTACGCTGTTTTAATGACATGAAATCATAACCCACTGTAGAAAACATACAGTAGACCTTTTTTCTGTTAGGTTTAGACACAAGAGCGCTGACAAAGAAGATCAGAAAGAATGGAACAATACTTGGAAAGGTATCTCTGTCTTAAAAACGCTTTTGTGAATCTTGCAGAGTAGAGGTGGTTAGTCTTTGACGATAATACGAATTTACCAGTGTTTACGCAATTCATGATACCCTCTCTGGTTACAGATCGTTTTAGAGGGTACAGATCCTACAACTGTCCCATTTATGGATCCAAACCTGACGAATCTTGTAGCAGAAGTTTCTATCAAGGTGAGGGAGAAACATGACTTCATATTTTATTCTTCTAGGAAACGTTTAATTTCGATAGCTTTTTGTTTGATGTACTTTGTTAATGTTAAAGTAGTATCTGTGACATTTTATACTTCAAAATGCTCTTTTCTGATTACAAATTTTAATTTGGACTTTCATGCCTATTTTTACCATCTCTTGAATTTTCCATCTAATAGTTATACAAAGATCATAAATTTGTGTTTACACTTTGTTGTTTTTGTTCAGCAATACTGTCTGTACTTGTCCTCCCTTGGCACTGTTTAAGTGCAGGTGATGAATAACTACCTGCTCTAGATGGTGCCAACTGAGGTCACGGGTCAATGTCAACATGGAGATAGCGATCGTAGATGACATTTATTGTAATGTATGACTATGACATGTATCATAATGTATGATGTGTAGTGTAATTTGAATTAGCATGGTATTTATAGCTTAAAATTTACAGTCTCATGGACTGCAGTACATGTTATTAGGGGTTTGACGGTAAAATTTAAAAAATATTGAAGGAAAAAGGGTTACTAACTTGTCAAAGATGTTAGTGCAACCTTGGAATGGAACCGGAACCGAGTACTGACTTGCCAACCCTCCTGTTTTTATCGTAATCTTTCCGTTTTTAATCCTGTACCTCCGCCTGTACATATTTAGTTATATTCCTTATGTCTTTTTTTTTTTAATCTGGAATTTATGGAATTTTTTTACCATTTGCATTTCAGTGCGTATATTAATATTACCCTATATCTCGATTATTTGTATGTTTGCAGTAAAAGACTGAATTTACCTGTTGTCAAGCGTTCACCCATTTATCATGTGGTGTGGTTTCAAACAAAACATAAATATATATATATATATATATATATATATATATATATATATATATATATATATATATATATATATATTTATATATATATAATATATATGCCAGTTTCTCGACAAGAAATGACCAAAAATTTTGCAGCCTATCTTTCCTCGGCATAACCTTCTGTTTTTGAGATTCTGAAGGTTGGCAAGTCTGTAAGTACCAATCTGTTGCACCCTGACCCTCATGGTGAAGATCACCTTGTAAGAGCATGTTGTATTTACAGAGTCCAGTGGAATATAACAAAGGTGGAGACATTAAGATCGTTGCCGTAGATTGTGGTATTAAATACAACCAGATACGATGTTTATGTAAGCGTGGAGCCAGTGTTACAGTGGTGCCTTGGAACCACAAACTAAATTCCAAAGGTCAGTTCATAAGTATACCTCATATAATCTTGCAAAAAAGGCTGGTTGTTAATAAATTTTTATATAATTAGATAAGAAGATGCCTTTGTGAAATTCAACCTTGCAAACAATGTGGATTTGAATAAAACAACTCTTTGATATTGATTTTGAGATGAATTATGGGAAAAAAATAACATTTTGTCATATTTTTCTGAATTCAGATTATGATGGGCTCTTCATCAGTAATGGACCTGGAGATCCCCAGATGTGTATGAGTACTATACAGAACATTAAGAGAGTCATTAACGAGGGAGACTTCAAACCCGTGTTCGGAATCTGTCTTGGTCATCAGTTGTTGTCCTTGGCAGTGGGCGCAGAAACCTACAAAATGAAGTGAGTGAATAACTTAACACCTTACATACACATTAAACTAGCCTTTCTAATAGGAATAGAAAATTTTCTGTAAGCAATCGGTGGGGGGAGGGGGGACAAATCTAAACTTATTTTCTTACTGGTTCAACTCTTTTTAAGTGTTGTATCAAATCTGCTAAGCAATTTTATTGGGACAGATAATTGAACCGTTGCTTTTACAGAATATTTATAGAATTTTGTGACGTCACCACACATTTTCAATGTTTGTCCGAGGTATAACCAAGTGTAAAACATTGTGACATTATCTGATTTAATAACTTTTCGAGCATAAATGGAAGAGTCAATAGATCCATTTCGATCTTCATTATAGAAATAAATGTTTTCAAGAATTTCTTAATAAGAGGGTTATCTTAAATTAATTGCCCATATCTGTGAATGTCTGAATTAGAATGAATCTATTGAAATAATGAATTTTTAGAAATTTTGATTTTAAGGAACTGAGCACAACTGCAGTATATCTGGTTGATTCTCAGTAGTTAGAAAATGGGACATTGGAAGTACTTTGAAAAAGCAACACAATGATATGTAGGACATCCTCTTGTAAATTTTGATGGTCATGGTAAAAACATGAAAGTCACTTGTTTTAAAGTTTTTTGCAAATTTAAAAAGTTGACTTAAATACTAATATCAATATAATGACAGGTTTTTATATGTCTTGAAACTTCATGTATGTAGATATGGAAACCGTGGTCACAACCAACCTTGTCTATACAATGGAACCATCCGATGTTACATTACGACACAGAACCATGGTTTTGCTGTGAATGCTGCGACTCTACCTAAGGAGTGGTCTTCTCTTTTTACAAACGCTAACGACAAAACCAATGAAGGAATAGTACATGACAGCAAGCCTTTCTTTAGGTATTTTTATTTGTGATATTTGCATATTTTAATTTTCATTCTCTAATTTAGTTTAACTTGAGCAAATCTAATGTTTGAATTTTCTAGTACATAAATACACCAGATTAGATGATAATTTTCCATTGGGAAATCAAATTTTAAAAGGTACTAAATTTCAAAAAGGTACTGTGTTTCATATGAATCTGAAAAGGAAATTTTGTACTTTATGCTAAGAACATAAATCTAAATTTTGTTGAATCATTTTCCTATGAATACTGAAAGCAAAATGAAAATTTTTTACAAAAATTGTACTCACACAGCGTACATGCTCCTAGATACAGATTTCTTTCAATCAAACATTTAACATTCTGTCAGATGATTCAAAGTTTTGAACATACTTATGTGTTATCATATATATATATATATATATATATATATATATATATATATATATATATATATATATATTATATATATATTTGAAATGGTTCTTTTGATCAGCACTCAGTTTCATCCAGAGCACATGGGAGGACCACGAGACCTAGAGCTGTTGTTTGATGTTTTCTTGGACCAAGTACGAAATTTCAAGCAGGGCAGTAATAGGTATAGAATTTATAATCAAATTAAGTTTATCCAGTAGATGTTGTTCACCGATCACATGTGTATTGTGTGTGAAAAAATGCTAGCGATCTAGTCACAAAATAGTATATGTGGTATCGAGTTGGTCAGTTTTGTCTGTCGGTCATGTGGTTTTGGTCAATTGGTTAGTGGGTCAGTGACATTGCAGATAATATGTAAGTTGTGTGGAACACTTAAATCTAGGTTTTTTTCTTTTAATGGAGATATTAGTAAAAATCATAGCATCCTAACTTAAACATCAGTTAATGAATGTTGAAAACAAAATGCAGGAAGAAAATTATTTTGTGTACTGCATCGTTTATGTTTGTAGCCCCACAGTAAAAGAACGACTTTACATGAATCTTCAGACCCCTGTTCATGTACCTCCAGCAGTCTCCGAGAGACCAAAGAAAGTCCTGATATTGGGATCAGGAGGTCTTTCTATTGGGCAGGCAGGGGAATTCGATTATTCAGGATCTCAGGTAAATTTTAACATGCTTAAGCAGTCTTTCTGAAAACTCACAAGCCAGACACCCCAAGGCTACCAACATTCTTTCGGGCTATTAATTAAAATTAGTTTTTGAAATTGCTTGACTGGCCAGTGAAAATATTGATGTCTCAGTTATAGGAATTTTTGAGATCAAAAGATGAGTCATGGCTAGGGCTGAAACGATTCTTGGTGATTTTAGGTTCAATGTTTTCTTTTGGTTTGGGATTTTAATTGTAGTAATACTGAGATGAAATAGTCATTTGTTAAGCTTGTGGTCATTCCTTGTTGTTATGTAATTGTCATTGTGCTATTTACTTCGTCATCTTCTGTCAGGCAATCAAGGCTTTGAAGGAAGAGTGTATACAGACCATTCTGATCAATCCGAACATAGCAACAGTCCAGACCTCAATAGGATTGGCTGATAAAGTCTTCTTCTTGCCCATAACGCTGGAATATGTCACACAGGTGAAGTATAACACAGAGTTGTATTCATTACATTTACAGTTGAGTTGGGTTTTTTCGGAAATGTTAATTTTGAATCATCAGGGATTTAGTAAAAGAGAATCAGCTGGGTACTGTGGAGGTTATCAGTGTGAATGAAGCAGTTGGTCTATGTGAATCTTATTTAACAATAGAGATAATCCTCTGTCCAACATACATTATAAACAATTGTTAATTAAAAACTCAGTAAGTGATAGTGTACCCTGTTGAAGTCAATGTTTGCTCTAGTTGTACTTGTCTTTCCTTATGAATACATTATTATGCAAACTTTCTATATTGTTTTAGGTCATCAAAAGTGAGAGGCCCAATGGCATCCTGTTGACCTTCGGGGGACAGACGGCTTTGAACTGTGGTGTCCAGCTCACAAAGTCTGGCACATTGGAAAAATATAGTGTACGTGTGTTGGGTACCCAGGTGAAGTCCATTGAGTGGACGGAGGATCGGAAGGTATTTGCAGACAAGATGGCAGAGATTAATGAGCATGTGGCACCTAGTGAAGCTGCCTACACGACAGAACAGGTAGGTTATAGAGATGAAATGCTGCTAATTAAGTAGTTTGCTTTTGAGCACTGAAGTAGTCAGGATTTGGATAATTGATTAGACCACAGAGTATGAGAGGTTAATTCAGTGGTGGGATAATTGACTAGATCACTATGAGAGGTGAACTCATTGATGGCATAATTGACTAGACCACTGAGTATGAAAGGTTAATTCAGTGGTGGGATAATTGACTAGACCACTGAGTGTGAGAGGTTAATTCAGTGATGGGATAATTGACTACACCACTGAGTGTGAGAGGTTAATTCAGTGGTTGGATAATTGACTAGACCACTGAGTATGAGAGGTTAATTCAGTGGTGGGATAATTGACTAGATCACTGAGTGTGAGAGGCTAATTCAGTGGTGGGATAATTGACTACACCACTGAGTGTGAGAGGCTAATTCAGTGGTGGGATAATTGACTAGACCACTGAGTATGAGAGATTAATTCAGTGATGGGATAATTGACTAGACCACTGAGTATGAGAGATTAATTCAGTGGTGGGATAATTGACTAGACCACTGAGTGTTAGAGGATAATTCAGTGATGGGATAACTGACTAGACCACTGAGTGTGAGAGGTTAATTCAGTGATGGCATAATTGACTAGACCACTGAGTGTGAGAGGTTAATTCAGTGGTGGGATAATTGACTAGACCACTGAGTGTGAGAGGTTAATTCAGTGGTGGGATAATTGACTAGACCACTGAGTGTGAGAAGTTAATTCAGTGGTGGGATAATCGACTAAACCACTGAGTATGAGAGGTTAATTCAGGTCTGTTATAAGGACCCTTGCCAACAGAGATTTCATTGATTTTGCCCAAAATTTGTCTAAATTTTTTCCCAGTTATTTATTGAGCTAGTAGCATTATGTAAATGGGTCAAGATATTCCCAAATGACAAGGTACAGACACCTTTTGAAAAATTAAAAAAAAAACCCCACTGATTAATGAAATTTTAACCAACATTTTGAGAAGATGATGGTTGTCCTTTGCCATATATATTCAATATTTAGAAATTTAGAGAGTCAAAAGTCAAGGTTATTAGGTCGGAAATTAGTATGAAAGGAAAGGTTCTATCAGCATAGTCACAAAAAATATATGTTTAAAGTAATAAAGCTGTATTTGAAACTAATTTAAAACTTTCATAGTCAGGGTCAGTGTGTTAATACCAGTAACTGTGATACCTATTGAAGGGTATTTCCATTAGGAAAATAAATTGTACATACGAAATATTAAAGCCCTGTCTAACTGGTCATAAATTATGAAAATTATTAAAAATTTGTAGAAAACAAAAACCGAACAGACCAAAAACTAGCAAATTCTGGAGCATCATGTAAAATATAATTTGAATGTATTTATATACCACCATGTACGGTGGTTAATATTTCATTTCAGGCATTACAAGCTGCTGAAAGACTTGGATATCCAGTATTGATTCGAGCAGCATTTGCCCTTGGTGGATTGGGATCTGGGTTTGCGGACAACAAAGAACAATTGTTGACCTTGGTGAATGCTGCGTTTGCTCACACTAGTCAAGTGTTGATAGACAAATCTCTGAAAGGCTGGAAGGAAGTGGAGTACGAAGTCATCAGAGATGCATATGACAACTGTATCACTGTACGTTTGACACGTTCTTCCTTGTTGTCTGCTTTGTCTTGTTACTATTTTTATGATGAATGAGGTCTTTATTTAAAAGAAATCTTCCAGGAAGCATTTTCGCAAACCTTTCACCACTGGTTAAGGTAACCATTGGTTAAACTTCATCCTGCTATGATATTAAATTAAGTTTTGTGCCTGATAAACTTGTTTGAATTTAAAGCATGTAATTTAGTATTAGTTGAACTTTGATTAAAATACCAAATACTGGCATACCTGTTTTAAAAACCACCTGTATTAAGCAATCACTTCCTTAAACATACAACTTTCTCTTTGCCTTACTGTCTATACAAAATCAACTTGTATTAAGAGGCTACCTGTCTTAAGTGACTAGTTTTTAGCATTTCCTTTGGTGATCCCTTAAAACACATTGGACGGTAGAATTTAGTACTCTCATGTATTGATTGGTTTTCTTAAATAGTAATAGATTTAATATATTAAAAAGAAGACTATCTGTTTAGTCATAGTTGTAACAAATAGGTAGATTACAGGTGTATAGATTTAAGATTACAACAATGATTAATTACAGGTATGCAACATGGAGAATGTGGATCCTTTAGGGATTCATACAGGGGAGTCTATAGTGGTGGCACCCAGTCAGACGCTGACAAATGTGGAGTATAACATGCTGAGAACCACAGCTATCAAGGTCATCCGACATCTAGGAATTGTGGGAGAATGTAATATACAGTATGCCCTGAATCCAGAATCGCATGAGGTAGGCAGATCAGGAAAGTTCAAACATAGCAAAATCTTATCATGACTTATCATGACTTATCATCACTTATCATGACTTACAATCATTTATCATTACTTATCATGACTTATCACTTATCATGACATCACTTATCATGACTTATCACTTATCATGACTTATCATTACTTATCATGACTTATCATGACTCATGAATGAATACCATATGTAGCTCATAATTAATGAAGTATAAATTGAATTGATATGATAAGATATGAAATATTTTATTTCATGCAGTCAGTGATTGTGTAAGTCATTGAATTTTTTATAACTGTATTTCATGCAAAAGGCCTATATTTTTATCGATGACAATGTATTTTCAGTATTACATCATAGAAGTGAACGCTCGTCTATCCAGGAGCTCAGCCCTGGCTAGCAAGGCCACAGGATATCCATTGGCCTATGTGGCAGCCAAACTCTCCTTGGGGATTCCCCTTCCAGAACTCAGAAACTCTGTGACCAACTCCAAGGAGAATTCCACCACTGCATGCTTTGAACCCAGTCTGGATTATTGCGTCGTTAAAATACCCCGGTGGGATCTCAAGAAATTCTCACGTGTTTCCACGAAAGTGAGATTGATGTTTACTTCTCCTATATGAAATTAAAGATTTCTCATATAATAAAGAATATTATAGTTCAATAGATTTCAGTGGCACCAGACTCTCTATTATCTGTTAAAAATTATAATCATTCAGTATGTGAATCGGCATATTTCAGATTTTATTTTTAATAGTGTTATATTACATAAATAGTGGTTCTGTTTCTAGTGAAATTCATTTGTGTAGTAGGGTGGAGGTGCCTCACCGAAGTTCAAGTATGACAATCCTGGATTCAATCATTTGCACATGTATGTGTTTCTAAGTCATTTGTATTCTGTGAAACAACGTTTGTAATAAGTGATGCAATCTTTATGGTGTCTTTTGGTTTGTAACAATGATATACCAGGGGATTTTTCTGTGGTGATATCTGATTACTACTCACTCTGTACCCATTTTCATCTGGTTATCGGTAGATTGGCAGCTCTATGAAGAGTATAGGAGAAGTGATGGCTATTGGCAGAAAGTTTGAAGAAGCTTTCCAGAAAGCTTTGCGAATGATGGACGAAAATGTGATAGGGTTTGACCCGTACCAAGCTGAGGTATCGGAGGAGGTAAGGAACATTGTCTGCTATGGGGTATGTAGTGTCTAGATTGTACATAAATCTGAAAAATGGTGTTCGTCTTTTAGTACAAAGTAATGTAAATTTATTTGTAAAATTTGTGTGTGCATCAAAATATTTCATTAGATACAATAATGTCATTTGTCTACCATCAGGGGCAATGATTAAGTTTTCAAATTTTTTAATGAATTTAATATAAAGAGCAGTTTATAAGGACCTCTTCTTTCCTTTGTAGGAATTGCGTACCCCAACAGACAGAAGAATCTTTGTGCTAGCTCGTGCTTTAAAGGAAGGCTATAGTATTGACAAACTGTACCAGTTGACCAAGATAGATAAATGGTTCTTGTATAAATTTAAGAACATAACTGATCATCTGACAGCTATGGAAGCCTATAAGGGAAAGGTATTGTATTCTAGTGTGAACTGTTAATACAAGAGTATCAGAATATAACTGATAACCTGAGATTTATGGAAGCTTGGGTGGCAAATTATTCTATATGTTAGATTCTTGACCAGTATTGGTGTGTGACCTTGTATCTGTTAGATTCTTGGCCAGTATTGGTGTATGACCTAGTATATATTAGATTCTTGGCCAGTATTTGTGTGTGACGTCGTATGTGTTAGATTCTTGGCCACTCATATATGTTAGATTCTTGACCAGTATTGGTGTGTGACCTAGTATATGTTAGATTCTTGGCCACTCATATCTGTTAGATTCTTGACCAGTATTTGTGTGTGACCTTGTATATGTTAGATTCTTGGCCACTCATATATGTTACATTCTTGACAAGAATTTGGGTGTGACCTCGTATATGTTAGATTCTTGGCCAGTATTTGTGTGTGACATTGTATATGTTAGATTCTTGACCAGTATTGGTGTGTGACCTCATACACTTTAGATTCTTGACCAGTATTGGTGTGCGACCTCGTATATTTTAAATTCTTGACCAGTATTGGTGTGTGACCTTGTATATTTTCATTGCAGATGGGTCAAGTAGAAAGGCAGACATTTGTTATTGCCAAACAGCTAGGTTTCTGTGATGAACAAATCGGAAGAGCTGTGGAAAGGTGGGTTCAAATATGTTGAAATTTTGATAATAGTGTGATAATGGGACAGCTCTAGTTTGATGTATGGCCTAAATTTTGAAGTGTTTGTTCTTACCTGTATAGGAAGTGTCCTATCATTTTTTAAAAAAAAATTCTATCTATCCCGAATAAGAAGGAAAAAGAAAATGGATAATTATGATTAATAACATAATACAAATTTAAGGGTATAGGTTTGCAAAATACATGTATATTTGCAATTATCCATAGGGCAGAAAGTTCAAGATATTAATTACTCAATCTGCATTATATTGGATGTTTGAAATATTTCCTGATTTTATCAGCACTGATCTGGTAGTAAGGAAGGTGCGTTACAAGCTGGGTATAAAGCCGTGTGTGAAGCAGATTGACACGGTGGCAGCTGAATGGCCGGCGCAGACAAATTACCTGTATCTGACCTATAACGGGGACACTAATGACCTAGATTTCCCAGGAGGCTATGTGATGGTGATAGGCTCTGGAGTGTACAGGATTGGAAGCAGCGTGGAATTCGACTGGTGTGCAGTCAAGTGTATCTCAGAGTTACGACAGGTAGGAAGATGTACTTTGTATGGACATGTCAGTAGAGGGATAGTTCATGTAGAATATAATTCATTTCACGAGGGAGAGATCTTCAAAATGAAAGTGGTAACTTAAGTTATAATAATATAATTGATACTAATTTTATCTTTTGTAACTAAGGATTGTTTACATCTTACATTTCTTTTCATGTCACAGGATATTGGCATTTGAAATTCAGTTTGTAATAACTCATGTGTTGGTGTGTATATGCATGTATGCATGCTTGCATTTGTAACAAAACCTTGTAGACACTCTAGAAGTCACAGTTCTGGCCTTAATGGTTTCATACCTCTAGTATAGCTTTAGTTTAAGTATTAGTAGTATTAGTATAAGGAGAGGAAGATCCTTATAGATTTTCAAATCTCTTGTTTGTTTTGAGTTACAGCTGTGTGTATGTTGCTGATTTCAGATGGGTCATAAGACGATCATGGTGAACTATAATCCGGAGACTGTCAGCACAGACTACGACATGTGTGATCGACTGTACTTCGACGAAATTTCTTTTGAGGTTTATTCTGATAAACGTAGTATATTGAATTAGAACGTTTTAACAACTTCATTGTAATGATTTAAGAATGAAGTACGTGCTAAAATTTACAAATGTTCCTATGGTATCTAAAGAAAGCATAAAGTATCTAGTGCAGTATTAGTAAACTTCAATTTCGTATATTTTTGTAAATGTATTTTTCTATCTAAGCATGCATCGTTAACCAAACAGGGCTTACTCCTCTAAGCACCTGGTTTTGCTTCAAGTTTTCAGGGGTCCTTGAATATCTTGGTAATGGTATGTTGGTGCGAATCTTCGAGTTAACTTTCATGATTGATTGTTAATACAATGTTGTTTTAGCCTTTGATCTTTATTGTTATCACAATGTTGTTTAAGCCGTCTTGTGTATTGTTATCTGATTGGACGCTATGGTTTCAGACTGTGATGGATATATATAAATTAGAGGATCCTGAGGGTGTCATCCTGTCTATGGGTGGGCAACTTCCTAACAACATCGCCATGCAGCTTCATCGACAACAGGTCAGTTCTAGTATTGATTAATGATCAGATCACTTAGACTGAGGTCACACTGATGAATTTGGATATTTAATTCATTTCCCTTTGGTTAAGGTATAAGAAATTAAAATTGAGATGGAATATTATGATAAAATGTTCTTTATAGAAATAAAAAGTATGATAAAAAAAATGCAAGAATTAATGGATCATTCAATTATACTTAAAATTTATAGCATGAGAATATTAGAGATTTTTATAGTAGTATGGGTGCACAGTGATTTATATAGTGCTATGGGTGCACATCATTTGAGGTATTCATACTTTTGAGTGTGTATGTGGGAATCGCTTATATTGTAGGCAAGGATTCTAGGAACTTCTCCAGAAAGCATCGATTCTGCGGAAAATCGTTTCAAATTCTCTCGTATGTTGGATAACATGAAAATCGAGCAGCCCAGATGGAGAGAATTGTCAAATATAGAGGTTTGTATTGAGATCCCATAAGTCGCTCCCGAAATTATTTACATATGTCAAGTATGAAAGTGTCAATATTTTCCTTTGATAGAAATCTGTAAGACTTCGCATATTCTTAGATTAAACACCCCAGACAAATATTATTTTCTTACACTGAATAATGCAGAATAGAAGAAAATGCTGTATAAACATGAAACAGTGTATTGCAGTTTGCAAATTTCACATTTGTTCATACATTGCTTTGAAATAGGAGAGGTAACTCTCAGAAAAATTTTTTGATAAATTTACCAAATTGTACCTGAATGAATGAATGGTGATTCTGATAACAGTCGGCCAAGCAGTTCTGTGAGGAGGTGGGGTACCCTTGTTTAGTGAGGCCGTCGTACGTATTGAGTGGTGCTGCCATGAATGTGGCTCATACCCCGCAGGACTTAGAAGACTACCTCAATCAGGCTAGCGCCGTCAGCAAAGAACATCCTGTAGTCATATCAAAGTTCATCCTGGAGGCAAAGGTGAGACTTTTTAATCATAATCTTTATATATATTAGGCCAAACAAAAAAATATGCATGCTTCCTGTAACATGCTGAAAAAAAATTAGTGTCGGTAGGTCGGGGTTTTATTTATTTTTTTTATATTGTACTTAATACTGATTCAATGTTTGATGGCAATTAGAATGCATTTGGACCACTCACAATTGACACTTATTTTTTGTGAAAACATTTATGCCCTGGATATCAAAAACTACATTTTAAGGCAAATTATCAATATTGGAATAATTTTCTACTGAAAGTTGCAATAAAAAAGTTTAGGGTTGGGGTAAATGTTTGGTTGGTCAGGTTACAGGAAATGTGCATATGTTTTCTTTCGGCCTAGGAGTTGAAAGTTCAAGCATTCTATTATGTCTGGTGTTTAAATTTTAACTATATTATTATATTTAGATTTATTGCCTTTCGTGCACATTGTTAAAGATCTGTATGGGATATTTGCCACAACTTACATTAAGAAGCAAGTTGATGCATTCATATGATCATCAATGCAGGCTTTGAAAGTGTCATTTGAAATATTTGGCATTAACATGACTTCCCTGTGTAGCTGAATTATTACTCATAATTGAGAACAAAGAAAAATCGCTGATCTTTCGGTTCTCTTGTTGAATATTTATATTAGTGGTTTAAGTGCTGTTTTTTAACATTTCTGTACACTGGTTGCTTGGTGGGTTTTATGAAAAATAGTCTATTACATCCAAGTTGTCTGTGTGTAAACTCAGGTGTTTTTTTTACTCTATTGCATCTTTATGTATCCATCAGGTTTATTTTTGTGTGTGTATTTAGGAGATTGACGTAGACGTAGTGGCCAGCGACGGAGAAGTCATGTGTATGGCTGTATCAGAGCATATAGAAAATGCCGGAGTACATTCCGGCGATGCTAGCCTGGTCACGCCCCCTCAGGACATTAACGAGGAAACACTAGCCAAAATCAGGGCCATCTGTTGTGCCATAGGCAGGGCTTTAGAGGTTACGGGACCATATAATTTACAGCTTATAGCCAAGGTACGTGCAGAACTCTTATAATCTGATATTCTAATGAAGAATTTAGATAATTCTTTAGATAATTTAGAGAATTTTGATAATTCTGTTATTGACATTAATTTCTCTTTTGCAGGATAATCAGTTGAAAGTCATCGAGTGTAATGTCAGAGTGTCAAGGTCGTTTCCATTCGTATCCAAGACATTGGGTCATGACTTCATTGCCATGGCAACCAGAGTCATCATGGGTGAAGTATTGGAGCCAGTCAATGTATTGAATGGTTGTGGTAAAGTTGGGGTCAAGGTTAGTTATGTATGCGGTAAATGGATTAGAGGTCACCTTTAAGAAATATATATTATTTGTGCAGCACAGCTGATAATTCATGACAGAAGATAGCTTACAAAAGCCATGTAATTTGTTTGCAAGCACATTTAATTTTTTATGCCCCGGATCGATAGATTGGGGGGTTATTGTTTATGTCCTGTCTGTTTGTCCATGTGTTGTCAACTGTCAACTCTAACCTTCGCCATAACTTTTGAATTGTGAGAGATAGAGACTTCATATTTGTAATGCCTACTCCACTAATAATGCCCTTTCAAATTACATCATGGTCATTGACCTAGTGACCTGGACCTACATTTCAAAAACTTTAACATCGGTTTTAACTTCTGAATCATAAAAGGTAGGGCTTTCATATTTCACTTGTGTATTCCTATTGGATGGGGTTTAATCAACTTACAAGACATTACAAAATTTGCCTGATTTGGACTTTGTTGCTGCTGGGGGCATTCATGTTTCACAAGCACATTTTGTTTTTATAGTTTCAAGTTTGCTCCTTCCTTTGACTTTGAAACCTCTAGATGTGGCTTTGACTTAAAAGTCGAGGCATTCAGCTCAAAGTTGGAAGATCCTGAGTTCAAATCCAACGAAAGTCATTAGTTTCTCATGGCCAATAGGTACTGAGTTTCATTCCCACTGGTGGCTTGTCTTTCTGATGAGACTGTAAACTGAGGTCATGTGACAGGGTATATGTTAGCACATAGAGGGTCTCTCAATGTTTTTGATGGGCGTCTTGCATACATGGGAATTTTTGTTCACATCCGTAACAGATGCTGTGACCTCATCAGTAAAATAATCAGGTGTAACATAAAACAAGAAACAAACAAAGAAATATTGATTATCTGCTTCACTTTCACAGGTTCCTGTGTTTTCCTTCTCTCGTCTCCAAGGAGCTGATGTGTTGTTAGGTGTTGAAATGTCCAGTACCGGAGAGGTGGCATGTTTCGGTGAGAACCGATATGAAGCCTACCTTAAGGCAGCCATGAGTACTGGATTCAGAATACCAAAGAAAAATATCCTCATCTCAATTGGAAGTTTCAAGGTAAAGATTTCTCTTTTTTTGACAGTTTAAAAATGAGCGAAGACTGAATAGAAGAAAACTTTGCCTTTTAAAAAATACTTGATAGAATTTGAAATGAAAATATTGTTTGTATGTAGCAACGACATACATGTAAATAAGTTTCAAGCTTACCTGAGCCAAAGGCTCAAGTTACTTTCTTGCAGATAAATATTGTAAGAGGAAAAGAACTAGTTTTCTGTTGTCTGACAAATTTTTTTTTCCGCAGTACAAGAATGAGTTGTTGTCCGGAATGAGGACACTTCAGAACCTGGGATACAATCTCTATGCCAGCATGGGAACAGCTGATTTCTATAATGAACATGGATTGAAGGTTAGCCAATGCATATGTGATATAACTGACAATTAATGACTGAAGATGCTGTACAATGTGGAAATCTTTTCTTAACCCTTATCAGGCTATGCTAATTTCTATTGCTTTTTTCTGTACTGCTGAATAAATTGCATATGATTTTGAAATATCATGTCCAGTCGTGTTTCCTTTCTCATTTTATCTTTTATCACAGAAAAACAAATCATACATGAATTTAATAAGAAATGTCATGGCTATCTATTCAAGGTTATTTTTTATATGTTGGACTCTGTCTTTTGTTGATTAAAGGCATGATCTCAGGTAAAAACATTCTAACTGGATGGCGTGATCATATTATTGCATTAACTAAAGAAAAACATGATTAAATCTGGTGAATTTGAGTAGTATCTTTTATTTTTAAAAAATAAGCAACAAGTGAACATGAAATTTGATTCTAAAATGGGAAAATCAAGATAAACTGTGGACGGAGCGTTTAGTGTAGTGGTACATGATCTGGGCAATCCCAACCTTCATGTCAAGATTTTCTGCAATATCCTTATAAGATTGGTCAATAGGGGCAGAATTAATTATTTTCGTATGAACTAACACATCTTCAAGCACAAGTCCCTCAGTCATTTTCATCGCAATCAAAATATTCTGCGAAAAACACGAAAGTCTTTTTTTTATTTTTGATGGAGGCTGCCATGTTTGGTTATTGTAAACAATACATAGTATTTAGGATATATTTAATACATCCTTGACTCTTACATGGAATGTTTTACTATGAATCATGGGTAATTGTCATACCATGCCAGTATATATTTATATTTAGCCTTGGAAATCCCCCAGAAACAAAAATACATGCATCAATTACAACAGGTGTGGAAACGACAATTTTCGCGATTAGCAGTGAACGGCAATATTTTCAGAATGACTTAGTGTGATAAGGGTTAATGTATTATAAATGTAACAAATCCTGAGTTACGATTGTAATCAAAGTGTAAAGTAGTGCAATGATACAAACAAAGATTTAGAATCACAGTACTTAATTCGTATTTCTGTTTTTATCATTTATGTTGCTTCCCCTGTGTATTCTCAGGAATATATAGGTAGGGGTTTATGTCTTATTTTCGATGGAAGAAATAAAACATCGTTTTCAAATAGGTAAAACCAGTGGATTGGCCATACGAAGACACAGGAGAAAGTAAAATAATAGGGGAGCAGAGGACCATAGCTAACTATTTAGCAGAAAACATGTTTGATATGGTCATCAATCTGCCACTGAGGAATTCTGGGACTTTCAGAGCCTCGTCTTTCATGACACAGGGATATAAAACTCGCAGAATGGCAGTGGATTATTCGGTACCCTTGATAACGGATGTGAAGTGTACCAAGATGTTTATTGAGGTAGGGTTACCAAGTACATACAGTTTGCAGAGCGTTATGTAGTGCCTCTACTTTCGTTTTCTAATATCTAGATTGCTTCAGAGTATGAAAATGTATATCACTCAACATAATCAATAGATGTTCTTCTTCTTCTTCTTCCAATACGAAGTGTACTCAAAAGTTGAGCGCTATACTTCATTTTCATGTTGAAAATAAGAGGAGGAAAAATGTGGGGTTTTTGATGGGAAATTTTTGAAATGTCTTGAGTATTTTGCCATTTTTTCATACTTCCAAAAATCAATTTCTTTGCTTGTCATATATTAAAAAATTTGAAAAAGAGAAGACCGTTGTAACAAGATTTGATTTCCCATAGTTCAGACTTGGAGTCTATAGTTCTGAGTACTTTGAATTCTATTTTAAGGCTTTGAGAAGACTAAAGGGACCACCTCCATTGAAGATGCAAATTGATTGTATAGCCTCTCATAGGGTAGTAAGGTTACCAGGTATGTCAAATTATAGGGAATATATATGTATATGTATATATAGTTTTAAGCTAAGGTTTTTAAGCATTAATCAGTGATCAATATCAATTGTTTTTTCATCACAAAAAATTAAAATATTCTTGTTGAAGTCAAAGACAGTTGTCAAATATCAGAGTAAAATTATTATATGCATTTCCAGAACACTAAAATGAACCAGTGAATAATCTTACATGATTTCTGTTTGGGAATGATTAATGAATAATGAAGAAGTGTAGTTAAAGAAGTGAAATATATTAGGTCAGTTAGTATATGATAAGTTGTGGGAAAGATGTTTTGGGTGCTTAAGAAGAAAAGCAGGATCAGTGTGGAAGAAAAATTCATATATGACGAGGGCCATATGTAAAATTTGTCTAAAATTATATGCTAACAAAGGTAGGATGAATTTTAAAACTGGCTAAAAGTAGATAATTTACTAAACTAAAAAGTAAGAACATTATTGTATAGGTAACTGTGAAAAATTCATTTTGAATAATGTATTTCTGTATATCTAGTAATAAAAAAAAGAGGCACCTGGTCTCACTCCCCTTCAGGAGTTCACTTATTTTTTCATGCTTTACTTATATTAATAATTAAAAGAGACAGTTCAGTACACTAGTGATCCAGATAACTATACTGACTTCTTTGTAAATGGCTATCAAAAGGCACTTTACAGTAGAATACAAAATAATTAATTGAAATTGATTAATCAATAGAAATATATTTACATTTATAATTCAGTGGATTATTATTTTTCCACCAGTTCTCATTATAAGTAGAAAAACAAACAAATGACAGAGTAATTCATATGTAAGTGTTCTTTGATTTGTAGTTGACTGAAAGAACAAAATTTTATGGTATGATTATGCACACTTGATTTGTTATGTCACACAGGTATGATAGATGTGCACGTCCATGTGCGAGAGCCTGGTGCCACACACAAGGAGGACTGGGGTAGTGCCACCGCTGCTGCTCTAGCTGGTGGTGTCACTATGATACTAGCCATGCCCAACACAAACCCACCCACTGTCGATGAGGCGGCATTTGCCCTAACACATAAGGTTAGTATCCAAGTAGAGTTGGGGGTAGTGAGTAGTGGGTCTCCATTGGACAACTTGAACCAGTAAGGGTTCTTTCTATATCTGTTAAAACCCTACCTTAATACATACAAGTTAATCAGGAATATTGCAAATTATGTAAACGAATGTATTTAGAGACTTGAAAATAATTAGTTGGTAAATTGTCTGGAAAATTGTACAAAATTATTGTTTACTCCAGAACTATTGAGAAATCCATCAAAGATACTATATACACATGCTCCTGTATTTTGTAAGTAGGTAGTATTTTGTTTAGATTATTTTTTCAGTATATGCACATTGAGGTTTGCCAAGATCGATGATCAATAAATTCTTGAAATTTTGAATTTTTGAATTGAATTAGAAATAATCATGTACCAATTATATGTCAATGGTAAGATTTGGGACTTTGGTACCGAAGTGCGTTAAAATGTTCGAGCTCATCATTGCTTCACATGAGATTAAAAGTGAGTCCAAGTGGGAATGCCTGCGAGCATGTATGCCAAAGTTCGTTGGTATTCTGTGGCCAGTTTCTCTTATCACTAAATGTCTAGTTGCCACCTTATAGGCAGTAAAATCTTGGTATGGCATTAAACAAACAAAAAGGGATAATATGGCAGTATAATGTTAGATTCATGTATTTCATTGTTAACAAATTTTGTTTACAGCTTGCGAGACAAGGTGCCAGGTGTGATTTTGGAATATTTGTTGGAGCGAGTAGCGATAACTATCAGATTCTACCTCAGATTGGGAACAAAGCTTGTGCTCTCAAGATGTACCTAAATGACACATTTACTACGCTCAAGCTGGACGATATCTCTGTGTGGATGAAGGTAAAAGAAAGTAGAAAAAAGGCATCTGACCTAACTGTATGACAAAGGTCGCCACAGAGATGTAAAGAAAAATAAGCACAAAAAAAGACATCTCAAAAATATACAATTGGAATGCATTTGCAGTATCAATTTAGATGATCATTTGAAGTGAAAAGTCGTCACTCCATTGATGTGGTTAACAGGTTTATGGGTCCACCTTCCCACTCACCACAAAAGAAATACAGTCAAGAAACACTCATTAAAAAATCTAATATTCTTCCATACAGAGAGCAAGGATTAACAGATAGCTCAAGCTGAGAGGTCATAGAAATATAAACACAAATAGTATTTTTGAATAAGATTTTGATATCTACATGAGCCCACCTTGCTCTAACCATCTGAGAGCAAGCTGAAGTCCCTGGTTAAAACATTGAAATTGCTCTCTTTGAAACATGCTATATGCTTTTGCATAGTACTTTATTTATAAATTGTCTTGGTAATGGTATAATGTTTTTAGTACTGGTTTAAGGGTAATATTTGTTTCGAATTTTATCACTTATGGATAATTATCACATTTTTCAACAGATGTTTTGAACATTCTGTTTTACAGCATTTTGAACACTGGCCTAAGAATTTGCCGATCTGTGCCCATGCTGAAAGTACACACACGGCTGCCATAATCTTACTGTCGCAGCTGTTTAAACGTCCTGTTCACATCTGTCATGTGGCCAGGAAAGAGGAGGTGAGTACATGTATGCCATTTAATTTTACATGTAACATGCATTTTGATTGGTTTGAAAATTAGTGGTATATTAATATATCGCCCAAGAAATTTTTTCTCTGACAACGTAATTTCCCACTTTTTCGTAACTGTAATGTCAATATACTGACACCACGGCGGCAGAAGTTTAGAGATGTTGCGTAGTGCATGATGCATAAGTTTCTGTCATTTTATTGATGTATACCTCCATCCAACGAATAAAAAAAATTAGATTCATTCCTTATATCCTCAGTGACATAACTATTGCAAGGGAAATAGTAATACCACTGTTCTTAAATGTTTTAGACCCCCTATATATCTCCCAAACTTGACATGTATGAACCTTGCTGAATTTTGGAATAATATTTTCAAGGGAGTGTCCTGCATTTTTAAGCTTGTGTTATTTTATGCTCTGGTTATTTCAACTTTTCCTACATGTTGTATATAAAATTCATAATGGATAAAGAACATAACTTCATTGGAAGATAGTTGATAATTAAAGAACAGTGCCTTTTGAAGCAAATATTGAAGTTTTTTCACAGATGCTTTTGGTTAG
This sequence comes from Pteria penguin, assembly GCA_035048485.1. Taxonomy (NCBI): domain Eukaryota; kingdom Metazoa; phylum Mollusca; class Bivalvia; order Pterioida; family Pteriidae; genus Pteria; species Pteria penguin. The sequence goes on from CM068582.1 coordinate 11,158,245, forward strand.
AGAGATCCGGGTAACAAAGTGTTTGGCATGTCCATTTATTCCTCTGCCTACTTTATTGGAAAAGTTTTGGTTGTTTAGCTGAATTGTTATAATGGGAAGGGGGGGCATTTGTGTTTCAGGAACACATTTTGTTATTTTGAATATTTATGGCAATTTGATTTCTTTCAGATTTTAGTAATAAAAGCTGCTAAAGAGCGAGGATTGCCTATCACCTGTGAGGTAGCCCCGCACCATCTATTCCTGACATCGGAGGACCTAGCAGCTATAGGCAATATGAGAGGTCAGGTCAAGCCACCACTAGTTACCCAAGAAGATCAAGATGCATTGTGGGATAACATGGACATTATTGACTGTTTTGCTACGGATCATGGTAAGAACCCTGGAAAAAGTTCGTCTTTCAACAGATTTGCATGTTTCACTGATTTTGCAGGTGAAATAATCCTTAGAAAATGAAAAAAACCTAGAAGAATCAAAATACCTTAAATGTTTGTGGAAATTTATATGATGTTAGAAAAGTTTTTAAGTTTTATTTTTCACATTATATAGGTTGATAGTAACTCAATCATGAAAGGTAAGTAAGTGTTGTCATGAAAAGGAGTCTACCAGATTAGGTTGTTTTATAATAAAGAGTTATCTGCCCTTTTAGCTGTTATTGAACATAGAATAATTATTTCGACATAAACCAGTTCCATTTAAACAGATGAAAATTGCTGCAGACACGAAAATGAGTCTTCCAAAAATATTGTATGATGTCACTACGATTTTGATATTCACTGCCTACTCAAATGAGAAATAATTTTGTATTATAAAAATAGCATATTTGCATTGTTGATGCAATAACATGGAAGTCAGTTTTTATCCCATAGAGGAAAGTTTGAACAGGATTACATAAAGACATTTATTCTTAACACACATATACACATATTACTTCTTTATATATGACCTACATTATACATAAAATACACATTTTATTTTATAGGTGACCAAATGCATTCTTACTGCTATTACTATGTAGTTTATAGATATCACTACACTTTTAACTGTTGCTGTTATTTGTAGCTCCGCATGCGGTGGAGGAGAAGAATAGTGAGAAGCCACCTCCGGGCTACCCTGGCTTGGAGACTATGTTACCCCTCCTCCTGACAGCTGTACATGACGGCATTCTATCACTGGATGTAAGATGAATTACGATACTTCATGCTGAAGTCATACCATATTTATATTTTTCTGTTGTCAGCAAAGCATACAGACACTTTGGTGATCACTGTGATTGATCAATTAGTCTGTTGTCTGCCTGGTTGTTTTTTTTCGCGTCGGAGTTTCTCTTACATTGCAAGCACCATGTATTCCTAGGAACACTCTGGTTATTCTCAATTTTCAGGACCTTGTGTTGAGGCTGCATACTAACCCAAGAAGGATTTTCAACTTGCCAGAGCAACCTGATACTTATATTGAAGTAGATCTTGAACACCATTGGACCATACCTGATCACATGACTTTTACAAAATCTAAATGGACGCCATTTGCAGGCAAGCAGGTGGTGGGGAAGGTCATGAGGACGGTGCTGAGAGGAGAAATAGCTTACATTGATAATGAGGTGAGGTAACTTAGGTAGTGTTGAAAATAGAAAATGTGGAATCGAATACATGTAAAGGCATTTGAATCATTTGAGCATTGATTTGAAGACATTTGTGAAGTGTTTAATTGCCTGCCAGAAATAGATATCGTTTCCCTTTATTGGTTGATTTGTTTTCAGACAAGATGAGATGCAAATCTCAATGATTTCGGTTGATGATGTTTCAGCCAGAATTATATGATTATGTGTATTTGAAGAATGCAAGCTAAAGAAAAAAAAACCCAGTAGTAAACAAATTTGAAAGTTTTACTTTGGGAAAGTTATAAATTCATTACAAGTCCATGAAATTGTGTTGATAGATTTTAGCCCCAAAAGGTTACGGTATAGACATACGATCATATGCCGCATCTGGAGTAATATCCGGAGGGGGTGGAGACCAGCTGCAAGTCCAGATCCCTGTACCAACTCTTTCCGCAACATCACAGCCTTCCTCAGAACCCTCAAGTCCCAGGAAGGCCATGGCGACCGCCGCAGAGAGAGCACTAGCTAAGACAAAGATGATAGGGGAGCCCATGTATGGTGAGTTACATAGCTCATAAAACATCAAAAGTATATTTTGCTTTGCGTCATATAAGGCTGCTATAAGAGTCTTCTTGATATTTTAGCAAATCAGATTTTATTTATGTAATTGAAAAGTATATATATTTGCTGCCATAGTTGATATATATATATCTCACTTTTCTTTTGTGTCATTTGAGTGAAGTCTTGTGAATTTGATGTTTTCAGCCAAAGAGGGTACAGAAGTAAAAGATCATACAAAAATAGACTTTGGTATGAAAGCTTGCTTTATTAAGTGTAGTAATTTACATGGTGTAGTGCTGGTGACATCACATGCTTCTCTAAGGTGTAGTTTATGTGGAGTTTTCAGGTGGTTGTTCCCATTGTATCATCTCTCTCTCTGTGCATGTAGAGAGCCTGTATTGTATATTCTCATTTACGTTATCCATATTAATTTAGACACTTTTATTTACCATTACCCATTGGTAGGGGCACACATATTCATTATATTTATTCTTATTCGGTAGTATCTATCAATGTACTGAATGTAGTGGGAGATATATGCTGTATGATACTCATTTACATCTATTTATTCATTGATAAGCTATACCTGTATGTGTAAACATATTATTTGTTCTTCTGCACCCACCTTTGCTTGTATGAATATTATTGGCAATAAGAGTAGTAATGTTATTTATTAAGTGACTTTTACCTTTATTTTCTCTGTTTAATTGGTTGTACATATATATAGGTACATGCATGTATAGCTGGTTGCATATGTATGGATAAAGTTCGGTATGTGCTAAGGACAGATGTTTTCTCTGGGTGCCCAAGTTTGCCATCCACTTATCAGAAATATAGTAGTGTTGCTTTAAACAAAGGAGCAATACTCATAAAGATGTAGGTGTAACAAGCAAACATTTGATATAGGTATAGATGTAGGTGTACAAGCAAGTCGTTGATACAGGTATAGATGTAGGTATAACAAGCAAGCAATACCCATATAAATGTAGGTATAATGAGCAAGCAATTGATACAGGTACAGATGAATGTGTAGGACTTCATTTCTATGAAGTTATATCATATCGTATGTTGACACAAATGAATGTTGACATAGATAGTAAATATGTAGTTTTCATTTCGTGTTAAAAGATATGCTGACGTCTGATTTCTTTAAATTGAAATTCAAGATTTAATCTGTTAAAAAATGTATCTTACAAGAGTGTAAGCACAGTGTGTAACGGAATTTGCACTGGTAATGAACAAGTTGATGTGCTTTGTTGTGTCTTTAGTCATGTACATAAGAACAAAATGGTTACGATCATAGATTAACAAATGATTCAGATGGGTCATATTTTATTTACAATCCCTGATGGTATATATTAAGGGGTCTAGTGGTGAATATGAATGTTTGACAAAATATCCATTACTAGACAGTGGTTTTTTTTTTTCAAATCATGTCCGTTATAAGGACCCTTCCGAATGGAAATTTCCCCATCCCAAACAATGATTGTTTACCATTATGCAAATCGTACAAAAAATTTCCAAACAGAAAGGTACAGGCAATTTTGAAAAAATAAAAAAACCCCACTGCTTGATTTCTAGTATACATTTGATAGATAGTCCCGATCATCTTTGTGTCGTTTACTCTAGAACGAGAACTACAGACTGCAGACTACATCAGGAGGGATTATGGGATGATCACGCCACCTCAAGCCGGGATTTTCCATCCCTCAGGACTTACTCTCTTTGGACATGGCATGACGAGTCATCACGTACTGTCAGTACACATGTTTAATAAAGACCAGGTACGCCCTCTGTGAATACCTGACCAACTCATATGACAACTTGACTACTTTTGATTAATTTCTAAACAACTTTAACCCAAGTTGATTCAATATTTTTTAATCTTAAACTAAAAGTAGGATCACCAGATCCATTTTAATCTCACCCAACAATTACTTTCATTGTGAAGTCACCATTGAAGTACTGCATGATGGGCCATTTCTCAATGACATCATAATGTAAAAATTGCGAACAGGCATGATGTCAGGCATTTTGGCCTTTGGTCAAGTAGATTATACTATTTGCTGTAACCTTACAGTTTTTGGAATTTCATACAAATTATTGAAATGTTTAATTCTTTTCTTTTTCTCAACTTGAACACTTTTATTTTCAGCTTCATCAATTGTTCAACGTTGCTCATCAGTTTAGAGTAGCGGTATCCAAAGATCGGCCGTTGGATTATTTACTGAAGGTAGTACACATCCATGTTGTTACAATAATTAATAAATTCCAGTGTTTTACTGAATTCTGTTACACAAGACCCTTGGCATCAGTTGACAGGAGCTTGCATCTGGTTTTTGTGATGCTTCTCAATTACAAAATTTTGGTAATACACATTTTTGCATTGTACATGTTAATGGTATCAAATTTGAAACTGTCGAGGCAAATGCAGATTCTTTTGAGTTTCATTATCATTTTGTCAGGAAACAAAAATTGGTCAGGATTTTGATGCATCTGGGCTGATGACTGAGATTGACATTATTTATATTTCAGGGCAAGGTGATGGCATCCATGTTCTTTGAGGTCAGCACTCGTACTAGCTGTTCATTCTCCGCTGCCATGCAGAGACTCGGTGGTTCTGTGATCAGTCTCGATTCTAACACGTCTTCACTTCAGAAAGGAGAAACTCTTATTGGTCAGTACTCTCCAGTCTTAATCAGTATTAGAGTTTTGCCTTTTCTCATGAAAATTAGAAACCTGCAGAAAATTATGACAATGTGCCCGACATATTCTACCTTACCATATTGATCAGTTAACACTAAATTTGTCTGCAATATGCATTAAGGTGATAAAGAAGAAAATTATGGTGATTTGAATGAGAAACTTATTTTTATGCTCTGTCTTTCTGTTTGTCTACTTTTTGAGTCGGCTTCAATGAAGCCGCACTCATAGCAATCCCTTTCTTTTCAGGGGTTATAACTTTCACTACCGATATAGAGCTTACTACGCCGCTGAAAAATAAAGTGCCGAAAAATTACTGATGTTGTCTTAAAAATTCTTGATCAGCACAATGTACCTTTAGCTCAGTTAATTTAAGCTAAACATAAACTAGTTTCAATAACTCGAAAAAGGAGTTGCAATAATGTTTTCAAATTTCGCGTAATAATATGTAGTTGTGACTACTTTACGATGTGTTTACCACTGACACCGTCGGATGTACTCGATTGTATTATTCTCCGGACAAAGCATTTGTCTTGATCTTGTTTCACTTGTTTTATCGAGATATTTCAATTAAAGTTTTCCCCAACATGTTCTGGAACTTTAGTTCTTTTTCACATAAATGACAAATTTAAAGATCGATCTTCCTGCATTTCCTATGATAATGAAAATGCAATATAAATATTTAGGTAAATGTTGTATGTTTCTAAATATAAATGATGTTAAAACATTATTAGAATGGTGAATAAGATGGTTATTTAATGTCCCACTTGAAGGAATGTCGTTCCTTGGCTCAGCTTCGACTCGTGACAACAATGCAGTAAAACTTGTTGCCATGAAGTTGTCGATTGCACGTTCATTTCGGATACAAGCAATTGCAAACTCTTTGCCGTAAGATAGTATGAAGAGAGCAAATTTTATTAGCATTTTGTACATATGTATAATGACGATGTAGTTGCAACAAAGACCTAATTTTTGCCCCCCCATTTTCCTGAAATCCTGAATCCGCCACTAAAATGGTAAAATGATTACATACTTAAAATCGGCAAAGCCGACTCTCAGGACTTTTGAGTCCTTTGATTTATCTGTTTGTCTGTTGTCAGCTTTAACCTTTGTCATGACTTTTGAACTGTGAGAGATAGAGATCTCATATTTGGCATGTGTATTCCTTGTGACAAGACCTTTTTGTCGGGACCAAAATTTGACCTTATGTCTTGGACCTTGATGTAGTTTTCGGATAACAGGGGGGGGGGCATTAAAATTTCACAAATACAGCTTGTTCTATTGCCATTAAAGTGTGGCAATACTCCGGGATAACTTTGTTGTTTGTCTATTCGTCTGGGTGAGTCTTTCTGTCAAGCCTATTTTTACACAAGTATTCTTTTATTGTAACACTGATTTATTGCAGGGTGTTTAATTCAGAATCTCTTTTGTGAGGAGACATTTCACAGAGAAGTATTAACTTAGACTGCTATGAAAGACACACAAGTGTGTCTGTGCTCACAATTAGCATTTTACTGTGTTTATCAAAAGTAAGTTTGCCCCCCTAGCGTCATGAGTAAATGTGGATTAATGATCTGGGTAAGGAGTTTAAAAGGAGTGAGGTCTGATCCAAAGTTTCATTTTTCTTTAGATACGGTGCTGACAATGGCGGGGTATGCAGATGTGCTGGTGATACGGCACCCGGAGCCAGGAGTGGTCACTGTAAGTAGTTAGCCATTTAGTATTAGAGATATTAAATCTCTATCACATCGTCTGAAACAGCTGTGACTTTTATCCTGAAGCTCTGTAAGTCCATTCTAAAAAAGTATAATAATTGTAAAAAAAAACAACTTTACCACCTTAGTTTGACCCATTATGGGAATGTTATCAATTTTGATGCCCCCAATTAGAAAAACTTTATCTATCTAGTCCACTTGTCATTAATTTTCAATTAAGGAAAGTTTTTTTTTGTACGGTGAGTATTTGTGTTTCCTGTACCCATAACATCTGGCAGTGAATCATTTCATTGTTCCTTATTGACAGTCTGTCGCTCAGAGATGCGTGAAGCCTGTTATTAATGCAGGAGATGGGGTGGGAGAACACCCAACACAAGCTCTCCTTGATGTGTTCACCATCCGCGAGGAAATTGGTACTGTCAATGGTATTACTGTGAGTATACTTAACAATATATAATAATATTACCTACCTACTGACCGACCTACCAACACATCCACCCACCGACTGACCTGCCTTCCTTTATTTTTGATGCTATCTTCTATTTAGTTTAAAATTCATATCATTTGGAGAACTATATTTAGAAAAATATTCATTTATGTAAATTGAATACACAATAATTGCTTTGTAAGAATTAAAGTAAATTTGGCTGAAGTTTTGGGGACTTTTATGCTGTGTCAGATGAAAGTACAGATATTTTAAGCGTTAGCTATGTTTCCCATTTTCATCCCCATTTTCAAGATACTTATAAAACATCCTTATGCTGAAATAGGTGACAATGGTAGGGGATCTGAAGAATGGCCGAACAGTACATTCCCTGGCCAGACTTCTGACTCATTATCGAGTCAAATTGTGCTATGTCTCTCCAGACTCGCTCAAAATGCCGGACGATGTGAAACAGACAGTGGCAGGAAAAGGTATTCTTCAGGTAAGAGTTATATTGACATTAGACACTACATTGTATTGTCTGTTTAAATGATGAAAAACTACATTGAATTAACTTACCACCTAGTAAAGGATTTAAAGAAATAAACTGAGGTAATTCAATATATATGGAGACTGTCATTCAGAAAAAAAGGAATAATAATTATTTGCAGAACTCTTGATACCTGTCAACTTCTTATCTTTTAAACTTATGAAAGTAGAGAAATGTTGCTCTTCAAAGAATTGATATCAAAAGTTGATCATATGCATCTTCAGTCTATTGATTTATGCTGGTGACCGTGTAATGTTCTCTCCAGTAAGTGACATAATCAATTTTGTAACCATAGAAGGCAAGATAAATCTATTTTGTTAATCATGAACAAACCCTGTTTAACAAATCTAGATAAAACCATACTTTTTGTGTGAAAAGGAATTGATAGAATTTTTATGCCTCATGATCCAAAAATTGGGACATACGTTTTTGGTTTGCCAACTTACCTGTCAGTGGCCATCATCTTGCATGGTAGGGACTAATATTCCACTGCAGACGAGAATTCATTAATCAGCATAATAACACTGAGTTTTATTTTGTGTAGGAAGAATATAGACATTTGGAGGATGTGTTAGCGGAGACGGATGTACTCTATATGACTCGCATACAGAAAGAGAGGTTCGACTCCGAAGAAGATTATCAAAAGGTGAGACGGCAATATTACTAATTGGTTTGTGAGACGATTTAGGGATGCTGATGTTTTCTGCAAATTTATGAATAAATATAAATACATTATCTAAAAATGCGTATGAATTGTGTTGTAAATGTCATTAAATATGTGTGTAGACTTCATGAGGACCTGAGCTGTTTTGTTTCGTTCTTTTGAATATGTATTTTTCATCAGGTTTGCAGTAAATATGTTTTCAGTGTCACTGATCTTTGCTGTCAGAACATGTTAAATTTAATATACATGTATATGTATACATTTCTTAGTTTTTAGGTTTGATGGCAGTACAAGTTTTAATTGTATAATTATGTATACATCTTTTTATTTGTGTTCAGGTTCGCAGGCAGTTCATGTTAACTTAGATATATATACATTTCTTTATTTTTGTTCAGGTTTGCGGGCAGTATGTTTTAAGTCGAGAAATCATGAGGAAAGCCAAGAAGAAAATGGTGGTAATGCATCCCTTGCCTCGTCTGCAAGAAATTCAGTAAGTTATTATTAGATGACAGTGATTAATTCAACTTCAGAAAATTCAATAATAAATAGACCTTTCCTAATTTTACAACATGAAAGGGGGCAATATCGGACAAAAGAACTTCTTCTGCGCTGATTGGTGTCAAATTACTGTTATGTTACAATCTGAGTATTACTTTCATAATGAGAATTTCAGTAAAAAGCGTTGGTAACCTCCTGCTTCCATGTCGCGATATAACTGAAATATTGTTGAAAGCGACGTAAAACACCAATCAACCAACCAATCAGCAAAAAGCTCTTTTCCGATATAAGGCCCCATACATATTTAAGATCGCAGAAAGATCTATTAAGACAGTGTATGCAATGATGTAAGCATTTTTGAAAGGGGAATCAATAGTTTAAAAGAGAAATGTTAATCCCTCACTGTTTTCACTAGATCCGGGATTTCAGCATCTCTAGAAAGATTTTCAAAATTTGAAATTTATGGTAGCTTCTCTCCTCTTCATAAGTACAGTCCTTGGCGGGGACAGTTTGGAAGGTTCTCCAGTGAGCAGTCTAAGAACGGCACTTTAATTGGATCACTTCGGTTTTCTGCAACCCTTGCAACCACTGTATGAGTGAAATGGTGCTGATATGTTGTGTTGTGTATTGATCGAAAGCTGTATAGCACAGTCATTATAGATGATATTGAACAACAGCAGAACCAATTACGAGTTATATGGTGTGGTACTCACGATATACTCTTGTTATTACGAGTTATATGGTGTGGTGCTCAGGATATACTCTTGTTATTATGAGTTACATGGTGTGGTACTCACGATATACTCTTGTTTTTACGAGTTACATGGTGTGGTACTCAAGATATAGTCTTGTTATTACGAGTTATATGGTGTGGTACGCATGATATACTCTTGTTTTTGTGAGTTATATGGTGTGGTACTCATGATATACACTTGTTATTACGAGTTACATCGTGTGGTACTCACAATATACTCTTGTTATTACGAGTTATATAGTGTTGTACTCATGATATACTTTTATTATTACCAGCTATATGGTGTGGTACTTATGATATACTTTTATTATTACGAGTTATATGGTGTGGTACTCATGATATACTCTTGTTATTACGAGTTACATGGTGTGGTACTCATGATATAGTCTTGTTATTACGAGTTACATGGTGTGGTACTCATGATATACTTTTTTATTACAAGTTGCATGGTGTGGTACTCATGATACACTCTTGTTATTTACAGTCCTGAGTTTGACAACGATCCTCGAGCAGCGTATTTCAGACAAGCCGAGAATGGAATGTACATCAGAATGGCTCTCCTAGCCCTGGTCATGGGAAGATGTTGATGCAGGATTAAAGCATATGGGAAGGAGTTTATAAAACACCATGGAAAGTCACTGCTTTAACAGAATACAAAAGTGTGTGGAAGGGATGGCAATCCATGAGGGTGATAAAGCATAGATTTTATGGAAAAGTACAGAAATGTGGAAATACGAGTGAGTTGATGTGAGTCATTATTCCAGAACAGCATTTTAATGATAAGATTAAAATGTTAAAATAGTAGAATAAACTTTTGTAAAACAGTTTGTCATTAAGCCCAACTTGTGTTTCAAAGTCAGATATTGTTAATGTGTAAGCATTTTGTGGGGAAAAAAGTTACCAATCAAATGTCAAGTAAAGGTTGTTATTATTCAGGTAAAGAAAGTCCGTCTTCAACATGTGTTAATACTAAAATTGAATATGACATTTATTTTAATAATTGTGATAAAACGTTAGTTCATTGTTGATTTATATCAATGTTTTGTAGATCTGGGAACATATTTCTTCAATCTTTTACATATATATATATATATGTTGATCTGGGAGGAGATTTTCTCATTTTCTGTGTATGCATAATACATAACTTTATTTAATATACTATATGCCATAAATGGTATAAGGAACGTTATATTGTATAAACTGCTTCTTGTCAGGATTTTCGTTTTGTTAGCATTTGAGTTTTGATGCTGCCGTAGAACGACAAAAATCAGAGCGGCTATCTATTACTTGATTATGAAGAAGGTTTATGGTAATGTAAATACAAAATCTTAAATCAAAAGATCAAGATGCAGTGAAGATTATACTAAGAGAGATGCACAAGTTTTAAGAGCTCGCATCTTGATTTTGAATTATTTATATTTCGTTTAATTTCTCCTCTTACGCCATAATGTGGATCAGAATCTCCTTTTTTTAGTGTTGATATTATGATTATATATACATTTATCTTGTTCACATAAAACTTGTGTTCAAAGCGGAGACGTATTGTTAATATTGTTAGCCTTGATGGTCTAGACCCTCATGTAACTTGCCAATATGTATGGTGCATTTGATTAAGATACCTCGCAATTGTATTTTGTGCAATATTGCATTGAGAAAGCCATATTTGATGCATTTATGTAGGGTTGTTTTTAGTATCATCGCCAAGAATATACATGTTGAATAGTTTACAAATAATCTCTATGTCTGTTGACATTTGCTGATGCTTTATTCGAAATGGGTACAAGAATGAACAAATACTAAATGAATGTTGTTTCTTTATGAAAATGTTTTGCAAGTACAGAGTTTATAAAAAAAAAAATAAAAAAAAATTATTCACTGTTAATGATTCTATGTTTATTGAGTAGTATTCACTCTCGTTACATGAAATTCCCTGGATTCCTTGGGATCAAGAGAAATGGGAATAATTATCTGGAATTCCACTTGTCCATTTCAGTTCATTTGAATGTTACTTCAGAAATTCACGTATTAGTGATAGAGTAAAAAAGAATCAACTATATCATTTTGTGGTTACGTTTTATTTGTTGACATGTATCAATGTTTGTTCTTGATTTACTTTGATATATCTACTATGTTTATTCTTTGTTCAACGTTACTGATTATTCGTTACTTTATTCCTTATGTTTATAAATAAACAATTTGAATGTATTCTGTAATGAAAATGTACGAACTGGTTAAGTCATTAAGGTAAAAGATTTAAATGGATAAATTTCATTGATTAATAAATTTATGTACAACACTCAGTTATTTTTAGCTATAGCATCTTGTAGAACCATAAAATGATGATTTACTTTGATTCTCATTTTAAGTCGCAAAAAAATTGCTACACTTTTATGGTGATGGCATCTGCCTGATGCAATGCACAGAAACTTGGACTTAAATAACACACCCCACCCAAAGCTGTGAGGGATCCTCTTCGTGCCTTGTCATTTGGTTCTTACTGTCTCATCTGAAAGACAAGACACACGAGGGACTCTATCTCCAGACCTTACAAACCAAGCACTTTACTGATTGAGCTATGACAACTTGCCTTATGTTTTTTTTGCTATTGTTTGAAGCAACTCCAGGGTTATTGCACATATGGTGGTGGCACCAGGCAGGTGCATTGCTTCATAATTTTGTCCTATGCTACAGACCTATCCATGGGAGGTAGCGAGAGATCTTTAATGTGCCGATGTATACCACATGCGGGTCCTAGGTATATACTGTCTCATCTAAAGGACAGGTAGGGAACCTTGAGAAGATCAAACGGCTTTAAAATAAGAGCTGTCGGAATCGAATCGTGGTCCTCAGATTTGAAGTGAAGTATGATACCACTGGACCCACCTGGCCCACCATCAAGTAATGAAAGGATGAGTTGTTTATTGCTGTTGATAATGCATCTCTTCAATATCATTTCAGTTACATTGCCAAATGGTTTGAAGATCCCAAAGTTACCAGGCTCTTCCTGGTGTCGCAGGGCTTGACATTAACGCTTGTCCAATACCAGTGAATTCTTTTCACGGACAAGTAAATCTTGCTAAGTACTTCTCCAATTGGACAAGTTATTTTTCCTTAAAGTTTCAAAATTAAAAAAAAACTGAATTGTAATTCTTTTTATCAAAATTTAATGTTGAAAACAGTGAGAGAACAACGATCAAGAAGTTGATTCTCAAAGCGAGGTTGGCAACTTTTGCAATTGGTAAATACCCTCTTACCCTTATCACTAACTCTGTATATTCGTTAATATAATAACTAAACACATGAAGTAGATTGTTTAAATTTTGTTTTATTTATTACAGTAGTTATAGAAGTTCAGTATTGACAAATTTTCGGACAAGTAAAATCTATATTAGGACAAGTAAATCTCCTGGCTACTTGTCCGAATGGACTAGTAGGGAAAAACGTTAATGTCGAACCCTGTGTCATATCAAGTTGTAAAAGGTTTTGGTATTCGAAAATCTGAAAAGAATTATTGACTACTACAGGTTACTTACATGCATGATGCAAGTCTCAGAAGTCATCAATCTGCAACATTTTCTACGGCGAATTATCCTCTGATTCTTGTCTGTCCTTTAAATGTGAATTCAATCCAAGGTAGTCACATGCAAGATCTCTCACTCCTTAGAGCAGGTATGTATGAATTAAGCCAACAAAGTGCATATATTTTACAAATATGCTCTAATTGGTATACTATTAAGAATGAGACCGCAGAAACTGACTTCTCATGTCATGGTATGCATAGCATGTACAAGATCGCCTCACTGCTTCAAAAGGGCCTATTGCCAAGGCCTAAATATCTGTATTGCATCGGGCAGATACTGTCACCAGGTATGTGACAATTTTGGTCAACTCATTGTTAAGTAAAACATCAACGAGCAAGCATAAATTTTTATACCCAACCAGAGGTCAATGACCTTGGTGTAATTTTAAAGGGCTTTATTAATGGAGTGTGCATGCCAAACATGAATGGTTCATTAGTTATGGCATATATTTGAAATGTATGTCAAAGGTCGCAGTCAAGGTTATGAGGTCAATGACCTTAGTGTAATTTGAAAGGGCTTTATAAGTACAAATCCAAGATATTGTTCCGAAATATCCAATGTGAAGTCTAAAAAACATGACAATACATATGTAGATATAATATAAACAATCGCGAACCTGTGTCAAAACAGAGGTAGGATCAGGTGCCATAGAGGAGTAAGCATCGCCTGCCGACCGGTCACACCCGTCGTGATGCCATAAGTATAAGCGATATAGTATTATTCGCTCACAGAATTAGGAAACGGCACAGCCGTAGTCAAAATAGGTATGTGGCATAAGCAGTAAGAATACTGCTGTATAGTATAGGTAATACCGATAGATTAGTTACTGTGAAATAAGGAGTCAACATGTCAGATAACGATACATCATATGAGTAAATAAGGTCTTTATAACGACCATAAAATTTGTGGAATGTTGACTTAAGTCGTGATATCTCATATCCTTTTCTGCTAGTAATTGACTTCATCTGCAGAGTACTTATATTTAGATTCAGAGTGGTTTTTCACAAAGTATGTATCTGGCTATCCCAAAACAATAAATTTATATCTGCGTGAACCCTTTTTGGTGAAGAAACGGATATCAATAATTCTAAAGAGCCTGTTCTTCAATTTATCATAAGGTATGGTTGGTATAAAGTGTAGAAAAATCATAAGTCTTAATGATTTTAACAGTTGTCAGATTTTGAGATTTTAAGTTTTCCAATAATTCTTTGGAGTTTTTAGTATCCAAAACTGATTAACACCATTTCGAGAGTAAATCACATCGGAGTACTTCAGAAGTTTCTCCTTAATTGCAGATAATATTTTGGTAAGGAGGGCTGATAGAGGTTTGGTGGAGCATTTATTGGATCCTGAAATGAACCTATGTTTATATGGATCTTTGTGTAATTTAGGGATCCAATATGAATAGAGTAACTCGAACTCTTTATCCTTAGTAGATACGTTAAAGGTACTCAACACTGACTTATGGTTATTAATAATTTCATCTAATGAGAGTGTAAAGCGAGTGTAAGTGAGATTTCCAGTAGATTTGTTACTGCCAAGTTCCTCTAAAAGACAATTTATATAAAGCGCCTTGCAAATAAAAACGATATTGTTCGAGGCACTATCACCTGGTACTAACACATATTTGTCATGTATTCTTTCGAGTTCTTCTCTGACTCTTGGGTCGTCGAAGATAGACGGATGACTGGTTTTCATGTCTTAACAGGATAATCTTATCACAGGTTGTGTAATACATTAATTTGAAAAAAAAGTGAGTGACACTTTCATCAAATTTGATTATAAATCAAACACAAGTTGATAAAATGTATTTTCTACACTATCAAACCATCATAAAAAAAGTTCCAAGAACAATAAAAACAAATTTATAAAATATAGTATGACAAAGACCCTATAGACGGAATTTCTACGAGAGCGAACTCCAGAGAGTAAATAGAAATAGAGATGATCTATGGAAAATCGAGAAAGTATTGAAGCATCGTAGTCGAGAAGGCATCAAAGAGCTTTATGTAAAATTGTTGGGTTATCCAAATAAGTTCAATGCCTGGATCAAAGGGAGCGACTTGGAAAACATAAAAAAGGTCATCTCATTCCTTAACAAAACGTCATGCAGTCAACATCGTGTTTAGTTTGTGGGAAGGAGTTTTCACGGGCAGATAATATGAGGAGACATAGGAGGATAGTCCATTGAAAAAGGCATCCATATCCTCAGATCATTGATGCGTATCCTCAGATCACTGAAGCGTATCCTCAAATCACTGATGCATATCCTCCTCCTCAGGACTTCACTTCTCCTCCTCCTCCTCAGGACTTCACCCCTCCTCCTCCTCCTTATCCTCAGGACTTCACTCCTCCTCAGGACTTCACTCCTCCTCCTCCTCCTCCAGATTTCACTCCTTCCAATGAACATATTCCGCTAAAGCAGATCAGTGTAGAGGATTCATTCAGTTTTCATCATAGTGACAGGGCCAGCAATGAGCGGCAAGAGTACTTGGGTTAAAGATTTATTATTCCTTAACGAAGTGGCCATTCAGCCATCTGTGACTAGAATTATTTGGATATACAAGCGATGGCAACAATTATATGACATCATTAGAGAAATGGTGCATCCCCCAGTAGAGTTTATTCAAGGAATACCAAGCAATATTCAGAATGATTATTTTATAAACCCCAAAGAAAACATGGATGATAATCAAAGAGATGCATCGGGGAATCAAAATGTTAGCAAACTGTTACTGAAGGAGCACATCACCGTAATCTTAGTGTAATTTATTTGATGCAAAACATTTTTAACAAAAGCAAAGAAAACCGCACGATCAGTTTGAATAGCCAATATCTGGTCCTCTTTAAAAATCCTAGACATCAACTGCAGATCAGTGTACTAGCCAGACAGATGTATCCAGGAAAAACCAAGATAGATTTGGATGCGTACAATCGTGCGATAGAAAAACTTTTTGGTTATTTGCTAGTAGATTTAAAACAATCAACACGAGAATCAAAGCGACCCCAGACTGACATCTTCTATATATATACTATACTATATACATATACTATATAAGAAGTGAACCACTTGCCATTCCTCAAAGTGTCAAAGTGTGTACACGGACAATTTGGCAGTTCCCACACAAGATATCATGGAGTCAAAATATTCAGCCGAAGTTAATACGAAGAAACCTCTACCCTATTACATGGAGGATACACACGAAGATAGATATAGAGATAGGAACTTTAGCAACGCCCTCCCAAACCAGATGAAATATATGCAGCATTCACCAAGGACATACAGAGATCCCGAAACTGTAGAACATCCAACATGTGCTGATTGTGGTATGATGTTTGGGAGTCATTACGACCTTCAGCGACATATCAAAAATGGTTTCCCTATGGATGAAGATACTGACAATGAGAAAATGGACACTGAAGATGTTGATGATGAGTATGATGAAGATGAAGATGATGATAATGGTTTCAATTTCCTAATCAATAAAGTCTGGGACGAACATCGAGAACAGTATGATAGAAAACTGAATAAGCTTATGGATGAAAACACGGATATCTCAAAAGACGATGCCCTGGAAGAAGGTAGTGAGCTCATGCTAACAAAAGATCGGTCATTATTTATGAAAAAGTACAAAAATTTCCTTTTACACGTGTATGAGTTGAATACAAGTAAACTTTACAGATATATGAAAAGACAAATCTCCGGAATAATGGAAAACAAAAATATGGACGTGGAAAGTGCGCGTGAACTAATTATCAAAAAGCATAAAACGGAATTTGACCCCCTGTTTGAAAACTATAAAAATAGTGATAGCGAAGAGGGGGACAAGGAACATGACGATGAAATGGATTAAACGTTTACGTAATCTGTGGGCATCATGTAATTTTTATATTATTCAATAACAATTAGTTGTATGTAAAATGATTTATATTCATTTCAATTAATATGTATGTATTTATTGATGTTATAAATCATAAAGATACAAATCTATCCTGTTATTATTTTTGTTATTTATCTACTATCATTATTATGTGGTTAGCATTGCGTAGTGGTAGAGCGCCGGTCTCTTGGATGTCCGGGGTTCGAGTACCACTCAGAGGTCTTATTCACAGAGAAACTTAAGACTAAGTCTAAGAATTGAGACCTAAAATACCATTTGTCATTATTCTAAAACTTTGTCGAAAGTGTTGCCTGTGAATAGCTTGTCAGACATACTGTTTACAGGAACTTTTTATCAATTCTTAGAATTAAGAGACATGCAGCCGTATAGATCTCAATTCTTGGACTTGGACTTAAGTTTCTTTGTGAATAAGGCCCCTGGTCTTATGTTTCAGACGAAACAATAATAACCGATATCCCACGATAGGCGTGGTATGTCCATCAGTGCTTAAAATGGATCAGTTGCAAACGAAAAAGTCAGATACCCTCAGCAAATGCCTGTTATATTAGAGGTGTGACGTAAAACAATAATGAAGGGAAAAAGAGGAGTTACCGGCTCAGTTATGTGGCAGAAGTCACCATGGAGCTATACAATACATGAATATAAATAATATAATAGAACATTTAACACATTACAAAAATATTTGATTGTAGTGCAATTACGATACCGACTTAGGACGGTCATTTAATTTGACAAAAGCCAAACAAATGGTGTGGTTAACCGGTTTACGGGCCCACCTTCCCACTCACCGTAACAGCAGAACAATCAAAAGACGTACATTTAAAAATTTATAAATAATCCTCCATGTAAAGAACAAGGGTCAACAGGTCATAAAAATATAAACACGTAAGGTATTGTAAAACACATAATGGTATAAAAATATATGCGACATCAACATGATAAACCGTGCTCTGCCAGTCTGAAAGCGAGCTAAGACCCTAGATCTGTAGGAGTCCCGACTAACAGTCAGAGGGGACGAGGTTCAGGACCATGTCTCCTCTGAAAGAGGTTTGGACAAGGCCCGTCATATAGTCCCCACCGCCCTGTTAGTCAGCGTGCAACGTTCAAGTAAAAGTCTGCATAAGGCTGTAGAGGGGCCAAATACAAGACCTATAGTCTTTTTGATGATCTCAATATCATATTGTCTATTTAGGAGACGTTTGACTATTTTATTACATGAAGCAAATATGTGAATGGGATCCGCAACAACACCATACAAAAACCAATATGTTATCATGGTATATAACGTCAGTTATATATGTATATATATAACATTCACAAGTTTTTTTTATCAATTTCTTTTATTCGTATCACGATGAAATAATACAAATATAAAAGTTAATTGTACAATATCAATGTGTCATTCACATATTAATTCAAAATAATTCAAATAATTATAGCATGAATTTTGAAGTGCATAAGTTAATAAATAAGTTAAGATACAATGACAATATATGTTTTACATATTTATTTATAATCTTATTTATAATATTTACAATAATAACATGCAGTTAATGACCACGAGCTAGTGTTTCTATTCCAGAACCCAATACAAATCTCTTATCGTCATAAGGGCTTCACGTAGTTTTATTGATTGTAACACTATATAAAAGATGATTATAACTCCTTGTCATATTCATAGAATGTTTAAAACAGCAATGTCCAAAAAGGGCGCGTTCTTATGACTTGTGCCTTAGACGTTTATCGATGACACACTTCTTGACACCCTTTGCAGTCTTCTTTTCTAATCCGTCATACATTAAGCTGTACAATTTGGGTCGCAGCCCCACAAACTTCTCTATGGGCTTACCTCTACATTCATCCTTCATTTTCCCAAGGACTTTACAATTTGTTTTGGAGTAAAGGTAGTGATCTTTGTCAAAATTACTGGTATCGAATACAAACGCATTTTCAAACATATCTTCATAAAAATCAGAGGTTTCGAATATTGGTTTTTCCACTGCTACTATTCATAGTTTCAACAATTACCGCATTCCTATTGTTCTAACATGCATTTTTTTTACACGGTCAATGACCCGATGGCGTAATAACATGCATCGACTATAGTGCGTTTTACACAGCCCAATCTCACCGGTAGGTCTTACTATAGTAACTGTGACCTAGTTTTTCCAACCTTCACTTATTGGCAGGGTTTGTAGCGAGGGTTCCATAGACTTAACATGGGAGGGTTGAGTGATGCAGAACTGCCATTTAAAGCAAGTTCCCTGCCCTGTTTCTGGGTGTTAATTGTGTCATATATTTTCTTCTTACTTTATTATCTATAACTTTATTAAAGTGTTTATACTGGTCAGTAAAAAGAAAACTTCTATTCAAAATGATAAAATCTCTAATTATATATATAATTATAATTATATATATTTGGTTGTGTATAAAACAATTAGATAAAATAATTGACCACAGGGATTGTTAACGAAATGTCTTCTTTCCGCATTTAGGCATCTTCGGCCTTTTACTCTTTAAATCCATAAGTTTGCGAGAAAGGGGGCACCTCACATATACGGATTATATATGCGTCATCTGGTTAGGTAATGTATTAAATAACACAACGGGCATGTAAATAGCCGTATCACTTTAGGTACACGACTGTCGTGTAAATAGCCATATCACTTCAGATACACGACCGTCGTGTAAATAGCTGTATCACCTTAGGAACACGATCGTCGTGTAAATAGCTGCATCACTTCAGGTACACGACTGTCATGTAAATAGCTGCATCACTTTAGGTAGAAGACCGTCTTGTAAATAGTTGTATTACTTTAGGTACATGACCGTCGTGTAAATAGCTGTATCACTTTAGGTACACGACCGTCGTGTAAAAAGCTGTTTCACTTAGGTATATGACCGTCGTGTAAAAAGCCACTACCAAAAGGAGTTTAGTTCGTTCTTAACGAACTTTTTCTCCTCTCAGCGACAATGTATTATCAAGACTTGGAATCGATAATCGGGATCGAAAGACTTTTAGCGATCGAAAATGTGTTTAGTTCCATAGTCCTCTGACACCAGTTACTCCTACTTTATTACTTATGTAATTACAATAATGAGTGTAATATATATTTCACAATGTATCGTATAATTCTTTGATTGGTTAACTGAACTATACTATTAAAAACCAAGTTTGATAATATTTCAAATGACTTATAAGATTGAATATAAAATGGAGAAAAAACACAACCTTGATATGATTCCAATGTATCTGTTCCGTCTGTACTTGTGAGGGTGTCAATGCCCTAATTATCTATAATAATTGAAAAAAAAAACCTGATTTCATGTAAACAAGAGGCCCAAGTGGGCATATCTCGCTCACCTGTGTACCTAAATGATCAGTCATGCAGGAAGGAAGAATTCATTTATTTTTGCATTACTGTGACAAATGTTGAAAATATGTCAAATCTTATTTCAGACCAGAATAAAAATAACACTTTTTGCACATCCATTCAGGTGATTTTGATATTAAGAATTTGCTTTGTCTCTAGATCTGCAAGATGTGAGTCAGGGCAACAAGTTAGTCATTTTCTTTAGGTGGGGTCTTTTGATAACTGATTTCAAGTCTGGGTCATGAACAACAACAATTGTTTCAAATATTGTCCAGATTCAACTTACATATGTTGGGTGTTGAGAACATCTAAAAATTTATTTAGATGTGTAAAAAAATGAAAAAAAAATTTTGACCACAGCTGGATTTCATGTATATCATGTTTCATTAAAATCTTTCATGTGGTATAACAGCAGAAGTTAAAAATGAGAAGAATTGTCCCTATACACCTTCATTTGGAAGTCTTTAAAAATTCATAGAAAATCCAAAAATTGAGATATTGACAAAATTCTTTCAAATTAACATTCCGTACCTTAATTATGATCACAATAGTCCACAAGAAATCATCATTATCAATTAATGCTGAAATATGCATATTTCTGCATTGAAATCACAAAGTCCAAACAAATGTCGAAAAAAAAAATCATAAAATTTGATTTTGTCACTGTATACAACCAGTATGAAGAAGATTGTCAAAGGAGGGTACTCTTTTGTGACCTATTTTGACTATGGTGGCGCCACCTGTAAAGAGGTCTGGACGAAAACAACAGAATTTGAAGGGGATCATAAGTGATTTATTTCTACCAAGATTTATTAAAACAGTTTTGCAGAAAAAGTTGAAAATGTGAAAAATGGCCACCCCCCCCTTTTTTTTGGAAGTCTTAAAAATTCATTAAAAATCCAAAAATTGAGATATTGACAAAATTCTTTCACAGTAATATTCCTTACCATAATTCCGTTCAAAATAGTCGTTAAGAAATCATCAATATCGAATAACATGACACTTCTCTGATTTGAAATTACTAAGTCCAGAAACACGTCAGAAAGCGTAAATTTCTATTTGGCAGATCTTAACCCTGAACACAATTTTTGATAACCCATCTTTATAGATTGTTGAAATGCAATTGATTTCCCCATTTATGCACTGGTTCTGGAGGAGAAGATTTTTGAAGAGGAGTACCGTTTTGGGCAATTTTGGCCCCGCCCTGGAACCAACCCTGAGGGAATCTGGATCCCGAACACAATTTTAGTAGGGGACCTTGAGTACATCATTTACACAAAGTTTGATCCAAATCTGCAATGCAGTTCCAGAGTAGAAGTCGAAAATGTGAAAAAGTTAACAACAGGCGGACAACGGACGATGTACTATGGATTATAGCTCACTTGAGCCTTTGGCTCGGGTGAGTTAAAAATTCATTGATAATAACAATCATAATAATAAAAGCATTATTCATTTGTAAAAATGTAGTAATAACTGTCTGCGTAAGGTAAACAATATTCTTATTGAAAAAGTACAGATATTAATTCTTGTCTCTCATCAAATGATTGATTCATTACATCAAGATTCAGAGTTACTTTATTTGGTCATTAATATATGAAGTTATGAATAATATGTGGACATTATTGTGAACAAATATAAATAAATAAATAAAATATATATAATATAAAATATATATATATATATACAAATAAGGATAAAGATAATGTCCAACGTAAAAAATTCAATATTTAAAAAATAAGAACATTGTCTTCAAAGCTTAACATATTTTATTCCATTACTACACGTGTTTCGGCATTATGAGCCTCTTCAGGTAATGATGCATGATCTAATACAACAAGCAAGTATATATACACATATTCTTAGATAATAATGATAACAGTAGAATATCAGATAAAGTATATAGTAAGTATTTTAACAAAAGTTTCTGATATAATCTCACATTCCACTACGTGGGATGATGCTATGTTTTGTTAAGGGAAGGTTTATATTTGTTGATGAATTCTTGCTCTTTGATCGTAATGATTGAATAGTTGTCTGTTTGGTATATAGGCATAACCTGAAATTTGCCATTACTACAATGGTGAAGGTGTTTGCTAACAAATAACACTCGGTTTTGTGAGTGTTTTATATTGCTTTTATGTAAAAATACTCTGTGATTTAAACATTGTGTTGACCAAATATATTCTTCTTTACATTTGTCACATGATATGACATATATTACATTTTTAGAATTGCAAGTTAGTTTTCGTTTTACTAGGAATTGAACGTTTCTATTTTTGAAATTATACACATTTCCTTCCATAATAATATCACAAACCTTACATTTTTTATTTTTGCATTTTGTTACACCTATATTTTCCGATTCCTCAGTATTAAAATTTGATTTGGCAGATGTAATTAATTGTTTTTAAGATGTTTTGGTTGTCTCTTGCTTTTGATAATTTGTATCTTATTTAGAATTTTGTTCATCTTTTCGTCTGTTCTTAAATATTCCAAATATTTAAATGCTTTACTAAAGATTTCTGGATTCCGTTTATTGTATGTTGAAACAAATGTTTTTTTAGAGTCTTTCATTTTAGTTTGTCGTAGAATAGATATCGGTATGGCTTCGGCCATCTCGAATCCCTTACTTATTAATGTTATGGGATATCCGCGATGTATAAGAGAACTACGTAATTCTTTTAATCTAGATGTAAGGATGATGGATAAATCCAAACCACAAGTCCAAAAATCATGAAACCATAGGACATACAAAATCAGTGAAAATGAAAAACAAATGGAAAATAACAAAATATGTCTACTTGAAGAGCATATGTGAACCCCTTTGATGGAGTGAGATCAGGTGCCCAGGGAGAGTGAGCATCTCCTGCTTGCTAGCAACACCCGTCGCATATACCCCGTAGAAAGAGTCAAATCGTGTGAATTCCATATGTATCTATATATGGAGAAGTCGAAGTAGGTAACCTTCTAGTATAGAAGGTGTCAAATCTGTGTAAAGTGATCGGAATCGGTCTCAGTCCAGAATATCATTTAAAAGTCTGGATAACGAGATATCATATGGAGTAATAAGAGTCTCGTAACGACCGTAGAACTTCCTCAGTGACGATGCTAGTCTAGCACATATATAACCCTGGTTGAGCAGCTTAACTGAAAGTCGCCTAGCCCTCAGAACAAAGTCATTGTAATTTGAACATGCTCTGGAATAACGTATAAACTGAGATATGAATACGCCGTATGCGGGCGATGATGGAATGTTGCTACTTATGAAAGGAAAGTTTGTGATAGCGAAATTGAAATCGTCACGTTTGTCATAGAGTGAGGTGTTTAATTGACCATTAATGTCGAAAGACAACATAATATCTAAATACGAAGTAGAATTACTAGTTTCTGTGGTTTCTTTGACCTCCAGTTCACTTGGATAGATGATGCTAAGGTAATCCGCGAATGAAGGATTATTAATTGAAAGCAAGTCATCTATATATCTGTAAGTAAAATTGAAGCCAAGAGCCAATTGTTTTTTTCCTTGCGAAAGCAAAGACTGAATGAACTCAGCTTCGTATGAATAAAGGAATATGTCAGCCAGAAGCGGAGCACAGTTAGTGCCCATTGGAATGCCGACAATTTGTTGAAAAACCTTACCTCAAAACACCACAAAAATGTTATCGATAAGAAAGTTCAACATCTGGATGACAGCTGTTTCAGTGTATTTATTTTTGGAATCAGTATTTTCCCTAACAAAGTAAGTTTTATCGTGGCCTATTACTATATATTTGAATTTGCGGCTTCCGTTTTTACTAGTAAATGCATTTTGAATAATTTCCGCTAATCTGTCTTTTAATTTCTGATGAGGGATCGTTGTGTACAGAGTCGAAAAGTCAAAAGACTTGATGGGGTGAATTTTAGTAAAACTTCTTGATTTTAGATGTTCTAACAACTCTTTTGAATTTGTTGATGTTCTTAATCAAGACGGTTTAATTATTGTGCATATACGTCTTGCAAGAGTGTATGGTATTGAATTTATACAAGATTTAGGATGATGACTGTTAAAGTGTAAATATTGTTGCGTATCGGTTGGTTTGCAATAAATATCTGATAATTTTATTACCATCTTTTTTAATCATTATATCTAAAAAGGGTAATTCTTTAACGTTTGTTTCCATGGTGAATTTTATATAAGGATGTAAGTCTTGTAATATATTATGTAAATCTTCTATTTTACCCCATGATTGGTTCCAAAATATTATACAGTCATCAAGATACAACCTCCACAATGTTTCAAATGATTTAGCTACATTTTCACTGAAGGTTTGTTTAACTTTATTGTATAAACTTTGTTCCAAATATCCTAAAGTAAGTGTAGTATAAGTAGGTGCCATTTTTGTTCCCATGGCAGTACCTAAGATTTGTTTATATTGTTTATTATTGAATTGGAATGTATTATTGTTAAGAATTAAGTCTATGGATTCTATGATAAAGTTTTCGTTAAAGCGTTGGTTATATCAGATACTTTTGTTAAAATACTTACTATATACTTTATCTGATATTCTACTGTTATTCATTATTCATTATTATGTTAATGTTATTCATTATTATCTAAGAATATGTGTATATATACTTGCTTGTTGTATTATCATGCATCGTTACCTGAAGAGGCTCATAATGCCGAAACATGTGTAGTAATGGAATAAAATATGTTAAGCTTTGAAGACAATGTTCTTATTTTTTAAATATATATATATATATATATATATCTATATCTATATCTATATCTATATCTATATCTATATATATATATATATATATATATATATATATATATATATATGTATATATATACATATATATATATGTATATATATATATATATATATATATATATATATATATATATATATATATATATATATATATATATATATATATATATATATATATATATATATATATATATATATATATATATATATATATATATACCACTCCCTCCCAAGGTTTTACATCAGACTGAGGAGCTGGACCATCTCCAGTCTCGGTTAATTCTGATCTTCTCTTGGCCTCTTTGGATTTAGTTGCAGCAAAAATATCGAACCATTTCTTCTTGCAGTTCAGAATGCTATGGTCAGTTCCAGAACTCTTTACTGCATTGACTCTGAAAAAACGTCGTATGATAATATGTTGAGTCAAATGGCTCGACACCCCAAGCAAATTGCAAGAATAATATCAATAATTTCTTCCTGTATTATATCATTGCCATTGACCATTGTCATGGCAAAATATATGTTTTACTTTACATGTGATTAAAATTAAATAATAATAAAAAAAATTAACCAATAAAAAAGAGAGAGAGAGATATTTTAATTGTAGATTCTATATATTATAATGTCCCTTGAATTAGAGACGTATTTTATTGTACACTGTGAATATAAAATTGTAAAAATATTAACAAGACATTTGGTCTGGTAAACTAAGATAATTCCCCTGCAGACCGAAGCAAGTTTTACAGGACAGAAAGCAAATTTTACATCATGATGACATTACAAATGAGTTTGAAACTGAAATCACTTCTCGAAAACACTGGTCAACAATCAGTCCAGAAATTTAAGATTATTTACCAGACTGGTATCAATATAACCGGACTTGTCTTTTGGTCCGAGGATATTTCATTTTCACTGAGTACATCTCTAGTTGTGTACATCCTTGGTTAAAAATATTCTTAGTTGATTAGTCCTTGATAAAACTAAAAGAAAAAATTGGACATGATGTATGTATTATCAGTATATGTTTTACAAAAAGAGTATGTATTTGTTAAGTAAATTTCTATATTGTCAGTTTTATTCAACAATGTATAAAACTATACGCACGGTATCGAAAAAAAAAAACTCATTGCGTTTGAGTAACTTTCTATTGCAGTTTTTAATCAACAAAGTATAAAATTACACTGTATCAAATAACAAAATACAACTGGTACGGTTTGAACAATGAGGATGCATTTTATTAACCAACAAAATAAAAAATATATTCAGTAAAAGCAGGGACGTATATAATACGTGCGTTATATACGTCCCTGGTAAAAGTGAAAAATATATTGGGTACGTTTAGACCAATATATTGGGTACGTTTTGGTGGGTTGGGTACGTTTTGACCAAAAAGTGGGTACGTTTTGGTTGGGTACGTTTTGGCATGGGTACGTTTTCAACAATAACCCATAGATTTATATTACACATAGGAACTTGGATGCTAGTTATATATCACGTACTGAAAATTTTCTATTATTTACGTCATGGTTGCGGATAGACACACACTCCTAATTACCTTTTTATCATAGTGTAAATCCACAATCATGACGAAAACAATAAAAAATTATCAGTGCATGATGATACATAGACTGAGATTTTGAAAAGTTTTTAAACTTGTCAATCATCAATGATTTTGAAAATTTTGTCAGTCAGAAAAATGAAATGGTATGGGCGTACCTAAGTGAAGACCTACTGGTAATTGAAGACCTATGGAAGCCCTACATTTATGTAGACATTATATATTTTTGAAAAACAATTTCATAAACATATACAGAAACAATTTCAGCATTTTGTCAATCCGAATGAAATTGTATAGATCTATCTAGAACCCAATGAAGAAAAGTCCAAAACTACTTAACCAAAGACGTTAAGTACTGTATAAATTCAAGTATGAACGTAGATCTCGGTTCTTGGCCTTGCCAATGTTGTCAACGATCAAACACGGATATTTTACATAGAGATGTTATCAGACATCGAAAACCTACTGTATAATGTAGCGGACTTGAGCCGTACTGTAGTTGAGACACAATTTAAAGGGACCTGAAGTAATGAAACTGAATATTTAATTCATTATCGTGATTATGTGTTAAGATATTTGTCAGGTCAATTTAGTTGTTGCAATATTAGAAACAGAATATTCAAATTAATTAGATGATAAAAATTAAAATAACTCACCTTTGCCGTTTTTGGCATCAACGATGCGTTTTGGGCTACTGTACATGTAGTAATATTTTCCCAACATTTCAGCTTGTGTTGTGCAGTAAAAGAGGGTCAAAAGTGCCCTTTAATTGTCTTGAATCAAATTTTCTGACACGGAAGATATCAAAACCAAAAGTTCCTCCGTCGACCAATTTGGTTTTCTTTTTGAGTCTTGGCCCCTCTCCATGAACAGACGACAATGTTTATTTACTGTAGTGGGCTAACTAAAATACGCATGCGTGCGTATCCGTTGCTAAGGTGGATATTGGTCCTAAGTCTAAAACTTAAGACCGACTTATGTTCTTACACTTAAGTCTAAGTCTCGACTTACGACACGTTTAGTGAATAGGTATTTTAAGTTTACACTTCAGACTACTCTTAAACTTGAATCTAAGTCGAAGAGTTTGTCTTAAGTCGCATGCCTGAGTACTTTGATTTCTATTTTTAGACTTTGAGAAGACTAAAGGGACCACCTCCTCTGAAGATGCAAACTGATTGTATAGCCTCTCATAGGGTAGTAAGGTTACCAGGTATGTCAAGTTACATGTGTGTATATATAGATACTAACAAGGGACCCTATATTTCGTGTATATTCGTTCCTGCAATGTCGGGAACTCGAACCCATGACCTATGGTACCGAATCACCTAGTAGGTGTCATGCATTCGACTGAACTACTCGAGTCATTTATTTATATATATATATGTGAATATATGTATATATACTGGTGCTGTAGGAGTTTCCGGACTTAAGCAGTTTCCGGTGGTTTCGTTATTTGAGACACTTCCAACAACTATTTTTACCTATTGTTCACCATATCACCAAAATTGTTCATTTTCTTGATCGTATGCAACAGTGTAGCTAGATTTTGATGAAATAAATATAATTTCCACTTCACTTTCTGTTTCTGTATCGTGTTATTGTTATTTCTCGCGCCAGGGAAGTGACGTCAGCCTACCGGAAAGCAAATTTAGTTATTTGGCAAATCTTTGTAACATCTATTAAAATTCCTGTGACTGTTGATTTACTATTTATCCTTTATTAATGTATATCTATATTTAACAATGAGGTCAACATTACGTACTGAGCCCCAATGCTGCATAAGGTCAAAGAACAGTAATTAACGAGAGTCGTGATTGGCTGATGTGGTGTAGGAGAGAGGGACTACTATTTCAATGTATCAGGAGCTGTGACTGGATGAAATTATTTGATCTATCTATAAATAAAGATTGACTCTTCTGTAAAATCATGAACTTTTATCTCATTTCGCTAATGTAAAAATTCTATGACCTAAAAAGTGGTGGTTGTTTAAATTTGAATTTTGGCCAATTTTGGGGGATGCCCCCCTTCCAGCATGATTTTCTCGAAATTAAAGTGGATAACCTATAGTAAACTGTTAAAATTCTGAGAGAGGACGGTCTGACAAACATTTTGATATATGGATTGTATATAGCTAAAATGTAGGATGTTGTGTAAATCTTGCTGGAAATTTGGTAATTTAACATGGGACCCTATGGGAAATGGAATTATTATTCTTTGACCATAAACCTTCAAGAGCGGAAACTGCTACAGTTAACAAAGAATTAAAAGTGATATCGAAACCTCGTGTGGAAAAGTGGCTGGTTTGGACATGAAGACACCAAAATGTTGATTTTTTTTTGTACATTTTCAATTATCTCAATAGTCAATCATAATTTTTGCAAAATATCAAATATTTTCGTAGAGTAAAAAATAGTTATCGACCTTTTCCCATTCGGATATCCTTGACCTTTTCCTGCGTAAAAAGTAAAGGGCGAGGTTGTTCCGAATGTCCTTTTTTCCACTTCGGCCTTTTCCCACATCGGCATTTTGCAACTTCGGCCCACATTTCGGCCTGCAATACCGACTTTTCGGCCCTTTTTTACGCATTTTAAAAATATATTTTCATAAGGGCCGAGATGTCTTGCATATAAGGTCTACATTATTTTACAATACTACGCTGATAGGCACTACTTTCAATGTCAAAGCGTACACCGGTGTTCTGTCTTTCGAATAAGACAGTAAAAACCGAGGTCCCGTGTCACGGTAGGTATGGCACGTAAAAGATCTCTAACTGCTCCGGGTGAGTCCATTGCAAAGGTCTAAATTTGTATTCATCAGGTAGATGCCGTCACGCGTCACCATTTACGTGAAATAATCGTGGAGTGACGAAAAACAATAATCGATCAATGAATTCAATTTCAAATCTTTTCGTTGTTTATTTTAAAGCTGTATACCCTATGTCTGATTAAAACCATATCCTTATTCCGTTTTTCTATTTGATCTGGCGAAACCCCATAAGAGATCATATATTCTGGTGACCTCTGATGACGTCTCAGTCACCGAAACCGTTATTTCCCACAGTCAATCAGTGACTCGGTTAGGCACGTGATAGTGACGCAATACGTAACAAACACTTTTCAAAAATTACCTTGTAGATCACGCACGCTGTGAATGTTAATTTCATTCCTAGGAATTTGTAGCCGATCCACTGATTGGTTGAAAATCAGAGTTCACCAGAACATAATCCCTTACGGATCTGAGTTTCGTCAGATCTTTTTCCACAATAAGACAAAAAGAAAAGTGGAATAAAAATATCATAAAGGCCCTAAAAGAAGTACAAAGAACAAAGTGTTTTTGTCAAAAACTGCTTTCGACGTTAAGAAATTAAAGTAACACAGCGGCAGTTCCAAGGCTCAAATTGTAACTGTTTCCGTAAAATGATGTCACAACTAGTCAGTGTTTCATTGTGACTTCAAAAATTTTATGCATGAAGTTATTTAATAACAAAGATGTCAGTCCCACGGTAATAGTGAACGGATCTAAGACAGAGCTGGTCCTGAGATCGTAAATCTCCGGGCACCAAATCAACAAGTGAATTCGGCAACAAGTGATTTCGACACCCGATGGTAATTTCGGCACCTTGGGAATTTGAGACCTGGTGATTTCGGCACCTATGGCCTTGTGATTTGGGCACGTACTTTATATTGTCTTTGCAATACGGATAGTGAAATACATATACTCTCTAGAGGCTTCCGGTAATGGCAGTAAAGTGTTGTGTTCCTTTTGTGCTCCGATAAAAATCTTAATTTCGTGGATCTATGGATTTATTATACCTTTGATAAAAGGTCTGTTTTTCCATAATAAAAATTAACAATCCCATTCATGACTGACGACCTAAAAATGTAATTTACAAGTAAAAAACTTTGAAATTTAAACATTCTATTCGCGCCAAATATTGATCCTTTGTTGTGTGAAATAATGGTGTCAAAAGAGGTACACTGAACGTTGCTTCATACTCCCATACATATATATTGATGTGAAAATACAATCTACAAATCAAAAATGGGGAAACATTCTCAGAAAATATACGACAAGCGTAAAATGCCGAACTCCACTGACGAATCTTGCACGTTTTATCATTCCATCAATGAATCCACCATGGAACCTCTAACTACATCTACAGTATTCAGAGACGCGATGGATGTATTAAATAATCAAAATACGCTAACTCAGGGCTATCAGACAAGCTCAGTGAATAATCAACATACATGTACAACACCTCTTCTAGGTCCAACGTGCACAAGTACACCTTCCCAACCTCTAATTGTCCATGCTAAATCTAACGGAGTAGGGGTTTACTGCATGAAATATGTCAACGGTTAACACGGATGGAACATTCCCTGAGTAAACTTGATGTGATTGAGCAGAAGCTTGGCTCTCTAGAGCATGACATGGGTACCGTTAATATAAAGTTGTCCACTGTAGAATCAGATGTACTAAATGCAAATGATTTAGCCAACCATGCAAAATTCTCAATCGACGAAATGTCCGATAGGCTTGACCAGTAAACAGCAGAAAATAAATCTCTACGTGACGATCTTGTTGATCTACAGTCTCGTTCAATGCGGGATAACCTGGTCTTTATAAACATCCCTGAACGTGCAGATGAAATGCCCGGTGACACCGAAAATGTGTTACGCAGCTTTTTGGAGAAGGATCTCAAAATGTCAACCAGCCAAGTTGAACACTTGAATTTCGAGCATGTGCACGGCACCGGTCCACCCAACAAAAAGCCGAGACGCATCTTCGCCAAATTCAGCTCATTTGAACAACGGGAAGAGGTACGATCTCAGTCCAAAAACCTCCATGGTACAAATTACTACATTAATGAGCAGTTTCCTCCTTCCATCGCTACTCAGCGTAAGGTACTATATGCTGTGATAAAAGCGGAACGTGCTAAAGGTCGAAATGTTAAACTGTCTTATAATAAGCTGTATATTGACAGTCAGCTGTACAGGCCTCCTGGGGATGATGTGCGAACAAGGCGCTAGATAGTGCAGGAGGATAGGCAGGATAATATAAGCGTCCTATCTTGGAATATAAATCGGTCACTACTGGACAAAATTACACAGAATGACTTCTGCGACATAATTCGACAGCATGACATAATTTTTCTATCTGAATGCTGGCTGGATAAAACATTTTCTATGACCGAATTTAACAAGCTGCCGGAATTCCATCTTATAAGTGTACCTCGCCTTAAAGGCAAAGGCGGTGGTCTTGTTGTTTTATATAGAAAATCGCTCAAAGCGTATATTCGTCTCTTATAAACAGTAGCAGATACTGTGATATGGATTAAAATTGAAAGACAATTCTTTCCTATGATGCTGATATTTTCCTTTGCTGTGTTTATATCCCTACTGTAAATAGTGCATTTTATAAAGATTATGATGTTAATTTGTACAATTTGATAGAACAAGATATTGCTGATTATAGCCGATGTGGGTCAGTGGCCGTAATAGGTGACTGGAACAGTCGCACAGGTGAGGCCCATGATTTTATTGAGTTAGACAATTTAAATGCCAATGTACAAGGTAATTTGAACAATATTTTCACGTATATACCTGATTGTTCGATGCCTCATCGTAAAATAAATCCAGACGACATACAAAATCATTGAAAATGAAAAACAAGTGGAAAATAACAAAATATGTCTACTTGAGGAGCAAATGTGAACCCCTTTGATGGAGTGAGATCAGGTGCCCGGGGAGAGTGAGCATCTCCTGCTTGCTAGCAACACCCGTCACATATACCCACTAGAAAGAGTCAAATCGTGTAAATTCCATATGTATTTATATATGGAGAAGTCAAAGTAGGTAACCTTCTAGTAAAGAAGGTGTCAAATCGGTGTAAAGTGATCGGAATCGGTCTCAGTCCACAAGTTACTAACTCATTTTGTCGACAACTTTTGATCTTTGTAAAGCTAGCGGCCTAAGAATTTGTAATGGTCGTAAACCTGGTGATACTATTGGAAATACACTTTTTATAATCATATCGGTTCAAGTGCTATTGATTATGCTATTGTTCAATATGACTGGCCGGAAAGTGTTTTCGATTTTTGTATACTAAATTTCAATGAATGGTATGACCACGCCACCACTGTACTAAATGTCACATGTGTCAATACTACTGCTGATGATCTTCAGGGCTTGTGCAATGTGCTGCGAGAGTTGTCTCCTATAAATGGAACATTGAATGTTCTGACGCTCTACAGCATGATATATCACAAAAACAACAACTGCTTAGTGAGAGCATCATGAATATCAATAGAAATACAAATAGTCTTGATGAAGCAGTTTTGAAATTTACGGATATTTTAAATGATATTTTCAAACCATACCGTAAAAGAGAGTTTTTTTTATTCAAAATAGTATAGTGTCTAAACCGGCTGATAAACCCTGGTTTGACGACAAATGTCGACATTTACGTGGTGTATATAGAAGATGTTTTAAAATCTTTAATACTTGTCATTCACACTTTAACAGACAAAATTTATTAAAAAGTAGAAAAGAGTATAAACTGTATATAAAATCTTGTAAATATAGATGTCTATCTCATCAGGGCAATAGGTTGAGTTATATGAAGAGGCATAATCCAAAGGTGTTTTACAAAGCCTTTAAGAAAAAGAAAAATGCACATAAGTGTTATTTAAGTATAAATGAGTTTAAAGCTCTTGTACCGGAAGGTAATAACGGCGCTGATGGTATTGAAATAAGAGAATATGCATATGCGTTTGTTTGATTATTGTTTTACGTCACTCCACGATTATTTCACGTATATGGTGACGGCATCTGCCTGATGCATTGCATACAAATTTAGACCTTTGCAACGGACCCACCCGAAGCAGTGAGGGATCTTTTACGTGCCACGCCTACCGTGACACGGGACCTCGGTTTTTACTGTCTCATCTGAAAGACAGAACACCGGTGTGCCCCGGGCGGGAGTCGAACCCGCGACCTCTCGATCACGAGCCGAGCACCTTATCCACTAGGCCACACCGGCTTTATGCATATGCTAAACTTGATTCAGAAATTCATTGTGATGAAATTGATAATGTGTTGTGTAAGCTAAATTTGAATAAGTCACCTGGTTATGATTGCATTAATAATGAGTATTTCAAACATTGTAACCAACTCTTGACTCCTTTACTCTGTAAAATTTTTAATTCTGTTTTAAGTTTTGGACAAGTTCCAAAACGTTGGTGTGACGGTATTATAATACCTGTACATAAGAAAGGGGACGTTAACAATGTTGACAATTATCGTGGAATAACACTTATGAGCTGTTTGTTAAAAACCTTTACCAATATTTTGAATGAAAGACTTCTAAAATGGTCAAAAGAAAACTGTATTATATCTGACGCACAGTTCGGTTTTAAAAAAGGGTGTGGTACTACCGATGCTATTTTTGCATTTCATGGTCTAACTGAAAAATATATTTTGAATGAGAAGAAGTTGTACTTTTGTTTTATAGATTATAAGAAAGCATTTGATTGTATTGATAGAAGTATGCTATTCTTTAAACTTGCACGTATGGGCGTCACAGGTAAATTGTTTCAAATTATAAACTCGTTATATGCAAGAGTTAAAAGCTGTGTGAAGGATAATAACAATTGTTCTAATTTTTTCAATACTGAATGTGGTGTACTTCAGGGCGAGGCTCTGTCACCTATTCTGTTTTCACTATATCTAAATGATTTCGAAAATAGCTTTATTAATGCAAATTGCTTTTTTATTCCTTTAAAGGACTTATCAATATTCTTATTCATGTATGCGGACGATACAGTTTTACTCGCTGAATCTCCATCGGATCTTCAACATTTGGTAGACCACATACTTTTATATTGTGATAAATGGAAATTATGTGTAAATGTGAATAAAACTAACATCGTTGTTTTAAGAAAAGCGGGGGAAATAAAAGAAAATGAAAAATGGTGTTACAATAACAATGAAATTAAAATCGTAAATAATTTCAATTATTTTGGTTTGAATTTAAGTTACACAGGAAAATTTTTAAAAGCCCAACTTACCTTATCACAACAGGGAAGAAAATGTCTTTTTGCCCTTGATAATTCCATGAAAGATATGGGTCTTAATATAGAAAGTAAATTATCTGTTTTTGATACATATGTAAGTTGCGTCCTTAATTATGCAAGTGAAGTCTGGGGCTTCCATTCAGCACAAAAGATTGAATCTGTTCATTTGAATTTTTGTAAATCAATTCTAAATGTAAAAAAGTGTACCACGAATATGATTGTATATTCTGAGCTTGGTAGAAAACCTTTGTCCATTAACAGAAATTAAATAATTAAATACTGGCTGAAACTTTTAAAAACTAATAATTGTATCTTAAAATCATTGTATGGGTGTATGCTTGATCATTGTGTATTTTATGACCAGCCTCCTATAGATTCTTGGTGTTAAATATTTTTTACAGTCTACTGGTTTTCATGATGTATGGATAATTTGCAATATGTTGAGAATGAAGATATGCTTTTGAGCGTATTAAAACAGCGTTTGACGGATAATTTTTACAAAATAGAAACGAATTTTTCGATCTTTCCAGTAAATGTTACTTACACAAACACTTAATAGACAATTTAAGCTTGCAGTTTTATCTTCGTAAATCACTACGGAATCATTCCCGTCAGCTTATTTCAAAATTCAGAATGTCATCTCATAAATTACTTGTTGACACGGGCCGATATAATAACATCGACAGAAAAAACCACACATGTATGTCTTATAAAAAAATGATATCGAGGATGAATTTCATTTTATACTGATATGTCCATACTATCAATCTATTCGTCAAAACTGTTTAAGATTATATTATTATAGAAGACCTTCTGTTTTCAATTGTGCAATTACTGACATCTCAAAATGTTTCCGAATTATTCAATCTTGGTAAATACTTATATAACGCGCAAAAATTGAGAGACTCTTTGTTGATGTAAATGTCTCTCCTCCGCCTGACATTACATGCTTTTACTTTCTGTTTTTGTATATTTGTATCATATGTTGTATTTGTAAACCTATAAGCATGTGCTTTTGGTAATAAACTATCGATCTATCTTTATCTAGTCCTTTTCAGTGTTGTTTTAAGTTCATTGTGTACTCATCATTACACAAAGATTCTTTCATCATATGCGATTCAAAGGGGTTGTGTATGCACAACTATTTCTGTACCAACAATTAACAAAAACAATACAATAGGCTTCAAACGTGTGTATATTTTTTAAAACAAACAAATATAACTGACCGTGTGGAATTAATTGCTGTACTACTTGAAGGATGGAATGAAAATTACAAGATAAACACGTTTGGCCTAAATAGTTATTTAATTAGACCACAAAAACATAATGAATTGTGTTCCTAACAATTCTGATAAACAAACAGACTTCAAAAGGAGAAAAAATGTGAAAATAAACATAAATA
Organism: Pteria penguin; assembly: GCA_035048485.1. Classification (NCBI taxonomy): domain Eukaryota; kingdom Metazoa; phylum Mollusca; class Bivalvia; order Pterioida; family Pteriidae; genus Pteria; species Pteria penguin. The sequence goes on from CM068582.1 coordinate 11,194,359, forward strand.
ATAAAAATTCAAAAGGCTATTTTTAAATACTAAATAGGAATGACTGGAAAATAAAGGTGACGAAATCACTAGAATTAGATGCCGAACACCTGATGCCGAATTCACCATTTTACAAAGTGCTGAAATCACTTGGTGCCGAATTCACCAGCATTCAATCTCCGAAGGAAGAAGAAATCTGCTGTTTAGAAATATTTTGGGTGCTAAAGGAAAACCTCAAGATCAGCTTTGAAGAATGATTTGGGTATAACAAGGCTATATGTACAATTTGTCTTAATAGTATGCTAACGAAGGTATAATGGATTTTAAAACTGTATGAAAGTGGGTTACTAAACCAAAAAAAAAAAAAAATAAAAATAAAAAATAAAAATAAAAAATAAATAAATAAATAAATAAAAGGGCTTTACTGTATAGATGCTATGAAATTAATGAATACATGTTAATTGAATTATTTATCTCTGTATATCTAGTAATAAATCAGAGGCACCTGGTCTCTAGATAAACAAACGACAGAGTAATTCCTATGTAAGTGTTCTTTGATTTGTAGTTGACTGAAGGAACAAAATTTGATAGTATGATAATACACTCTCGATTTGTTGCGTTACACAGGTATGATTGACGTACATGTCCATGTGCGAGAGCCTGGTGCCACATACAAGGAGGACTGGGGTAGTGCCACCGCTGCCGCTCTAGCTGGTGGTGTCACTATGATTCTAGCCATGCCCAACACAAACCCACCCACAGTTGATGAGGCGGCATTTGCCCTGACACATAAAGTTAGTATCCAAGTAGAGTTGGAGATAGTGTAGTAGTGGGCCTCCATTGGACAACTTGAACCAGTAAGGGTTCTTTCTACGTCTGTTAAAACCCTACCTTAATACATATAAGTCAACCATGAATATTGCAAATTATGTAAACAAGTGTATTCAGAAACTTTAAAATAATTAGTGGGTAAATTGCCTGGAAAATTTACAAAATTATTGTTGACTCCAGAACTTTGAGAAATCCATCGAAGATACTATATACGCATGCTTATGTGTTTTGTAAAAACATCTTGGTAACTTCACTACTAAATAAATTTGTTAATAGGAATCGATGAAGTCATATTTGTTATTGAAGCCATGTCAGTAATCGTACGTTAGTGATCCATAGGTAGTATTTTGTTTAGTTTATTTTGAGGTTTGCCAAGATTGATGATCAATAAATTTTTGATATTTTGAATTGAATTTAGAAATAATTATGTACCAATTATATGTCAATATTAAGATTTGATACCTAGAAATTGGTACCTACGTGTGCTAAAATGTTCCAACTCACTTGAGTTAAAAATCCAGTGTGTCTAAGTAGGAATGCCTGCGAGCATGCATGCCAAGGTTCGTTGGTACTCTGTGGCCAGTTTCCCTTATCACTAAATGTCTAGTTGTCACCATATAGGCAATAAAATCTCGGTATGGCATGAAACAAACAAAAACGGGTAACATTGCAATATAACGTAAGATTCATGTATTTCAATGTTAAAACTTTTTTACAGCTTGCAAATCAAGGTGCCAGGTGTGATTTTGGAATATTTGTAGGAGCGAGTACTCATAACTATCAGATTCTATCTCAGATTGGAAACAAAGCTTGTGCTCTCAAGATGTACCTAAATGACACATTTACTACGCTCAAGCTGGACGACATGTCTGTGTGGATGAAGGTAAAAGAAAGGAGAAAATGGCATCTAACTTAACTGTATGACATAGGTCTCCACAGACACGTAGAGTAATGGTGAATAAACACAAAAAAGGCATTGACGTAACTGCATGACAAAAGTCGCTACTGAGATGTAAAGAAAAAAAAAAGCACAAAAAGACATCACAAAAATATACGATTGAAATGCGATTGTAGTATCAATTTAGGACGGTCAGTTGAAGTTAAAAGTTGTCACTCCATTGGTGGGGTTAACAGGTTTATTGGCCCACCTTCCCACACACCACAAAAGAAGTACAGTCAAGATCTTGAGCTACGAACTGGATAATCTCTTGTGAAACTTTACCAGTTTCTTGACTTGAAGTAACGAAACAAGAAAAATTTGACAAAAACATGTAACCAGAAACACACCTAAAAGGCTGTTGCAGAAAATTTTTGATATAAGTGATTTTGCGAAGATGACTATGGTACTTTATTAAGGTGTCGAGCTTTTGCTCGTCAGTCTTCTAGCGAACGTAAAAATTTTACCTCTGTACCGCCAATCTCAATTCATGTAACAAAGTAGTACCTTCTTTAAAGTACTTAAAGTAGTAAAAGTTCTTGCAAAACCGGGTTTGTTATCCTTGTTATTGACATTTCATTGCACAGAAATAGGTTTAAGCGTAGGTCTGCTTAACTTTAATCATCAATATATTGCCCTAACACACTTGTTATTGATCTGTCGTTTATTGTGTGTGTTTAATATTCATTCGCCGTAATGACACAAGCCAATTATGAATTACAGTCGCACTTCATGGGAATTTTTCCAGATAAGGGCAAGACCACGTGACATACTGCCTTATTTGGAGAAAACGTAGTAAAATGCTTGTAACACATCCGAACAAGATCTAATTTGACATACCGCCAATATGGAAATCGATCGCGTGATCTTCGAAATATATAATATAATAATAGCAATAATATGTTTAGATATAAATTAAAAAGAGCAAATAAAATATGTCATAGAATCCTAAATATAGACTGGCAATGCGTTCCTAGATCTTAAAATATCTAGACAGGTGACCACTAATTCACAACGAGGCTGACCTAGGTTCAAGAGACGCATAATCGGTTATTTTTCCCTCACTGTGTTTTGTTTTGTTTCATTAATTTAACCTAGTATCAACAAATATCGACAGAATTAATTACATCCTCGAGGCTAAACATCACGAGCCTCTGGTAAATTACATGAGGTACTGTACAGTATACCTATGCTATGTGTGCTACTGCAGACGAATTAAGTAGCGGTCCACATAAGAATCATGCAAAATCGAAATTATGTGATACACCATATATCACTAAATTTGATGATTTTATGAAATAAAAAATAAATACATGTATTTGGAAAAGTTCCAGTTCCCACGACGGCATAGAAAATGGCAGCCAAAAATTTTTCAAATCGCCTACAAAATTTAACGCAGATATAAAGGATGATAGCATGTATTAAGACAGAATTTTAGATTAGATGCATGAAAAATAAATTAAATAGAACTCTCATGTGAAGTTTTTTTTCCCCAATCAACCGATAAAGTGCGATTGTGATTCACAATGGGCTTGCGTCATTATAGCTTCAATTTTTAATAAACGACTGAATAATAACCAGTATGTGAGGACGATATATAGAAGCTGATAGCCCTAGTGTTAGTGTTAGTAGTGTAGGCAAAAACTGTAACCAAGACCATAACTTAAAACAAATTAAGCATAAGGCATCCATATTTTACAGGCATTGGTAACAACTCGTACATTTCTATCTTTGTAAAAAATGGCGATGGAGTTCCGATTGATTCACATGTACATTCTTTGTGATAAGACATTTGACATACTTTTAGAAATATTTAACTGGTCAACTACAAGAATAAGGTAGTTCCTATTTCACAAGTGTATTCCTTATGAGTAGACATTTCTGTCCATACTAACACTTCTGACTTTCACTATGAATTTGCCCCATTTCTTAATAACTTAATTAACCCTTGCGCGTGGCTGGTCAACAACTACGGTAAGGGCTTTCACTTTTCAAAAGAGTGTTTCCAATGAGTAGATCTTTCTGTCCGTACTGTCACCCTGCAAATTTACAGTATGACCCTTTTTTTAAACTTTAATTTTGCTTATCACCTATCATTGATCAACTAGAAGGAATAGCTAGAACTATTTCTCATGTGTATTCCTTATGGTTGCGCCTTTCTGTCTGTACCAACATGTTTTTAATCTGAAATCTCGACCTTAAATGTGGTTCACAGCTCTTAATTGCGATCCTAATATATCGGTGGGAAATGAAACATATTTCTGCAAGAATGACGTTAAGAACAATAAAATCTTATTACAGTGTATGATGTCATAATCAATACCACTTATAACCCTTGACTTCCTCATGACAACCGACCCCATCAGCAAACTGTTTACTATACATCTTTCTTTATGACAAAGCCCCACCGGAGAGCTATGTTGCCCACTAACACTTTCATTCACATTTTGATATTATATGATATATGGCTGTTGGTGCTTATAAGCCTTTATCTTTATTCCAAAAATTACAGGAATTCAACAAAAGTGATAAACACAACCGCTCAATTTCTGTTACTTTTGACAGCTTTAAAAACAAATTTAGCTTGACCCCTTTGTGGCTCTTCAAGTCTTTAATTCATAAAATTGTCTTTGTATTAGTATAATGTTTGTAGTACTGGTTTAAGGGTAAAAGTTGTTTCGAATTTTGTCACTTACAGATAGTTACCACATTTTTGTACGCCTGTCATAAGACGGGACGTATTATGTTATAGTGTTGTCTGTTCCTCCGAGGTCATGTTTTCCAGACTTTTTTCTGCAGTCTTTCAAGATATTGGATTGAAACTTCGCATATAACTTTATATCAATGACGGTCAATGCCAGTTCGCATTTGGGTATGATGCTTTGGTTTTGCCAGAGTTATGCCCCTTGAACTTAGAAATTTTCAAGGATTTCACAGTTTTCCGGATTTCTTTGTGCAGAGTTTCAAGGTATTAGATTGTAACTTGACCATTCATTCAAACTGATCCCCTTCAAGCTAAGCGACAGATGTATTATGCTGCACTAGGCGTTGCTCTTGTTCAACAGATGTTTTGAACATTCTGTTTTACAGCATTTTGAACACTGGCCTAAGAATTTGCCGATCTGTGCCCATGCTGAAAGTACACACACGGCTGCCATAATCTTACTGTCGCAGCTGTTTAAACGTCCTGTTCACATTTGTCATGTGGCCAGGAAAGAGGAGGTGAGTACATGTATGCCATTTAATTTTACATCTAACATGCATTTTGATTGGTTTAGAAATCAGTGGTATATATCATCCAAGAATTTTTTTCTGACAACGGGATTTCCCACTTTTTTGCAACTGTGACGTCAATATATTGACACCACCGCGGCAGAAGTTTGGAGATGTTGCGTAGCACTTGCTGCATTAGTTTTCCGTCACTTTTTTCGACGTTTACCTCCATCCAACGAATGAAAAATTAGATTCATTCCTTAAATCCTCAGTGACATAACTATTGCAGGGAAATAGTAATACCACTGCTCTTGCTTGCGTTTTTAGACCCCCTATATATCCTAATAGCCCCCAACCCAAACTTGACATGTATGAACCTTGCTCAAGTTTGGAATAATATTTTCAAGGGAGTGCCCTGCATTCTTAAACTTGCGATAATTTAACTTTTCCTACATATTGCATTTAAAATGCATAATAGATAAAGAACATAAGTTCATTGGAAGATAGTTGATAATTTAAGAACAATGCCTTTTGATGCAAATATTGAAGTTATTTTCACAGATACATTGTATTTTTGGTTATGAAGGTCCAGGTCACATAGTGTTTGGCATGTTCATTTATTCTTCTGCCTACTTTATTGCAAGCCGGCGTGGCCAAGTGGTGTCGCGCTTGCCTCCTGATCGGGATGCCGGGTTTCGAGTCCCGCTCTGGTCATGCCGGTGTTCTGTCTTTTGGATGAGACAGTAAAAACCGATGCCCGGTGTCGTGGTATGCATGGCACATTAAACATTCCTCACTGCTTCGGGTGCGTCCGTTGCAAAGGTAAATATTTGTATGCCCCGCATTGGCAGATACCTTCACCATATACATGAAATATTCCTAGTGTGACCTTAAACAAAAATCAATCAATTCTACTTTATTGCAAGAGTTTTGGTTAAATATCTGAATTGTTATTATGGGGGCATTTGTGTTTCAGGAACACATTTTGTTATTTGAATATAGATGGCAATTTGATTTCTTTTAGATTTTAATAATAAAAGCTGCTAAAGAGCAAGGATTGCCTATCACGTGTGAGGTAGCACCGCACCATCTGTTCCTGACGTGGGAGGACCTAGCAACTATAGGCAATATGAGAGGTCAGGTCAAGCCGCCCCTAGTTACCCAGGAAGATCAAGTTGCATTGTGGGATAACATGGACATTATTGACTGTTTTGCCACAGATCATGGTAAGAACCTTGGAAAAAGTTCGTCTTTTAACAGATTTGCACGTTTCCATTAACTATATAGGTGAAATAGTCCTTAGAAAAGGAAAAGAGGTATTAGGATCAAATATCATTATTATTGGTGCAAATGTATTTCATGTTTAGAAAAGTTGTCAGGTTTAGAATTTATTCTTCACATTCTATAGGTCGCTAGTAACTTAAACAGGAAAGGTAAGTGACCTGTAAGTCAGTGGTGTCATGAAAAAGAGTCTACAAGATTAGGTCGTTTTATAATAAAGATTTATCTGCCCTTTGAGCTGGTATGGAATGTAGAATAATAATTGTGATGGGAACCAATGAAAATTGTTGCAGACACAAAATGACTCTTCCGAAAATATTGCATTATGTTACAATGATTTTGATGTGGGATGCCTACACAAATAGGAAATTATTCTGTGTTGTGAAAATAGCCAGTTGACGTTGTAGATGTAATTACATGGAAGTAAGTTTTTATCCCATAGAAGAAAGTTTGAATGGATACATTCATTCTTATCTACATATATAAACATATTCTTTATTTATTACACACATACACACACCTTTTATTTTACAGGTGACCCAACATATTCCTACTGCTATTACTAAGTAGTTTATAGATATCACGATGCTTTCAACTGTTGCTGTTATTTGTAGCTCCGCATGCGGTGGAGGAGAAGAACAGTGAGAAGCCACCTCCAGGCTACCCTGGCTTGGAGACTATGTTACCCCTCCTCCTGACAGCTGTACATGACGGCATTCTATCACTGGACGTAAGATGAATTATGATACTTCATGTTGAAGTCATACCAGTTTTATATTTCTCTGTTGTCAGCAAAGCATACAGACACTTTTATGATCACTGTGATTGATCACTTAGTCTTTTGTCTGCCTGTTTTTCGCGTCTGAGTTTCTCTTATTTTGCAAGCACCATGTATTCCTAGGAACATTCTGGGAATATTTAATTTTCAGGACCTTGTGTTAAGACTGCATACAAACCCAAGAAGGATTTTCAACTTACCACAGCAACCTGATACTTATATTGAAGTAGATCTTGAACACCATTGGACCATACCTGATCACATGACTTTTACAAAATCTAAATGGACTCCATTTGCAGGCAAGCAGGTGGTGGGGAAGGTAATGAAGACAGTGCTGAGAGGAGAAATAGCTTACATTGATAATGAGTTGAGGTAACTTAGGAAGTGTTGTGAAAATAGAAAATGTGAAATGGTATACATGTAAAGGCATTTGAATCATTTGAACATTGATTTGAAGACGTTTAATAGATGATGTTTAATAGCCAGAAAAATCCAGATATCCTTTCCCTTCATTGGTTGATTTGTTTTCAGACAGGACGAGATGCATATCTCAAGATTTCGGTTGTAGATATTTCAACCAAAATGATATGAATATGTGTATGTGAAGAATGCTAGCTACAGAAAAAAACAGTAGTTAACAAGTTTGAAAGTTTTTCTTTTGGAAAGTTATAAATTCATTACAAGGCCATGAAATTGTGTTGATAGATTTTAGCCCCAAAAGGTTATGGTATAGACATACGATCATATGCCGCATCTGGAGTAATATCCGGAGGGGGTGGAGACCATCTGCAAGTCCAGATCCCTGTACCAACTCTTTCCGCAACATCACAGCCTTCTTCAGAACCCTCAAGTCCCAGGAAGGCCATGGCGACCGCCGCAGAGAGAGCATTAGCTAAGACAAAGATGATAGGGGAACCCATGTATGGTGAGTTACATAGCTTATAAAACACCAAAAGTATATTTTGCTTTGCCTCATATTACGTTGATATGAGAGTCCTCTTGATATTTTAGCAAATCACATTTTATTTATGTAATTGAAAAGTAAATATATTGCTGCCATAGTTGATATATATATCTCACTTTTCTTTTTTTATATTTAAGTAAAGTCATAGAGGGTACGGAAGTGAAAGAACATACAAAAATAGACTTTTGTATGATTGCCTGCTTTATTAGGTGTAATAATATAGACGGTGTAGTGCTGGTAACATAACATGTTCTCTAAGGTGTAGTTTATGTGGGTTTTCTTTCTGGTGTTTGTTCCCATTGTATCATATCTCTTTGTGCATGTAGAGAGCCTGTATTGTATATTCTTATTTATGGCATCCATATCAATTTAGATACTGTTATTTACCATTTCCTATTGGTAGTAGGGCACATGTATTCATGATATTTATTCTTCTTCGGTAGCATTTATCAGTGTACTGAATGTAGTGGGAGATATATACTGTATAAAATTCATTTACATCTATTTATTCATTGATAAGCTATACCTGTATGTGTGAACATATTTATTCTACTGTAGCCACCTTTGTTTGTATGAATACTATTGGCAATAAGAATAGTAATGATATTTTTTATATGACTTTCACATTTATTTTCTCTGTCTAATTGGTTATACATACATGTAGGTACATGTATTTATAGCTGATTGCATATGTACTGATAAGGTTGGGTCTAATTAGTTGAGTGAGGAATTGTGGTGGACAGAAATGTGATGGGCAGATGGGTCTTAATGGTCAAGTGAGGAATAGTTGGGGGGGGGGGGGGGGCAGGATTGTGGTGCACAGGTGGGTCTTATTGTCCATGTGAGGAGAGGAAATGTGGACAGAAATGTGGTTGGCAGATGGGTCTTAATGTCCGAGTGAGAAATTGTGGTGGATGGAAGGGTGTTAAAGAGGAATTGTGTTGGGCAGATGGGTTTAAGTAATAAGTTGTACCTCATTGAACTGATCTTTAATCGGGCCACTGGGAAAGTCTGATAGTATATGTGTTAAGGACAATTGTTTTCTCTGGGTACACAAGTTTGCCATCCACTTATCAGAAATATAGTATTGTAGCTTTAAACAAAAGAGCAATATTCATATAGATGTAGGTGTAACAAGCAATCTGTTGATACGGATATAGATGTAGGTGTAACAAACAAACACTACCCATATAGATGTAGGTGTAATGAGCAAGCAGTTGATACAGGTATCAGCGTTATTGAGATTTGCAGTCAGTACATGTTAAATTGGGTGTATATGCTTTTCATTATTTTTGTTCAGGTTCGCGGGCAGTACATGTTAAATTGGGTATATATACATTTCTTTATTTTTGTTCAGGTTTGCAGGCAGTATGTGCTAAGTCGAGAAATCATGAAGAAAGCCAAGAAGAAAATGGTAGTCATGCATCCCTTGCCTCGTCTGCAAGACATTCAGTAAGTTATTATTAGGTGACAGTGATTCATACAACATCAGAAAATTCAATAATAATTAGACCTTTTTCCAATTTTACATCATGAAAGGGGGAAAAATCGGACAAAAAAAAAAACTTATTCTTCTCTGATTGATGTCAAATTACTGTGATGTTACAATTGGAGTATTAGTTTCATAATGAGAACTTCAGCAAAAAGCACTTTTCCGATATAAGGCCCCATACATATTTAAGATCGCAAAGAAGTCTATTAAGACAATGTGTGCAATGATGTATAAGCATTTTTGATAGGGGAATGAATAGTTTGGAAGAGAAATGTTCATCCCTCACTGTTTTCACTAGATTTCAGTACCCCTAGAAAGGCTTTCAAAATGAAATTTATGGTAGCTTTTCTCCTCTTCATGAGTACAGTCCTTGGCGGGGACAGTTTGTTTGGAAGATTCTCCAGTAAGCAATCTAAGAACAGCACTTTTATTGGATCACTTCAGTTTTCTGTAACCTTGGCAACCACTGTATGAGTGAAATGGTGCTGATATGTTGTATTGTGTATTGATCAAAAGCTGTACAACACAGTCATTATAGATGATATTGAACAACAGCCGAACCAATTACATAGTGTGGCACTCACGATATACTCTTGTTATTATGAGTTATATGGTGTGGCACTCATGATATACTCTTGTTATTATGAGTTATATGGTGTGGTACTCATGATACACTCTTGTTATTATGAGTTACATGGTGTGGTACTCACAATATACTCTTGTTATTACGAGTTATATGGTGTGGTATTCACGATACACTCTTGTTATTACGAGTTACATGGTGTGGTATTCAAGATATACTCTTGTTATTATGAGTTATATGGTGTGGTACTCATGATATACTCTTGTTATTACGAGTTATATGGTGTGGTCCTCATGATATACTCTTGTTATTATGAGTTACATGGTGTGGTACTCACAATATACTCTTGTTATTACGAGTTATATGGTGTGGTATTCACGATACACTCTTGTTATTACGAGTTACATGGTGTGGTATTCAAGATATACTCTTGTTATTATGAGTTACATGGTGTGGTGCTCAGGATATACTCTTGTTATTATGAGTTACATGGTGTGGTGCTCAGGATATACTCTTGTTATTATGAGTTACATGGTGTGGTATTCACGATATACTCTTGTTATTATGAGTTACATGGTGTGGTACTCACGATATACTCTTGTTATTATGAGTTACATGGTGTGGTCCTCATGATATACTCTTGTTATTATGAGTTACATGGTGTGGTCCTCATGATATACTCTTGTTATTATGAGTTATATGGTGTGGTACTCATGATATACTCTTGTTATTATGAGTTACATGGTGTGGTACTCACGATATACTCTTGTTATTATGAGTTACATGGTGTGGTCCTCATGATATACTCTTGTTATTATGAGTTACATGGTGTGGTCCTCATGATATACTCTTGTTATTATGAGTTACATGGTGTGGTACTCATGATATACTCTTGTTATTATGAGTTATATGGTGTGGTACTCATGATACACTCTTGTTATTATGAGTTACATGGTGTGGTACTCACAATATACTCTTGTTATTACGAGTTATATGGTGTGGTATTCACGATACACTCTTGTTATTACGAGTTACATGGTGTGGTATTCAAGATATACTCTTGTTATTATGAGTTATATGGTGTGGTACTCATGATATACTCTTGTTATTACGAGTTATATGGTGTGGTCCTCATGATATACTCTTGTTATTATGAGTTACATGGTGTGGTACTCACAATATACTCTTGTTATTACGAGTTATATGGTGTGGTATTCACGATACACTCTTGTTATTACGAGTTACATGGTGTGGTATTCAAGATATACTCTTGTTATTATGAGTTACATGGTGTGGTGCTCAGGATATACTCTTGTTATTATGAGTTACATGGTGTGGTGCTCAGGATATACTCTTGTTATTATGAGTTACATGGTGTGGTATTCACGATATACTCTTCTTATTATGAGTTACATGGTGTGGTACTCACGATATACTCTTGTTATTATGAGTTACATGGTGTGGTCCTCATGATATACTCTTGTTATTATGAGTTACATGGTGTGGTACTCACGATATACTCTTGTTATTATGAGTTATATGGTGTGGTACTCATGATATACTCTTGTTATTATGAGTTATATGGTGTGGTACTCACGATATACTCTTGTTATTACGAGTTATATGGTGTGGTCCTCATGATATACTCTTGTTATTATGAGTTACATGGTGTGGTACTCACAATATACTCTTGTTATTACGAGTTATATGGTGTGGTATTCACGATACACTCTTGTTATTACGAGTTACATGGTGTGGTATTCAAGATAAACTCTTGTTATTATGAGTTACATGGTGTGGTGCTCAGGATATACTCTTGTTATTATGAGTTACATAGTGTGGTGCTCAGGATATACTCTTGTTATTATGAGTTACATGGTGTGGTATTCACGATATACTCTTGTTATTATGGGTTACATGGTGTGGTACTCACGATATACTCTTGTTATTATGAGTTACATGGTGTGGTCCTCATGATATACTCTTGTTATTATGAGTTACATGGTGTGGTCCTCATGATATACTCTTGTTATTATGAGTTATATGGTGTGGTACTCATGATATACTCTTGTTATTATGAGTTACATGGTGTGGTACTCACGATATACTCTTGTTATTATGAGTTACATGGTGTGGTCCTCATGATATACTCTTGTTATTATGAGTTACATGGTGTGGTACTCACGATATACTCTTGTTATTATGAGTTACATGGTGTGGTACTCATGATATACTCTTGTTATTATGAGTTACATGGTGTGGTCCTCATGATATACTCTTGTTATTATGAGTTACATGGTGTGGTCCTCATGATATACTCTTGTTATTATGAGTTACATGGTGTGGTACTCACGATATACTCTTGTTATTATGAGTTACATGGTGTGGTACTCATGATATACTCTTGTTATTATGAGTTATATGGTGTGGTCCTCATGATATACTCTTGTTATTATGAGTTATATGGTGTGGTAGTCACGATATACTCTTGTTATTATGAGTTACATGGTGTGGTCCTCATGATATACTCTTGTTATTATGAGTTATATGGTGTGGTACTCACGATATACTCTTGTTATTATGAGTTATATGGTGTGGTACTCACGATATACTCTTGTTATTATGAGTTATATGGTGTGGTCCTCATGATATACTCTTGTTATTACGAGTTTTATGGTGTGGTACTCACGATATACTCTTGTTATTACGAGTTACATGGTGTGGTATACAAGATATACTCTTGTTATTACGAGTTACATGGTGTGGTATTCAAGATATACTCTTGTTATTACGAGTTACATGGTGTGGTATTCAAGATATACTCGTTATTATGAGTTATTTTGTATGGTGCTCACGATATATTCTTGCTATTACGAGTTATATGGTGTGGTCCTCATGATATACTCTTGTTATTATGAGTTACATGGTGTGGTACTCATGATATACTCTTGTTATTATGAGTTATATGGTGTGGTCCTCATGATATACTCTTGTTATTATGAGTTATATGGTGTGGTCCTCATGATATACTCTTGTTATTATGAGTTATATGGTGTGGTAGTCACGATATACTCTTGTTATTATGAGTTACATGGTGTGGTACTCACGATATACTCTTGTTATTGTGAGTTATATGGTGTGGTACTCATGATATACTCTTGTTATTACGAGTTACATGGTGTGGTGCTCACGATATACTCTTGTTATTACGAGTTATATGGTGTGGTCCTCATGATATACTCTTGTTATTATGAGTTATATGGTGTGGTACTCACGATATACTCTTGTTATTATGAGTTACATGGTGTGGTACTCACGATATACTCTTGTTATTGTGAGTTATATGGTGTGGTACTCATGATATACTCTTGTTATTACGAGTTACATGGTGTGGTACTCACGATATACTCTTGTTATTATGAGTTATATGGTGTGGTAGTCACGATATACTCGTTATTATGAGTTATATGGTATGGTGCTCACGATATACTCTTGTTATTACGAGTTACATGGTGTGGTATTCAAGATATACTCGTTATTATGAGTTACATGGTGTGGTACTAATGATATACTCTTGTTATTACGAGTTACACGGTGTGGTCCTCATGATATACTCTTGTAATTATGAGTTACATGGTGAAGTACTAACAATATAATTCTTGTTATTGTGAGTTACATGGTGTGGTACTCATGATATACTCTTGTTATTATGAGTTATATGGTGTGGTCTTCATGATATACTCTTGTTATTATGAGTTACATGGTGTGGTACTCACGATATACTCTTGTTATTGCGAGTTATCTGGTGTGTTACTCACGATATACTCTTGTTATTACGAGTTATATGGTGGGGTACTCACGATATACTCGTTATTATGAGTAATATGGTATGGTGCTCACGATATACTCTTGTTATTACGAGTTACATGGTGTGGTATTCAAGATATACTCGTTATTATGAGTTATATGGTGTGGTACTCACGATATACTCTTGTTATTACGAGTTATATGGTGTGGTACTCATGATATACTTTTGTTATTACGAGTTACATGGTGTGGTACTCATGATATACTCTTGTTATTATGAGTTACATGATGTGGTACTCACGATATACTCTTGTTATTACGAGTTACATGGTGTGGTACTCACAATGTACTCTTGTTATTTGCAGTCCCGACTTTGACAACGATCCTCGATCAGCGTATTTCAGACAAGCCGATAAAGCATAGATTTTACGGAAAATTATTGAAATGTGGAAATACGACAGCATCTTAATAAGATTGAAATGTCAAAATAATAGAAGAAACTTTTGTAAAACAGTTTGTAATGAAGCCCAACTTATGTTTCAAAGTTAGATATTGTTAATGTGTAAGCATTTTGTGGGGAAAAATTTTACCAATCAAATGTCAAGTAAAAGTTGTTATTATTAAGGTAAAGAAAGTCCGTCTTCAACATGTGTGAATACAAATATTGACATTTATTTTAATAATTGTGATAAAACATTAGTTCATTGTTGATTCAGATTGATGTGTTGTAGATCTGGAAACAAAGGAGTAGATACGTTTTATATAACAAATTGGCCCCGTAGAATGGTGAAGTTTTGTTTTGTTTAATAGTTTGATACTATTGATACTTATGAGCAAACTCGTACTCCTACACATAGATGTGCTTGCAATGAAAACGTTTACGAGATCTGCTTATTGATAATGACACAAGAACCGTTTAAACCTATACCAGTATCCGTTTTTTTTTTCGTTTTTACAATTTTTTATGAAATTAAATTCAAAGTTTACTATGAGCACAGCCCTCGAGCAACATCATACTTACACTGTTGATACATTTTATCCTAAAGAATATTTTCACGTATGTCTCAATGTAACATGATAAGTATTCTGCTAATATGCATGTTTGTATCAGTTACTGTAATCACAATTAACTTGATTATACTTATTGTATATTATGCATCTTAAACTGATAATTGTAATTTTTTATTTCTAAAATAATACTAATATTATCAATTAACTCGTTATTTCGAGATCTTTTCTCGTTATTTCGAGATCTTTTCTTGTTATTTCGAGATAATTAACTCGTTACTTCGAGATAAATAACTCGTTATTTCGAGATCTTTTCTCGTTATTTCGAGATAATTAACTCGTTATTTCGAGATCTTTTCTCGTTATTTCGAGATAAATAACTCTTTATTTCGAGATCTTTCTCGTTATTACAAGATAATTATCTCGATATTTTGAGATCTTTTCTCGTTAATTCGAGATAATTAACTCGTTATTTCGAGATCTTTTCTCGTTATTACGAGATAATTAACTCGTTATTTCGAGATCTTTTCTCGTTATTTCGAAATAAATAACTCATTATTTCGAGATCTTTCACGTTATTACGAGATAATTATCTCGATATTTCGATATCTTTTCTCGTTATTTCGAGATAATTAACTCGTTGTTTCGAGATAAATAACTCGTTATTTCGAGATAAATAACTCGTTATTTCGAGTTTTTTTTACATAATTTCCAGATAATGATCTCCGTATTTCGAGAGAATTATCTCGAATAACGAGAAAATATATAATTTTTTTTCTTAGTGAGTCTAATGGGCTTTCGTACATAATAGTTTTAAATATCGAAATTATTATTTATATACTGAAACTTCTTTAAACTTCTCCGTCAGTCAGTTACAAATAGCATTAGGTGATTGTTTAGATATCAAAGTACTAGTATATAAAAATTTTTGTACTTATCCAATTCATAAAGAAAATAGATAAAGTATGTACTAAGAAAATAAATGCTTTCCAATTGATTTATATCAATATCTTTCTTTCCCTCTTTCAGTATGCATGTATGTACGAACGCACATGTATGTACGCACGAACATGCATGACGGTATGCACGTATGGATTTATAAAGGACTTTGCAGCCATTAACTGCGGTCCTAATGTTAAGGGAGGAAATAAAACATATTCACACAATAATGACGTAAAGAACAATGAAACTTTCTCATGACGTCATAAGTTTGCTAACGTTCAACGTCGTTTCTAACTCTGTCTACTACTAACGCAAGGGTGGATCCAGGATTTTTTCAGGGGGGGGGGGGGGCGGGGGTTGGATAAAAAGTTCAGTCTGAAAACCCGAATATATATTAACGAGTACTCGTGCGGAGCTGAAGTCACCGACATTGAAGCCAGCGATGAATCGTTAGTGCCAAAGTCCGATATAGATCTACCAGAGTCTGACATGACTCATACTGAAGTGATGGTCATTGTTAAAAACTGAGGAACTTTGCATTGACTGAAGACGATCGGTATCTGAGTCTAGTAATGGAAATACATGCAACTAAAGGTCCCAAACACCACTAGCACATTGGTTATTTATATATGTTCCGTACCGGGTTGTAGATAGTACTCTTTCCCACTCCCCGTTCATTCTTTGAAAACCGGACACCTGTCCAAAGCGGACAAAATAGCTGTCCCGATGACTGTCCAGTTTGGACAGTTTTCACTGTATATATCTTCATTAACGATCCTTTGTTTATATTTATAATGAATTTAATACATGGCAAATCCACACGAAAATCAACACGGACGTTGAATTTAATTCTCTGATATAATTTAAAAGATATGCCAATGGCGAGACCTGCAAATGTACGTTCCTAGGTCGTACAACCTTAATGATTCCTTGGCATATTTCGGTTTAAATAGTACAAAGATTTTAAATGTTGTTGTCTTAAATTCCTTAACCGTAGATGGTAGCCGTTATGATATTGTTAAAACGTTACCGTTCAAGCCCCGCGGAAGCCTCCACGATACAGTACCGGGTTTTTTGTTGTTGTTGTTTTTTGTTTGTTTGTTTGTTGTTGTTGTTGTTTTTTTTTTATTTCAAGAAGGCGTTGTTTTTAAATTTCATTTTAATCAAAAGGAAAAGCATCAGAGAAAGTATCGATGGGGCATGCATTTGGTACTGTGGAAATAAAATCTGTATTAAATACGCATATACATTACTTTTACTAACAATGCTTCGAAAATTCCACGGGGGTCTGGATACGGAAGTTAAAAACGTCTTCCAGCGTCAAGGTGCCCGTTTCGAGGAAGGCTTGGCACGTAAAAGACCCCTCTCTTGGCATGGTGAGGGTGCCCGGAAGGAGGACCAATCAATGCAGTCTTCATGACTATGTCCCGTCACTATATGGCTGAAATGTCGCTGAACTCGCGTTCACAGTGATGTTAAACTACACTAAACCAAAACCAAACCAAATCTCCTTGATTTAGATGAGGAGCCGTATGTTAGTCTTTACTTTTGAATACATATAGGATCCTATTTACAAAGAATCATTCTTAGAATTTAGTTTTGTACAATCAAACATTCAACCAGGCTTAATGATTATGTGTATGGAATCTTCTGAGCTGTCATAACTTATTTTGCTGGATGTTTTGCTTTACATTAAAACCAACTGTAAAAAAGATTTGCCAACATCAGCAACGCATTTGGAAAAAAAAGTGCTTTTTACATGCAGAAAGGTTGGTCGAATTATTCACTCTCTTTGACATTAGTAAATACCGGTACTTTAGGTCAAAACTCTTGATATACTGCACAATCTAACTGGATCTTCCGTACCATTTATTATACCCCTCGCAAACGAAGTTTGGTGGGAAGGGGGAGGGGTAAAGGAATCACCATGTCCGTCCGTCCGTCCCAATTGGTGTCCGCTGCATAACTTTTGTACCGTAGGACTAAGGATGATCAAACCTGATATGTGCATACATCATGGGAAGGGGATGTGTCATACCAAAATTAGGTCACTGGACCTCTTTGATAGTACAACCTGGGCCACTTCGTGTCCGGAGCATAACTTTTGAACCATAGCACTTAGGTTTATCAAACCTTACATGTGGATGCATAATGGGAAGGGGATGTGTCATGTACCTAAACTAGGTCATTGTGACCTTGACTTTGACCTCTATAATAGTAGATAGCACCTAGGATTATTATACCTGCTCTATGGATGACTCATGGGTTGTCATAAAGTAATGAATTATTGCATGTCTCCACTTTGTTGTCGCGGGGGGTATTTGTCCTGTTAGGACAGCTCTAGTTAAAATTGCAATATACTATGTGTTTGGTTCTATTAAAGTCATTTTGCGCCTTTTGTATTAGCACCGTTATCATACCAAACGGCGATAAAGCGACGTCATGACGTCAAATGACATCAACACTAAAGCGTTCCATCATGAGAAGACCACAGAGATGTTATTTTTGAACGCTTGTACAAAGGGTTTTCGAAAAGAATGTTCTAAAAATCTTCCTTTATGAATCCAAAACACTTTTATTTTAATTCGGTATAGGGCCGAATTTAGTAGAAAACGTACCTACTCCTTTCTTCAATCTGTATGCCCTAAATAGGCTCTTAAAGAGGCCAGGTAAGAGGATTTTACCGAGTTCTATAAGTAGGTCATAAATATATCAACTTGTCCTGCATCAGTCCATTGTCGTGTCAAGATTCATCTTCTTGGAATAGATTTAATGTTTCAAAGGGCCATAATAGTATTGATAAGAAAAACAATTTAGACCTTGATATTTAACATGATATAAGGAAGATAATACTGTATAAACTGCTTCTTGTCGGATTTTCATTTTGACGTTAACACTTGACTTTTGATGCTGCCGTAGAACGACAAAAATCAGAGCGGCTATCTATTTAGACAAAAGAGATAACTTGATTATGAAGAAGGTTTATGGTAATGTAAATACAAATTCTCTAATCAAAAGATCAAGATGCAGTGAAGATTATATTAAGAGAGATGCACAAGTTTTAAGAGCTCGCATCTTGATTTTGAATTTTTATATTTCGTTTAATTTCTCCTCTTACGCCATAATGTGAATCAGAATCTCCCTTTTTTAGTGTTGATATTATGATTATATATACATTTATCTTGTTCACGTAAAATTTGTGTTCAAAGCCCCGAGATGTTTTGTTAATATTGTTAGTCTTGATGATCTAGACCCTCGTGTAACTTGCCAACATGTATGGTACATTTGAATTTAGATACCTCTCACTTGTATTTTGTGTAATACTGCATTGAGAAAGTCATATCTGATGCATTTATGTAGAGTTGTATTTAGTATCATTGCCATAAATAAACATGTTGTGTTCTTACCAAGAATAGTTTACAAATAATCTTTATATCTGTTGACATTTGCTGATGCCTTATTCTAAATGGGTATAAGAATGAACAAATACAAAATGAATGTTGTTTCTTTGGTCAAAATTTGTTTCAAGTATAGAGTAAAAATAAAAATAAAAACCAAAAACACCCTCCCAACCCCCCCCCCCCCCAAAAAAAAAAAAAAAAACAAGAGAGAGGAAATTATATACAGTTAATGAATCTGTATTTATTGAGTAGTATTTACTCTCGTTATATGAAATTCCTTGGGATCAAGAGAAATGGGTATAATTATCTGGAATTCCACTTGTCCACTTCAGTTCATTTGAATGTTACGTTAGAAGTGTAACGTTTGACTAATCCAGAAATTCACGTATTAGTGATGGAGCATTTTGTCGTTACAATTTATTTGTTTACATGTATCCAGGTTTGTTCTTGATTTACTTTGATATATCTACTATGTTTATTCTTTGTTCAATGTTATTGATTAATCGTTACTTTATTCCTTATGTTTATAAATAAACAATTTGAATGTATTCTGTAATGAAAGTGTACCCAGTGGTAAAGACATTAAGGTAAAAGATTAAATAATTAATAAATTTATGTACACGACTCCGTTGTTTTTTAGCCATAGCATCTTGTAGAACTGTAAAATGCTAGACATTACTACTTTTATGCTGATGGCTGATGCAATGCAGAGAAACTTGGACTTGTGTAACACACCCGCCTGAAGCTGTGAGGGATCCTCTAAATGCTTCTTAATTTGGTTTTCACTATCTCATCCAAAAGACCAGACACGTGAGGGACTCGAACCTCACACCTCACAAACCAAGCACTTTGCTGATTGAGCTATGACAACTTGCCTTATAATGTTTTTTTTTTTTTTGGGGGGGGGGGGGGGGGTGGTATTGTTTAAAGCAACTCCAAGATTATTGTACTAGCTTATGATTGATTGATTGCATTAGTTTATGTGATGGTGACAGCAGCCTGGTGCATTGCTTCATAATTTTGTCCTATGCTACAGACCTGTCTATGGGAGGTAGTGAGGGATCTTTAATGTGCCTATGTATACCACGTGCGGGGCCTAGGTATATACTGTCTCATCCTAAGGACAGGTAGGGAACCTTGAGAAGATCAATCGGCTTAAAATTCAGAGCCAACTGTCGGATCAAACCATGGGTCTCAGATTTGAAGTGAAGCATGATACCACTGGATTTACCTGGCCCCACATCATGTTATGAAAGGACGAGTTGTTTAATGCTGTTGATAATGCGTCTCTTCAACTTATTTCGGTAACGTTGTCATAAGGTTTTGAGATCCCAAAGTTACCAGGCCTCTTCCTGTTGTCATATTAAGTTACAAAAGGTTTTGGTACTCGAAAAATCTGAAAAGAATTATTGACTACTAAATGTTACCAACATGTATGAAGTAAGCCCCAGAGGTCATGATTCTGAAACTTCAAAATTTGATTGGTCTAGTGTGGCTGGGCTTCAGTCACAATAAAATGTAATAGTTAGGACATTTTCTACAGCGAAATATCTTCCGATTCTTTTCTGTCCTCTAAATGTGAATTCAATCACAGTGTATGTTGTCACATGCAAGATATTTCACTCCTTGGGGTAGGCATGTATAAATTAAGCCCATAGTGGGGACATATATCGCGAAAGCGTGGGAAATTAAATCTCATTCGTCGATCCCAAAAACTTCAACCTTGGTCATAACTTTTTAACAATAAGACTTAGGGCCTTCATATTTGGCATGCGGGTCCCTAATTGCAATACCTTTCGGTTGGTACCAAAATTTATTATCATGTGACCTTGACTGTAACCTTTGACCTACTTCAATATAACTTTTTAATCGAAAGACATGGGGCCGTCATATTTGACTTGCGAGTCCCCGATGGCGATACCTTTCTGTTGGTACCAAAATTTCTATCGTGACCTTGACCTTTGACCTACTTCAATGTAACCTTTTAACCGTAAGACGTAGGGCTTTCATATTTGGCATGTGCATCCCTAGTTGTAGATGCATGAAGACATGCACAACCATGAATATATGTCACAGATCACTGCAGCCTTACTGATGAACCTCGATAGCGGGGGACCCCAATTCTCTGAATTTGCTTCTTTACAACATGCTCTAGTTGGTATATTGTTAAGAATAAAATAGCGGAAACCGAGTTCTCATTTCATGGTATGCATAGCATGTACAAGATCGCCTCATGGCTTAGAAGGGCCTATTGCCAAGGTCTACATATCGGTGTATTGCATCAGGCAGATACTGTAACCAGGTAAGATCAAATCGGTCTTAAGTAAAACATCAATCCAATGAGCAAGCATAAATTTTTATACCCAACCAGAGGTCAATGACCTTGGTGTAATTTGAAAGGGCTTTATTAATGGAGTATGCATGCCAAACATAATTGGTTCATAAATTATGGCATACAAGGCAAATTTTGAAAGCACGTCAAAGGACATGGTCAAGGTAATGAGATCAGTGATCTTGGTGTAACTTGAAAGGGCTTTCTAATTGGTGTATGAATGCCAAATATGAAGTCACTGTCTCTCATGGTTCAAAAGTTATGGCAAATAAGGCGAATTTTGAAATTTAGATCAAAGGTCGCGGTCAAGGTTATGAGGTCAATGAGCTTAGTGTATTTTGAAAGGGCTTTATTTGTGGAGTACGCATGCCAAATTTGAAGCTTCTATCTCTCATGGTTCAAAAGTTTTGGTGAAAGTTAAAGCTGACAACAGGCAGACAGGCTGTCGTGTCAATGATAGATCTCGAGTTCAGTCTTCAATGTGATGACTGGATTTTTTAACATGTATCTTTATACAAATCATCTTCGTCTACCTCCATTTAGCAATATATGGAAACCTGTTTCTGCCTTACTTACCTGCAAACAGTCTGTCATATCACAATCTTGATGAACAACAAACATCAGATAAAAAATCCTGCCAAGGAGAGTCAATATAACGACACCAAACCATTTCAGAATTTAATACTTTTGTATTGGAAATGAATTACAATTATATACAAATTTAATTAACAAAACATTTGAACCAATTTATGGAATAGAACAAGAACAACTTGTGAATCACATTTAAAATCAACTACTAAAAGATATTGAGCAATAAGCCTCTACATAACCGAAATAAAATCTAACCCACTGTTATAACAGGAACAAATGTAACATTGTAATAAATGTCTGTATTCTACAGTAACACTTGTTCAAACTTACTTGAAATTCTGAAATTAACTTTAAATGTTACTGAACATTAGCTATAATAAAGAAACATACTTTGGAGAAATTTCAGCAAATTTTTATGGGAAATTGCATGCCATAATAAAAAAAAAAAAACACTAAGGTAATGGCAATGATAAATTTAACTTTGTTCAGTGATTTTGCATATCTAATTACATGTATATGCACAAACCAATAATAAATTCCTTAAATGTAAGTTTGATTTTAGCAATGCTTGAGAGTTTGACACTAAAAGGAAATGAAAAAAAAAATATCTACACATTAGGCAGTGATCATATAGTGTACCAGATCTGGAAATAAAAACTTTTCTACTCTGCATCATGAAGTTCATTGGAACCTATACATTTACATTAACAGAATGTAAAGATACAAAACTTATATTTTGCATAAAATAATTCTGAATATACTGCACTTATGCTAAGAAAAGTTGGAATGAAAATCATTCACTTTGTTCCAAATTTGTGAATTAAATACTCTATCACGTAAGTGGTGTATTGAGATTTCTTCCATCATTTTGTGAAACTAAAACTTGCTTTATGTATTCTAATGTATGCAAAAGGATTGTGTAACACATTAATTTGAAAAAAAAATTTAAAGTGAGAGACACTTTCATCAAGTTTGATCATAAATCAAACACAAGTCGATATAATTTTTTTTTCTACACTATCAAACCATTGTAAAAAAGTTCCAAGAACAATAAAACAAATTTATAAAAATAGTATTTCATTCATTTGCACATTGTAAAACAGATCTGCAAAGATATGCACCATTTAAAATAATATTCAATTAAAACATGATTTCAGAGGAAACATATCATTCATTCTTTTCAGCCAATGTTTGTTAATTAGGGCCTGAAAGAATTAAAACCATTTAATGCTCCCATAAAGTTATCATTAAACTTAACTGGACCTTTTTTTAAAATAATTCAAAACTTTGTCCATACTTTGGACTCAAAACAAATTATAAAACAGTGGAAAAAAAATAACAGCATTAAAGCATTTACATGCCAGTCAACCACTTGATTTTTATTCATTGAATAATCATTCTGAGTTATCAAAGTGGGGGAGAATGTGGTATAAAATACCATCATTAATCTCTTCCTTTTTAAATTCTTGATTATTACAAGCTTTCATCGACTCAGCTTTAAAAGAAGAGTAAATTGGAAAACCTAGAGAAAACCTTAACATCAAACTCTGGCTATACTCTGGCAAAAATTTTATGAATTGCCTAGGACAGGAATTGAACACTGATGTATACTAGATGTGAAGGGTTGAAATATCATCACAGCAACACGCCTCCTTAATAACATAAAGGTTCCTCACAATACACTTCTTTGATATATATAAAAAGACGCCTAAAACTAGAAATGTATTTTCAACATTTCTAAAGTACTTTAGTTTGTAATTTATAAAATACAGAAATCTTCAAAGGTTTGTCAAATTGTCAAGTTTGATAACTTTTTTTTTTTTTTGAAAATCTTGCTCTGACGTAGCATCAAAGCAGAAACTGAGTGTGAGTAGACAGACAGAAAATTCTACTTCCATGATGAAGTCCGACTACTTTTCTCCAGGAAAATAGCAACATAGCACAGAAAGAAATTCATTCAAATACTTTCCATACAAAATAATAAAACATATATACAATTAGAAAATAATAATTTTCTGAATCTACTAAAAAAAAAAAATATTTATAATAACCAATTTGAATAGTACATTTGAAAGAATTACAATTGGTTTTTAAAGACTTGATTCACTCCATAGCATCGACTGAATTTTACTGTCTAGAATAATCAAGAAAAAATCAATTTGGTGCTGTAATTGAGAAATACAAAAGTCTACTTATAAATGCATAGCATATCAAACGTCATTTTTTCCAGTAAGAACATGTTTACAGGATAAAAAAGTTCATGTGATCAAAGCATTATCATTTTTTTATAATCAATTCTAGACCAAGTTATACAATGAATACCATACTGGCCTACTGCATTAGCATTGGCAAAAAGTGATTTTTAGGAATGTATGCACATGCATCAAATGCACGAAAACAAAAAATTTGAATTTCTATTCTTTGAAAAGAATCTAAATTTTAAAAACAGGTTGACTATATTCAACCTTCTCTAAAAAAAATGCATTTGTTAATAGAATATCCCCGTCAACATTGTTTTGGGAGGTGTTCAAGGTAAAAAATGCTTGACCTTATTTGCACTTTTGGCCCATGTATGTTAAATACAACATCTTTATATCACTTATGGATCACAGTTATAGGCAAGGCTTCAGTGATAATAGAAATATGGACCAAAAACTTTATGACCAATGTCCATTAACATTTGTTTTCAGAAACTGAAAATTTAAAAAAATTGTTTTCATCTACAGTTGTATAATTAATGCAAAACAAACTTAAAACATAGTGGCTCAAGTTACCTCTTTCATTAACTTTAACACCTACAATTAGATAGAAGATAAAGACATTTTTAATATGCTAAGACAACAAGGAATTTACGGCCTCTGCCGTTGCATCGCTGATCTCCCCCTCGCTCACTAACGATGGAGAGGTGATGAACACATTCCCACTGCTTGCCTGTAACTGTCCACTCTCGAGCAGCTGCGTAATCAAGTCAGGTGACATCCCGTCAGGAACATTGATTATAACATTGGCTTGGTCATTGGCATTGTTTACTATCTGAGGCACAGTTTGAACTTCATTTGAATTTTGTGGCGTGGCTGCATTTTTACCTACAGAAGTAACTTCTGGAACCATCTGACCTTGATTTAGGAACATTGCATCACCTACAGTGAGGGTGTACGATTGTTTGCCTTTTGTGGCGTTGGTTAGTAACGAAGATACTTTCTGCGAAGTTCCTTTTTTTATTCTACCCCTTACAATGGGTTTAACATTTGCTTTACTAAGGAATTCTTGTTCCTCATCCGGCTCTGACTCCACCATATGACCGGATTCCATCACCTGATTTTGAACTTCTTGTAGCTCGTTTGTTTTCAACACTGTCATCTTGTGTTTAGTAGTCATCTTGTGTTTGTTGAACTTTGTAAGATCTACAAAACCTATTGCGCAATAGTTACAATGATATGGTTTTCGAGCCAGGTGGGATTTCTTGTGGGTATTCAGAGCAGACGGCATTGTGAAACTTTTACCACAGATGTTACATTCCCAAGGTCGATGTCCGGTATGGAGTCGTACATGTCTCATGTACACATGTTTCTGACCCATCATTGTCCCACAGTGCTCACAAGTGTAGACTTTCCATTTCAATTTTTTGGCTTCCTCTGGTGTGATGTGATATAACAGCATGTGGTTACGAACTCCTTCGATGGATTTGAATTTTTTGTCGCAGAATGTGCACTTGTGTCGGTTAAGCCCCTGGTGACGCCTTATGTGACACATTAGTGTGCTATGCATCTTGAAGCACATTCCGCATGTATCACATTGATATGGACGCGACTCCTTGTGGCTGATCATGTGTACCTTTAACTTGCCACGGTGCTTGAAACCCTTTTTACAAACATGGCAGAAAAAGCGGAACTCTCTACTATGTTGAACAACGACATGTGCATCTAGGTCAGCTTTGCTGTTGAAAAGTTCCCCACACAGAATGCAGTTGTTAACTTTTGGATCTGAAATGGACGAAGGTATCCAAATCATTCAGAAATTGAGAAGTATAGTCTTTCAAACAAAAAGTGACATGTTGTAAACACATCTAGACTGTTCTTATTGGACAAATACCCACCCAGTAAAGTGGTACAACAAAAAACTTGGTCTAGGCTCACTGTGACCTTGACCTAGAAAGTGACTTTGGGTCAAAGTCATAACTTTAGTATATAGTAGTTACATAGATGTGATAAATTAATTTTACAGCTTCTTAATCAATCAGACAGGTGGACATGGTGAAATTTATACATCCTCCTGGAAAATCCAAATTATATCATATATAAATTGCTATCTTTCCAAGATAATGCATCACACATCCATAGACAAACACTTATCCAAGTTTTATTATATCCATGACAGGTAAATCATCGAAAACTTTGCATCTAAGACAAAGCAGAGACCTATATACAATTAAAAGATAACTTTATTGAGGATTCACAACTTTTTAGATAGAGAGTACAGTCTACAAATTAAACATATTGAGAGAAGTTTCAGATCTATATCGCCCTATTATTTAATAAATGATTGTCTTGTTTTGGTACTTGACCTGGATGTGCAACTTTATCTTCGGCAAACTATAACTGTTTCAAATCCATACATGGGGTCAACTTTGGGATTTGAAATCATTAAATGCCTGATGTCATAAGGATAGTTCAACTGATTATCGGTATTGTTTTACATAACTTCACAATTTTTTCATGTATACATGTATGATGACATCATCTGCTTGATGCATTACATATAAATTCATAACTTTATAATGGACCCACCCAAAGCAGTAAGGGATATTTATATGCCATGCACAGGATCTAATTTTTTTTTCTGTCTCGTCTGAAAGACAAGACACTGGTGTATCTGCAGCAGGAATCACACCCAGGACCTATCAATCACAAGCCCAGCACGTCATCCACTGAGTTACAATGGTTCTACAGTAGTTTTAATAAAGTTCATAATGAGACTATAGAGAAATGATGCATAGATCACTATACGGTTGGGGGGGGAGAGAAAGGGGGCAGGCTAGGTGTAGTGGTTAAGCACTTTGATTTGTGGCAAAGATGATTCAAGTTTGATTCCCAGATTGCTCCACTATGTTTGAGAGGTTGGTCACCTCCTGCTTACATGTTGCAATACGATAGAAAAATTGTAGAAAGCGACGTTAAACACCCATTAACAAACTGAAATAGTTCCTTTATATTTGTTGATTTTCGGCCCTTGACAAAAACTCTCTCACATTTCGCATATTGATCAAACTTCTAATCTGAGTCCTTGATGTTAGAGAGTGGACTGTTTTACTAATGGACTATTTTCACATTTTACTTGATCTAATGAGCTGTAATGCCATGCACTATATTTTCCAGGATTTCGTTATGATGTTATGGTCTACATTACAACCACATAGTAAAATAATGCAGGTATGTACCCAAAAACATCATATGTAGAACATATAGTATGAAAAAAAGTTAGTAGACCCTAGTAGTGTCAAAAATGTATATACCATGAGCAGTTTGCTGATAAAAAATGGGAAATATAATCATAGCCAAGAAGATATGGAAAATTTCTGGCTGTGCATAACATTTATACATAAAATATAAAATGATGCCCCCGGCGGCACCAAAGTCCAAAAAATTAATTTTAGCTCAAAGGTTATTGTCAATGTTAAATGGTCATCAACCTTGGTGTCATTTGAAGGGGTTTCATTAGTTAAGTATGCATGTCAATATAAAGTCTCTATCCCTCACAGTTCAAAAGTTATAGCCAAGGTTAAAGTTGACAACAGACAGACAAACAGACAGGACAAATATGCGTCCTTTATCGATCCCTGGGCATAAAAACAAGATGTGTTTGTGAAACATGAATGCCCCCAGTAGGTCAAAGGTCACGGTCAAGATCACAAGGTCAATGACTTTGTTGTAATTTGAAAGGGCTTTATTAGCGGAGTATGCATGTCCAAAATGTAGTCTCTGTCTCTCACAGTCCAAAAGTTATGGCGAAGGTTAAAGTTGACAACACAAACAAAAAAAACCAAATAGATGGACAAATAAACAAACAGACAGGTCAAAAACAATATGCCCTCCATCTATTGCTCTTGTTTTTTGCTGAAAAAAAAAAACAATAGCTGTAAAAGAGATTGTCATTCATAGAATCAAATTTATCATGCATAATTCTGAATCTTACTTTTCAGATGTTCTTTCTTATGTGTCTCTAAGAGTTCTTCTGTTTCGAAGCTACTCCAGCACAGGTTACATGTATTGGGTGCCGTAGAACTATGATTCTCTCCAATATGCGTATTAAGATCTGACCGACTATCAAATGTCACACCACAGTAACGACAGATGGTTTTCCTCATTTTATGAACATCTTTGTAGTGGACATACAGGTATCGCGCCTGGTCATACCTCTGCCCTAGACGCATTTTCATGAAAAAAAAAAACCAACAATGTTATTTGCATTTCTAGTAAAAATAAGATGTATATGTTTATGAGGAAAACTTTTATATGCAAATTCCTTGATCTTCTTTGCACATCCATCACTTCTCATGTTGAAACCGCCCCCCTCTCCCCCCACTCTCTCATATTTACTCCAACTACAGTTGTATTAAATTTTGAGGAAATATGAAAATTCCTGTTCAATATGCACATCTTCATAATGTGATCTTCTACAATGTTCTTTCTTTGTACCATGTTTCATCAAAATTCCCCAAAGGGTTTAGGAGGAGTTGTAAAGACAAGATTTTTTGGGTAATTTGCTTAGAAAAATCTAAGAAACTGCAACTCTGAGGGCCATAACTCTTGTAAATTTTTTTGGACAGCATTCCCCTTCCAATATGTACATCTTCATACATAAAGTTTCATCAAAATGCCCCCAAGTGTTTAGGAAGATATTTTTAAGATAATCCAAGTCTAAGGGCTGTAACTCCTATAAAATGTTTTTGGACAGCATTCCCCTTCCAATATGCACATCTACATACAACAGGGTTTGACATTAAGGCACGTCTGACTGACACTGTCTAGTGAAAATCAGCAGTGGACGGGTATAAATTTCCATAGATAGCCCGCCAGGATGGATTTGCCGTTGAGCCTATACAATTTTTTATATCTGAATCATTTCATTGTGAATGTTAATGTTATCAAACTGCTATTTATCAGCTCACAGATTCCCAGATGACAAACAAAAGATCAGTATTTAGTATTCAACAATAGCAATAAGTGTTAGGGCCTTTGTGAACGAAATTACAGTGCATCAAACTGTCTAAATGGTTCAAAGGGAAAATATCAAAAGCCATGCACTTTCATATATATATATACAAGTTATGTGAAATAAAGTAACATTTGAAGATGTTTTATGATAAGTAGATGATATTCTTATAATTTATATCGAAATCAACCACTGTTGTAATGCTGTCAATCATATCATTTTATGTTGATAAATTTTAAGAAATCAGATTAGTGATGCTGTTTTGGCGTTTGCTGAATGTTGCAGTGTTTAGATTTTGATGTTATTTGCAGATTGTCTATAACATAATGAGTAACTAATTCTGCTATTTTACCTGATACTGTGGTGATTTACCAGATTTACTTTGATTATTTCTTATTTAAGCATTACTAAATCTTTTGCAGTCTCTTATAACACGAAATACTTTAATATCTGGACTTGAATCACTTCAGCTACATGATGTAAATATGGACCACCTGGATTTGAATTTGGACCTGTATAATTTCCTTAAGGCTGTCCAACTGGGCCACCTCTCCCAAAAGTTAATGTTGAACCCTGTACATGTATAGTGCTCTTTCTTTATACCAAGTTTCATCAAAATCCCTGCAAAGGTTTAAGAGGAGTTGCAAAAACAAGATGGTTTAGACAGATGGACAACAGTGGTATAGCATAATATGTCCACATTTTATGCAGGTGTATAAAAATGATATCCAACTTTAAAATTGATGACAGGAAAAGAATCTGAGCAATACAAATGTCACCAATCTGGCAATCTACCACATAAATATTTCTCAACTAAAACTAAGAAAACTTCTTGGTAAATGAGCTAGTAATATCAATCGAAATTTGAAATCAACATATATAAAACAAATAGCTCACAAGCATGTTATCTAATACATAATGTAAAGAATTTACAAAGGTGACTTCTTGTGAACCAGTCCAACATTAAGAATTAGGCATGAAAAATAAAATGACACTAATTAGAAACTTCGTGAAATATGATATTGTAAATCGAATACAATTTACAGTACTCTTTAAAAAAAGAACATAGTTACCTACCACATTCAGTACACGAGTATTTCACGATTGAGGTCACCGTGGAATGTGAACTTATGTGTTCCTTAAGCTCCTCTTTCGTGTCAAAGAAACCACCACAAACTTGGCAAATGATCTGAAATAAGAACAGAGACTTCAGAGACATTACAAACTGGCAGTAAGACCTACACTTAAACAGAGACGTAGAAGAGATATACGAGGTATGGATCTTCCATCGATCACTGTGTGGGGTTTCAGTGTTGCTCTGTAATTGTACGATCTATCGTCTGTGTTGGATAGAACACCAGCTGACGACAGTGAAAAGGCTGGTTGGTTGACTAGGATTTTATATCTCTGTCACCAATTTTTATACGCCCGTCTTTGATGAGACGTATTATGGCATAGCATTGTCTGTCTGTCCATCTGTCCCGACCTTGAAGGCAGGATACACACAGACCAAACTATTGGGGCTAAGACTGTCAAACTTAATACCTTTACTCCTTATACCAAGACAAAAATGCCTATTATTTTCAAGGTCAGAGGTCTAAAGTCAAGGTAGTAGGAACCCTTGTAGAAAGGATACAGCAAAACGCATTGGGGCAAGAACTGTCAAGCTTCGTACACTAACTCCTCATGCCAAGACGGTACACTTACTCCTCATGTCAAGACTTGGTACACTTAATCCTCATGCCAAGACAAAGACACTCATTGTTTTTCAAGGTCAAAGGTGAAGGTTGTAGTACTACTTCATCAGAAAACCTTGTGGGCAGGATACAGAATGAACTATTGGAGATGGAACAATTTAACAATTTCAGGGGGCAATGTTTCCATACTTTCAAAATCCTCCCCTTCAAACTAAGTGACGGGTGTATTATGCCACGCTAGGCGTTGCTCTTGTTCAGTCAAATCATGACATGGAAGTGGGAGGTAATCCACCTCTTCAATATAGCGGCGTGATCCGGGAATCGAACCCTGATCATCTGCACTGCAAAACAAGCACTTAATCCTTAATTATTACACTAAGTCGGTTTCTCAATTAAAAAGGTATACAAATGTACCTGCCCATACTCATTTCCTTGAGATAACTCCTTATTCTTGAAATCTTTAAAACTTGTAAAGACCAAGAAGCAATATTTTTTAAACATATTTCGGCCCCTTGAAATGCAATATTCTTTCAAAAATTTGACTCCCTTTTTCTTCTTACCCCTAAAACAGTATGAAATCACCTTACCTGCTCTTTTCCATGGATGTCCAGATTATGTCTGTAGAGGGACCAGGCTTGTAAGAATTTGCGTCCGCAGACTCGGCATGTGTACTTGTCCTCCTTGTCAGGATGGAATTTCACTCGATGGCTCGCCAGTCCATGTCGAGTCTTAAATTGTTTTTCACAGTGTTGACATCTTTCGTGATAGAAGAATTTTATGAAAGGGGATTATATCTACATCAAAACAACATGTGCCATGATTTTTTTTCAATAGAAAAAACAGCTCTTGCCTTATTTCTTTTCTCTCCCGACTATCCTCTCAAAATAGTCCTTTTTGTAAAAGCCAGTTTTACTCAAGAGCACTTAAAAATTGCTTGAAAAATCGTCAAACTAAAGTCAGCTTGCAATTACTTTGAAACAGTTAGTATTACATTGAATTGGATTATGGGTTTCCTTACAAATGCAGTCCAAATTTTCCAAAAATGAAGTATATCCTTTCAGCCTTAACCATGCATGGCCGATGTCTTTTTTATATTTCTATTAGCTATCAGAGTACATAGAAGCTATATTGGCAACAAGAGGTAAACAAACCCTTTAACACACCATTTCTTCACCAAGCTGTCGGCTAATAGTGACATAACAATACTATGAATTTTATGGGAAATTTTGCTGTTATGATACATCAAAGGTAAATATGAACACCACCCTCCCCCTCTAACTTTCACTTTACAACTCCTCAATTACAGGAATCTGAATTTTTATTCATAAATCACAAACAGGTAGAAGTATGTGTTGGTAGATCTAACAGTTTACCCTGTTACTTTTTCTACACTGTCACAGCTACAAGCACATACTTGTCCATGTTCTTGATTTATCAAAATCAAGAAAGAGTGAAGATATTTACAAGTGCCATATATCATGAAAATAGTTTTGACCTACTTGTAATGACCCTGATGTAAGGCTAAATGCTTCTCTAATCCTTCCTTAGTACGCAGCACTTTCAGGCATTCATTACATTTATATTCCTCTTTATCCTCTGTACCTTCATCTTTATTGCCATCCTCCTCATCTTTTTCATTCATGTCATCTTCTTTATCATTATCCTCATCAATGAAGTCTTCATCATCTTTTTTTTCCTCAGTCTCATTGTTGTTTCCATTCTGAGATCCACTGTTCTGATCTTCATCTGGGTCAGACAAAACTTCCTCTTTCACCTTCACTTCAGATGTCTGTGAAACACATTTCTCCAGCTGATGAGTAGAAAGCAGTTGTTTGGTTGGGAATGTACGCTGACATTTATCACATTTATGCTTTTCCCCACAAGTTCGCCTATGACGGTTGTACTGAAAAGCCGAACTGAAAAATCTATCACAGAATGAGCACCGAAAACTATTCAGAGATTTGTGTTTATTTCTACAATGAGATTGCAGATCCCTGCTTGTCATAAACTTGCTGTCACACACTTCACAATGATGTACCATGGACACTATCTTCAAATTAGGATGTGTTTTGAGATGATACCTGTAGGAGTTTGACCACTGAAACGTCTTATCACACACTGTGCATCGAAAATTTCCCGCCCTATTTGTTGTTGACGTGTAAATGTCATCCACTAAGAAATCCTTTTCTGTTATTTCAACTGGTTCGCGTTCTAGCATTGCTTTATACCTTGCAGCTCTTTTGGCTTTGGCCGTTTTCTTGGCTTCTTCGGAATTTTGCTCTTCAGAGCCAGATTCTGCATTATAAGTTTCATCTTCATTATTTCCATCACTACCTCCTAATTCAAACTCTTCTATGTCATCTTCATCATCAATTTTAGTTTCAAAGTCTTGAAAACGTTTCGGTTTGATTCCGACTCTCAGAGAATATGGAGTCTTCTTCCCTTCTGTCTTGTTTTCTTCAAGCTTATTTGAGTTTTCTTGTGTGTTAATTTCTTGTTCCTTTCCCGAATTCTGAAGAGAAGAAGGTAGAAAAACACATGCAAATAAACTAAGGAACTACAGAAGGGCCAAACAGAACTGAAAACGGAGAATTTGCTGTACACAAAGTCTACAAGACAACATAAAATATACCATTAATATTCAATTATAGATGAACAGAATGAAGTGATCTCTTTGTCTTACTGATTGTTTAAGAAGAGGTCACTTCTTCTGGATGTATCTAATCACATTATGAATGAACACTAGTTAGAGCTGTGCAACAACTACTACGTCTACTGATTTCGAGGGTTTAATTTCGAAACCTTTATTTTTAGAAAAGCTTCTTTACTTTCTATACTTTTCTTCATTGGGAACAGAAGCATTTTTCCTAATCTCGAATTAACATTAGACTTATTTCTCAAAAGTTTCTAGATATTCTCTGTCAAGACAACTCTAATTTTCCAAAACATCAAGAAGCTAAACCAAGGCTTAAGGCTCGCCTGAAAATGTCTTAAACATGTCAAATTTATGCATAAACTTATCTTTCTTGTCAATTATTTTTTTGTTAACCTTCAGTAAAAAGAAAACAGACATTTTAAAAGAGACTTTAAATCCATGGACTTATTACACCTTTGTTGTGTATTTTGCATTGCAACTGTATACTTCCTCCCAACACCTACCCATCAACCAGCACCTGCCAAACAACACATTAATACACCTTTCAAAATGATTCAGTTTCCTTGAAAGGTATTTTAAAGATATCCATTACGAAATAATGTTTCAAGCTGGATAATGTTAATGTTTGCATAGTTACAAAAATGTATATGTATATCCATGTATCAAAAAGTGCACAAGTACATGTCCTCGGAAAGTGGCCATTCGATAACAAGTTTCCAGGCCTCCCAAAAGTTGATTGGTATTGATAAAACTAGAGTTGTTCTAACGGAACAAATACCCCCCCCCGCCAACAAAATTGAAACATGCAATAATTCATCTAAGGATATATCACTGGTATAAGTGTAATGGATGTCCCACTTGTACATTTCGAGAAACTTGCTTTGTTAAACTTCTTAACCGTATGGACAGGGTGATTCCCATATAACCCGTACACTTTGTTTATGGGGATATAACATTACATTTCTTTCAAGTATGAAAAGCTCAATTTTGCTATTTAAAATGTTGAAATGAAGCGATTTCAACAGTGCTCTACTGAAAACTAACTTGGATATAAATTCTATTGAACACATCATCTGTAAGGATAATAACATAAGAAGTGTGACAGACAGACATGACTGACAGACAGACAAACAACAGACAAAATAATCTGTATGAGTCATTCTAATTCACAGGCTGGTAAGAAAACCATGTAAAATCAATCAATTTTCACTCATTTACTTCATCCACTTCCATCACAAACTCACACTCTTATTTACAAAAAAATAAAATTCTAATACAAAGTACATCCTCTATCCCTTATCCATAAACTTCTTCTTACAACTGAAGCAACTCCCTATTCAACCAAGCTCTCATTTACGACATGCAGTAGTAACCTATCACTTTTTAAACCATTTGCCTATTTCATTTCCACAGAGTGGCTGGCTTGGTGTAGTGGTTACATACTTGGCTTGCGGTACAGACACTCAAGATTACATCAGTCCTTAAGAGGTTGGTTACCTCCAGTTTTCAGCTCAAGATAATTCTTAGAAATTGTTCAAAGCGTTGTAAAAACGCTGATCAACCATTTTTACATTTTACACTTACACACCGGTTATTTCATTTACGTTTTAAGTCGACTTTTTCACTAGCAGTTCCATTTGCCCTCTCTTACGCTTCATTGTACATGTTAACACTCATCGGGTGAAAATGGGGTGGATCATACCTCACAAACCATGGGTTTCACACAATAGTATACACTTAAATATTTTCAAAAGCTACCTTCAAAATCTCACATCAAGATTATATATGTTACATAGCATCAGTTAATATTTAATGATAGAAACGACTACGACTAGAACACCAACAAAAACCAGTAAATTTCCGCAGGTACACTTTCTGTCTTTCCGATCTCCTCAGAATGGGAAGTGAACTAAGGTTTGATAGACTTGTCGTCTTCCTTTTATTCTATTTCTACATACATTTATCTGACAAGAAAAAGGCAATGACAGTATGGTTGAATTGCAAAGCCGATACTTCTAGAAAAATAACTTAACCCTAATGCGTAAGTCACACTGACCTAGTTTCATTTGAGATCAAAAGAACATGTCAAAGTCCTCTTACACGCAACATATCATGTCTTTGATCCTTTGAATTTCTGTAATTTTGCTTCAAAAAGAAACAATATGAATACGCAGAGGGACAGACAGATGGAAATAATCAATCTATAAGATAAAATAACTTTACAATCAAGCCAAAAATCAAAAACAGACCAAATCCTCCATGTTTCCATCCCCTTAATCACCTTTTAATTTATCGAAAAAAAAAGTGAAATATTATTTTGAAAAAAAAATAAGACTTTTAATTAATCATTCCTCTTCTCCTAAATCACACATCCTTTCTCATAGACTAACACCTCCCCTCCACACATACTTCCAGCTGGCTACATTCTGTGTGGGACCTCCCTTACAGAGACTATAAGAGTGGAATATACACATGAATACTTGAAATTCTATGGGTGTAAAATTTTTATTGATTATACCACAAGCAGACAACATATATTGCACACAGTTAACACAAACTGTAATTACTAGTATATAGCACAAAATCAAAATCCAATCCAACAAGCAACTACAAGATTTCAACAAATTCTACATAACCAAGAACATGTCCTTAATATGTCACCTCGTTATACCACACGCTCTGAATTCCTAAGATGACTGAGTAGTAACAAATTCTGATATAGTGTATATTGCACTTGAAAAGGGTTAAAATCTCTGAACATGACTTACAATAATTGTTAATTTTCTACATAAAAACTTCTAATCATTTTTATTTTCTAATAAGAAATATATAACAATAAGTAGTAACACTGGATGATTAAAACTTTCAGCAACCCGACCTGTACAAAATGGTGAACACTGAAATTTTGACATTTTCTCGAAGCTAAATTTTGCATATTGAGAGGGTAATTGTTGTGATTATTTCACTTGAAAAATAGATAAAACCGGAAAACCAGCTTTACCTGAACTAACATCAATTCTGAATTAATGTATATATATAAATGTATAGTAAAAATATGATTTTAACTATTTTGGGGTAAATCATAGATGTAAAATTTTTGCACAAAGACAACTGTATATGTAATTAGTACAGCACACACCAAATCTTAACACAAAATGTCGAAAGTAAAGGCATGTCATATATTACGTAGTCATGAAATGACATATGACAATCCTCCATGTATCCACTTATCTTTGAACACATTTCTTTTAGGGTCGTGATAAATCATTGCAAAAAGGATGGTGCTAACTGCTTAAATATAGATCTGGCTGGAAGAATTTCACATACAGAGCTTTATAGCAAAATGACATACATGCACCATTTCTCATCTTTCCAGATGAAACGCAGAAACTATAAAAATTCTCAACTATTAATTCCACTTAAACTACAAAATCAGGTAAGATAAAATATGAATAGAACGAATTAATGATAAAAATTTAGCTTTTAGAAAAGTTGAAGTTTTATGCAAATGAGACAGGTTTGAATATGCACAATGACAATAGTTATAACTCTTGAGAGGAAGAAATATCTAACTGTAAATAACACAAGTAACTTTAAGAATATAAATAAAAGCACCAATATTAGAGTGACTGGTAAGGCCAATCAAAAAATATGCATGTTTCCTGTAACATGCTGAAAAATTAGGGTTGATAGGTTGGTTTTTTTTTTTTTTTGGGGGGGGGGGATATTTTAATTATTACTGAATCAGTGTCTGATGGCAAATGGAAAGCATTTGGACCTATCACAAGCAACAATTACTTATTTTTGCTGAAACAACTATCCCCTGGATATCAAGAACTAGATTTGAAAGCAAAAATTCAATTTTGGAATAATTTTCTACTGAAAGTGCAATAAAAAAGTTTAGGATCAGGCTCAAATTCAAAACAAAAATTAGGATCGGTCAAGTTACAGGAAACATGCTTATTTTTCCTTTTGGCCTAATGGTTCTCTTTTATATTCAGTAACAATACATAACTACATGTATATGAAAGAAAACAATCATATACTTAACACTTATGTTCATTGTACAGTCTGTGAAAACGAATATGCATGTAAATAAATTAAAAAATGCCTTACTTGTAAAAATTCTACCAACTAGAATAGCAGAATTACTAACAGGTGGTCTCTGCTCTATTACTTTTTAGTAGTTATAGGGCTATAAAATAACTCCCAGACTAGTTAATAAGCTAATTAAAAATTTGACTAGTAAAGTTGTTAGTCAATGAAAGAAAATACCTGTTTGTTTGTTAGTTAAAGAATGCAATTGCAAGTGAAATACAATAAAACTTAGAAAGTACTTCAAGAAACAAGAAATATGTATAAATATATTACTTAATGGTTCACTTATCTTAGATAAAGTCTTTGAAGGTATTGGACAGAAATTTATTTGACATTTAAATATGAGGTGTTATCGAAAATTGTGATGTCTGCATAAAATATTTCAATGGGAAGTTTTTTGTATATATATATGGCTTTAAGAATAAAAAGGTCCATAGAAAAACTTCCGACATCTCTAAATCATACATATAATGTGAGTCATGCACCAGCCAACACCCATTTGAAGAACTATATAAATCTACATAAGGGAAACCTCTACTGGACTATAAATACCCATCTGTATAATACGATATACAAACATTATATACATGGTTAATGCTTAACGGTATTTAATGTGGTCGTACATAGTTCAAACAACACCACATGTAAATAATTCACATTTTTACCACAAAAAACTTCATTTACAATTGGCATCAAAATATGAAATGTGGTTTTAATTGTCATACAAGCTATCTATATTTTCTTTAATGGAAAAAAAGGTTTCAAAATTCATTCATTTTCTATCACAATTCAATTCAATTAAAACTTGAGAATAGGAGGTAGATATCAGACAAAAATAAGGTTAAGAAACTACTTATGCTATTGGAAGGAGCATAGATATTCTTTCTGATTTTGTAATAATCATGGGCTTCAAACATTTCTTGTAATGTGTTAACTTGCAGTTAAAGCTTACATAAACATATTTAAAACAGAATTCTAGCATCTGTCTATCTAGCAATCTTTTTGTGCCACTTTAACTAGCCAATTTTGCTAGCCAACAGTTCACATTGCTGTTATTTATTTTAAATAAATGTTCTAGAGTTGGCAACCATAGTGTTATACAAAGATGAAATACTATTATTCAGTAATTTCTATTAAATCAAGGCTGCCAGAATGACTATTACTTTTATACTGACTGTAAATGTTTAACAAAAAGCTGCCTTATTTGTTTTGAGTGTGTGAAAAACGAATCATTTAATGAAAATCAATGTTTAATTAGGATTATATTAGTTCCATATAAGATACTAAATAAAATACGATGACGTCTCTGTTCCATTATCAAATATTTTATAGTACTATTCATCTAAAACACGAATTCCAAGAGAAATTAGGCTGTATCAAATGTCTTCAGCAACTTCTATTTAATTCTGTTATAAGCTCCTTGTGATAAAATCTAACTCTATAAGTTTTAATTTATTAAGCTAAGTTTTTAAAAGAAATTTAAAAGTAACTTCAGACAAATTTCAATTCAAAGCTACTGCCAAATCACAATAAAACTGTCCATTTAACTTATTCTGCTACAAAATAAGCCAAAGGGGTTTATTATCTATATTTAGATGCATTCTGACATACATGAAATTCAAGAAATATGATGCCTGAGGAAAGTTTTCATAAAATAAAAAAGAAAAAAACAAAATTAAAATAATGTTAATTTTGTAGAGAACTTTTAGGTTAACGTAACTGAAATAAAATTCTTTCATAGCGAGATATTAAGACATTTCAATAACAAACAGTTAGCCTGATATCTCTGAATTTATGGTCGTACGTTGATAAGCAAAATGAAAGTCATATACACCGTTACAACACGATTCAGTTTACAACAAAAACTTGACTAGATATATATTGACAACACCTTGTGAATAAACAGTCATTTGATTGGTGTATAAAATGTGTTTTGGCAAAAACGTACAGAAGACTTGACAAGTTATCATTCTATGAATATGTGTATAATAATTCATTAGATACAATCATAAAAAATTTTAACGCTATAAAATACCAACATCGAAAAAAGATAAAGATGGCGTAGAGCACTGTACACTCTATAAAAGACAGAGTTAAAATAGCACTAAATACCATGTATAATACAAAACAGATTCACAAACATCATCAAAGTCATTAGTCAAAAACGAAACTGGAAAATGTCAAATGCCAGGACGTTCTCAATCTCTCACCAAAGTCCAGCTACGGTAATGGTTGCAGGACCGCGTGTCACAGAAAAGGTCATAAGCTAGGTTGGTCATAACATTCTCACTAGTATTTTATATTTTGAACAATTTTCATTTCATTCGGCTTGCCAAGTTAATAAAACACATTTTCAGGAGAGAAAGAGCCCACATGACCAAATTATTATTGATACATTTAAGAGACATTTCACAGAAATACATGCTGTCTAGGAGCCTAAATCTGACTCAAGTCCAGGCATATATCTTTCTGTGAAACTTGGTCCAGAAATCTACATGTATATGAGAGGAGCTTCTTTTTTTTGCCTAAAGGGAGAGGGTGCAAATGTTAAACTAACATCTGATTTTTTACTGCTAGGGCAAATTTCTGCATACCCTCCCTCCTGGATTGTGCCATTCAACCATCCAATGACCCTATATGTTTATTAAATGTTCCAAACACCCTTATGAGTTGATAAGATTATGTAATATCCTGTCCACAAAAAGTAACTTTACTCTACTGTATTTATCAACTTCTGTAACAAAATACTACATCATTAATAGATACTACCTGTACTTGAAATAAAAATTTTTCCTATTTTAAAGAACTTGTAGAAAAGACAGATCGCAATTATGGATAATATTTGTCAATGTTATGCTACAAGATACCATGCCTTGCTTGAGAGCACTGTAATAATTAGAGCTATCCTAACCGCACAAACACCCCTTGTGGCAAAAAAATTGAAACCTAATAATTCATCAATGGCACAAGTGTAAAGGATGTCCCACAGACAAGGTGATTCCTATATACCTCTGCAAACTTTGTTTGCTGGGGTATGGCAAATACTGGTGACCAACTTTTCCTTACCGATTTGAAAGACTTAAGAGATTCTTCATTAATTATATTTTCACACTTTTATATTTAAGAAAAAAAAAAAAACAGGACAAAATAAAAATTCAACACAAAAATGAAACTGAAAATGAAACTAATTGATTTCTCCATAATAACAACATAACACCATATAACTATAACTATGATAGCAATGTGACTAGAAAATAACTTATTGTATTATGATACATAAAAATCATAATTCATACGTAACAGTGCACAGTTATTTTAAGCATCCTCTACCCTACTTTCATGCTTATGACTCGAAACAAAATCACAAAGCATTACTAATTTACACTGTGGACACTCATCGTAACATAATGTACAAGTAAATATCTAATAAGGAGACCTAAAAATATAGACTATATACTATAGTACGTGACTAGC
Source organism: Pteria penguin (assembly GCA_035048485.1). NCBI lineage: Eukaryota > Metazoa > Mollusca > Bivalvia > Pterioida > Pteriidae > Pteria > Pteria penguin. The sequence goes on from CM068582.1 coordinate 11,235,635, forward strand.
TGGGGCAGGGTGTGCTACTATCCATAATCAATATAAATATTTCATAAAAGTTGACTGTAAGTAAATGAGGTAATCAAAGAATTTCAAAGTAACCATGCCATTTCTATGCTTGCTGGAAGTTTTGTAAGTCTTGCAATAATCACAAAAAGAAAGTAATATGTGCATAGTTTACAAGTACAATGTCTGCCATTTCTCTTCCTGATTTATCAACTATGTATAGATTTTCTCTACTAAAGCAATGTATATTAAAAAGGATGTGTACCTAAAGAGATGTGTACCCCGAAAGATGTGTACCTCGAAAGATGTGTACCTAAAGAGATCTGTATCTAGAGAGATCTGTACCTAGAGAGATCTGTATCTAGAGAGATCTGTATCTATGGATTTATTTTTTGTAAGATGTGTATTTACTAATATGTATTTTGTAAGATGTGGATCTGTCACATCTAGTGATGTATACCCAAAGATCTATATGTAGAGAGATGTGCATTTAGTGATGTGTACCTAGAGATGTGCCTCTAGAGAGATGTGCATTTAGTAATGTTTACCTAGAGATGTGTATCTAGAGATATGTGTATTTAGTGATGTGTACCTAGAGAAGTGTATCTAGAGAGCTGTGCATCTAGTGACGTATGCCTACAAATTCATATCAAGAATAGTGTGTATTTAGAATGAATTATACCTACAGAAATTTGTATATGGAATGATTAATATCCAGAGAGATGTAAAAGTTGTTACATGCCTCTAAAGTGATGTTTATCTCAAGGAAAGTATATCTACAGAAATGTGTACCAAATGTATTTTTTTTCTAATTTTGTTATCCTTTTATCACTAATTTGTTGATACAAAACTTGAAATTGTCTGATTTTAAGACAAGTTTCACTGCACAAGCTTAGCCCATTGGTTCATCAGGCCTCTATGCATATAACTTACTTATCACAAAAACAGATTTAACTAGTACTAGTTTATCATACTCGGTTCTCAAGGTCTCCTGATCCAAAATACCATATACAAACATCTGTGAGTACTAGCATTTGATGAGAAATCAGATAAACTTCTGTAACAAATCAGTAACTGGTATATCAGTGCGTTGGAATTTCCAGAGCCTTCATTTAAAATTAATTACCATGACATTTCTTAATGAATCCATCTTTTTTTTTCGGTCTCGTACCAGGATTATTTCATATATGGTGGCAACTATTGTTAAGTGGTAGAGCAAACCAAAGAACAACCTGAAGACCAAGGGAATTTTGGTAGATACAATGGCTACAAGATGACCGAAAATTCTGCCTTGTTATACATATGGCATCATCTGGACATCGAATCCAGGTCACATGTGATGCTAATAAACTGCAAATACACTGCACTAAGTGCACACTTTTATGATGTTAGAGATGGCAGTTGTGCTATAAGATGTTTGGGCATCTGATAAGAGAACAAAATTTTTATTTTAATTTTTTACACAAGACATATCAATCAGGAATTTGTCATCAACTTTTGTTGACACAAACACCAATTAGCATTTTCAAATCATAAAATGGTAAGACTATGAAAGGGTTTGATTTTATACCTTTTGATTTAATGACTTAACTAGTTACTTTTTGTCCACTCTCTTTTTTCCAAAAATGATACACATGAAATTTATAGAAAATGAAATTAACCTTTATAATGAAATGACAAATACTTTCATTAATTAAAAATACATCAGTCAGAAAATATTACTACTGAAAACTATGCAACACCATGTTTTTTATATACCAACAATTTCATTAGGAACAAAAACATTATAAATTCTGAAAAATTATGAAAAACAGAAAAAAAAATATCTGCAATAAATATTTCAGGATGATTTAAATACTCTCATAACACGTAGGTGAAACTAGACTCTGAATCTTCATCAACCGTATCCACGTCTTCTCGAGACAAATAACTATCCCTAAAACTCTTCACAGTATCTATATCAAGCTGCACATTCCATAAAATCTGGAAGAAAGTTGCCGTGTCTTGCAAACTGTGGTTCATAGCATATCTGGCAATCTCCGTCTCTTCATCTTTCGTGAATGATTTTACTTCGATAGCAAAATTTGTGGCAAGAGCTTTTCTTGGCGTATTTTTTCGACGTGAAACCCGAGTATTTTTTGAATCAGAATTAGGACTTGTGTTATTGATCCCATTTTGATGACTCTGATTTGGAAGACTATTCGGTATACATGGCAAGTCTGTGGTCTGAAGACCCTCTATCACAATTTCCTGGTCTTTTCGTTCATTAGGAACAGATGTCACTTGATTTTGTTCTGTACTGTTGAAAGTTACTTCATGCGTAGCACTATCAATGCCTTTCTGCAGAGGAATTGTGAGAGATGGTTGAACAGTGTGATTATCGGTGTACTCCACTTCGGTAGCGTAAGTTTCCCTGCTTTGTGGTGATGCCCAAATAGCGTTATAAGATCCTGCATTATACAGCACATAATTCTTTTCTCCCTGACTACCATTGGCTACCAGGTAATGCTGCTGCACTGATTCAGAGTTTGTTGACACAATATGAGAGTTTTCCGTCGAACTCTTTTCCTCGACATCATTACCATTTTTACCCATCGAACAGATTTTCAGAATCTTCTGTTTCAGTTCCATCTCTTGCAAAATCCTTTCTGCTTCATTTAACTTTGACTTGTTCCTTTTCCTATTCATTGAGGTATTTGGTTTCTTAGGAATTTTTTTCTCTGACGACAATACTACAGGGGCAGAACTAGAATATTCATTATCGGTTTGTGATTCCACCTTCACAGCCTCCTCACTCTTTTTGTCTCTCAAGTAAGTTTTCCTGAAGTAGAATATAGTGCTAGGAGTAAGTTTCATACTCCACAACTTGTTGAAATGATCGGCAGATTTTGTGAGGCCATGCTTCATTGCATACTCTGCTATTTCATCCCTTTCTTCTCGTGAGTATCGATGGCATATTTTTGGTTTTTTACCATCTTTGGTTCTCCTTCTGGGGGATGAGGTTTTATGGGATGTTTCTGTTGCTTCCTGTTTGACAGGTTGCACGCCAGCATTCTGAATCGTCGGAACAGACAGTATATACGGAGTAGACGGATGTGGATTTTGCTGGTCTAATAAATCAGTTAGAATTTCATAATTTTTTGCTTTCTGTACGGGATCAACACTGTTTGAATTTATGCATTTGACGGGTTGATTTTCTGCGTCAGACTTGGAAGAACGCTTTTCAAATGTAGGAAAACATGGCATAGAACTCGGAACAGATAAAGCGTTTTTTATTTTCTCATCAGGGATCTCTGGACTTTTCACATCTGACACGTGGACTTTATTCTTCTTATCCGCTTCCATCTCGGACTCTTTTTTACTGATGTTGAAAACCACAAGTTTTTGACCAGTATCAGGTTCATCCCAAGATGCATCAGTACTGTCTAGATCACGAGAAAGTTTTACAATATCTGGGTCATCAGTGGAATTAACAATATTATCTGTTTCCACTTGACCAATTTTAACTGGTTTTGAATCAGTCTGCACATTCTCAGATATTTTAACGACAACTTCAGATTTATCAGACATTGCTTTTCGACCCCCTCGAGTTCTTGACCTAGTCCTGTGCGACCTCTCTTCCTCTTTGACGGGATTTGACTTCTCTTTATAAGCCTGAAAATCCATAATGGATCTTGGACTGCAGTCAATATTCCCTACTACAGAAGATGCCCTGAAAGAGGTTTCTTAAGCAAACTTTGAAACAACATGGATGGTTTCACTTTATTCTCGTCGCTTACAGCTATTTCAGTGAGCCAACACCGTGTGCTTGAGGCAAATTTGTGCTGGGTTAGTGAGATAATAGACTAAGTAATTCACATCCCTTGATTCCTCAGAGAAGCTTGTTATTTTACTAGGTCTGAGTATTAGTTATATATCTTTATCTACACTATAAGAAGGGAAAAAAAGAAATAGATTTAGAAAGCTCTGATGAGAAATAAAGGGAATTGTAAATTACAATTTGGTTCTCAAAATACTATTGTCAGACAGGGGTCGATGTAATAATAATCTCTGGGGTGGATGACCCCTCTTTCAGGGCCATGAATACCTGTATATCAGCTTTATATGAATTTTATAACGATGATTTTTACGATGTTTTAATGCGAAACACTAGAACCAACACAAAATTTTAAGACCAGTTAGTATGTTAAAAAAAGCTTACAATGTTAACTATACAGTAAACCATCTATGATATGCAGCAATAAAATGTCCGAAATAAGAAATCCAAAGGTAAGTTATATTCATAATAATGTCAACTCTGTGGTTAATTTGATTCATAAAACATGTATACTGATGTTCACAGACGTTCATTTTCAAAAGTTTCGTCCACTGGAGACTTGCAGAAAATCAAACGCTTGCAAATAAAGGATGGTTTACAATAAACAGTTTGATTAATGCAAGAGATTTTAAAAGCAACTAAGTGTGCTTATACTGCACAAAGAGAATATTGGGAGTACATCTTGATACTATACCTTTACTGCATCAAATAAAAGCTAACAACCTGATCGAGTAAGTTGCAAGGTGTTAGAATAAACACTGACCTGTGGTGTCGTCTGTCTTCCACCTCGACTCTGACTTCGAGTCATATGCTGAGATGGGGCTGGGATCGGCGTGACAGGGGTTTTAGCTTGTAGATTTGGTATCTGGGTTGTTCCTGATACAATGAAACCAATATGTAAAATAAGGCTTGTCATTTAGTATGGAAAGAATATAACAACATGTAGACTTCTGACTTTGAGTCATATGCTGAGATGGGGCTGGGATCGGTGTGACAGGGGTTTTAGCTTGTAGGTTTGGTATCTGGGTTGTTCCTGATACAATGAAACCAGTATGTAAAATAAGGCTAGTCATTTGGTATGGAAAGAATATAACAACATGCAGAATTTTTAATACACTAACTTGTCTAAGCAATGAAAAAATCTTAATTTTTTTTTTAGTTCCAATCAACCCAATGAATTCAAATACTGAACTTCTTCCTAAGAATTTCCGTACATGTGATGTTGTACACATACAGAAGTGGAGCATTCGAAGGTAAACACGCTGCCTGTTAAAACAGCTAAACTGGTGTGATAGAAAGACAGGTGATATATGCACAATCCCTAAGTATCACTACAACATACAAACTTTCATATTTCTCAAAACAAAGAAAAGACAGGTCCTACATCAGATTTCAAAATTACGTGGCAATTTAAACAGGATGTTGCATTTTTAAAATTTCTGCTGCATTTTAAAACAGAACATGACCAAAATAAAACAAATGCAAGGGGCAGCATGGGCCCTGACAGGTAATTCATACAATTTAAAAGGTGATTTGTAGATTTATTTATTTGACTTTTAAAATATCATTCATATCATAGTCCAATAAAAGTTGAAGGAGCCAACCTTGAGTTTTGGGTTTTGACGGAGGTCTGAAAGGGCTTGAAAGAATATCCGAGTCTTCAGTGTTGGTTTCCGTGGTAGTGGCGACATCTCCTCTGGCTTTGTATATTGCTGAAAAAGAGTGCTATTAAAGCCCTGTTTCTACTGGCAAAACAAAAGTGTAACAGAAAAATAAATGGAAAAAGACAGGCAACAAATGAAGTAATCAATAAATTCTACACAAGTGAAAGTATTTTTGGAAAATAGTAATCAGTATTCATATGTAATGGTTACGTTGCAATTATAACTCTTCAAAATAAAACAAGAGCAACTCCTAACATGTCATAATATGCGGTCCCTTAATTCGCATTTGGCATGATTTTCATGAAAAACATCTGACGTTTACTAAAGTTAATTGCGTTTCATAGCATTTTATCATAGGAATAAGTCCAAGGGCAATAACTCTTTCAGAAATGGTCCTATCCAACCCATCTTGGAACTTGACCTGCCAAAAAAAAAACTTGATATTTTCTAGTACAAGCCCCCCCTAACACCCCCACCTCCTAAAATTATAAATTTCTCAAAAATGAAGAAAAAGATATCAATACCTGTAAAATATGTGGAAAGTGGTACATTTTACTTGTTTCATGAGAAATTTCATAATGTTTTTTACAAAAAATAGATTTTTAATGAATTTCTGAAAAAAATCTTGAAATTTATAAGTCCAAGGGCCATAAATCCGTCAAAAGTATGTCGATCGTATCAAAACTCGAACTGGTACTGACGCCGCTTGAAATAAAGCTATATACCAAATTTCAACTCAATATCTTGAAAGACAGCAAAAAAAAGTCTGGAAAACATGACCCCAGATGGACGGACAGCGCCATAATATAATACGTCCCGTCTAATGATGAGCGTATAAAAATGACATAAGCTCTATTGCAAGGGAATATTTAATATTCAAACCCCAGAATGTTCTTCTCTCTGTATTTTCTATATATATATTGTGTGATGCAGTTGGCTGATCAAGTTAGAATTCTTTACTTAGAGTAAATTCCAAACTGAGTGGAAAAGAGGAAATTTTGAAAATCTGTTTTAAATGACATGCACTAAGACTTTTGACCAATTTTAGATGTGATTGCATTATAGTCTGTAACTACATAAATGACTTATAATGCAAATGCTATTTTTTTTTCTGAAAGTTTTGATGCTTCAATTAAAGGTTTTGAATTTCTGTTAATTTACTTAGGTTGAAGTTTCCAACCTAAATTCCGAGAAAGGGTTTTAAATATCAGATATTGAATTCTTGAGCAAATGTACCAAAAGAATCGAAATATGTTCAAAAAAGAGAGATCAAAAGGCCTGGTCTTTAAAAATACTTCAATCCAGGAAGCAAATGTATTATATATTACCTTGGCAGAATTGGAAGAAATGCTCCATGACGTCAGGTCGTTTTGTAAGAAATTGACGCCCAGTTTCTGTGCCGACAAAACTACACAATTTCTTTTCTATATTAACCGATAAAAATAAAGACTCCTCGCCTTCTCTTGCTAGCTTTAAACACTGAAAAATTAAGACAGCATATAGATATCCTCACAAGTTATCAATATAAATTTAGCAGCACTGTTAAGTAATTGTTTTCTTAGAGTTTACAACATTACTGACAATATACTAATAGCGATATGGGTTATTTTGAAAAAGGCTATGGATATTCTGCAAGTTTTTTCAATAGTAATTGATGTGCCAAAAAACCAATAATACATGTATCTGTTATTTTCTTCTTTTTTATTTAGTCTGTTTAATATCATTTACAAAGAATTTAAAAGAGAAATGTGGCCCACAACGGGTATAATTCTGCTCATTTTTTTGATGTGAAAAACTTAGGTTTTTGACTATTTTTCAATGAAAGAATTTAATAATTGTTGAATTTCTTTTAAAGAATTCAAAATATTATGAGAGAATCTCTCAATTTCACAGTCCAAAATGATTTGCAGATGACACAAAATATTACACAAGTAAATTACTTGAGTTGTCTGCCCTTGATTAAAACTTCTACATGAGGGACTATATCTCACTATGATCAATTTACTATATAAATAAGAAAAGTAACTAGATTTAAATCTGACGCTGCTCTAAATATCCAAGGGCAGATAACTCATTTTATAAAAAAGGCATATGGACCTAAAGCAAACCAAGCTTAATTGTTGCATGTATACATACTGCTTTATCTATGATCTGTTTGAGAAGGGTATTCTTGGTCTGGGGTGCGTCAACTTTGGTAAGCACAGAAGAATCACTAGTCATTCCACTTTCATTAAGGAGGTTAGAGTAGGGATTTCCTTGCAATGGCTGGTGAAGAGGTAAGGAGGTCCTGTCCACTTGTGGCCACCCAATATCTGGAGTGACTGCCAAAATAAATGACAAAAGGTAAATTCAATGCTTAAAAAACATCAAATTATTCAGTATTATTTTGCTACTGTAGAATTATCACTATGATAAATGTTTTGGAATTTACCAGTATTAAAAGAAATTTTACAATAATGCTTTTTAAATAACCAAAAAAAAAGAGCAAGAATTTAATCAAAAAAGTGCACCCTGACACTGTTAGGGATAGAAATTCTTCATCACATACAGCAATTTATTGGCAATTCAATACATATGTTTATGATTTAAACTTTCTTTGTCATTCTCATGAATTTTCAAGGAGTGCCTATTTCCTCTTTTTTCTACATCATTTCTTATCCTCTGTGGCCATTGACGAACCTGGTTGTTCCTGTAATAATGCTTGAACGTTTGTTTCTGAACTGGAATTGGCTGATTCTTGGTTCACAAAATCTTCTAGTGTCATCGATTCTTCAGGTGGTGCCATCTTGATGGGAACCTCCACTTTTGGAGTCTCCGATAGTTCACTTTCTGTCACCGTTCCACTGACCTCCATGGCTGAGGAAGCATAATAGTCATCCTCTGTCATGTCCTCACATTCCATTTTGATATCTATAGGAGGCACTGTAAAGGTCCAACATATCTTATGAATCTACCAAAATAACACTAAACTTATGATATTTAGTCCAACATTAGATTAAGAATAAACAGTCTCATGATTATAAACATGTTTAGAGATGCACTTGTTTACCAATAAATTTCTTTTAACACGGACAAGTGTATCTCAGTGGACGACGTGTCCAGCTTGTAACTGAAGGAAACTGGCTTCATCTACTGCCAAAGGCACACTAATGCCCTGCATTTCAGATGAGACAGTGAAAATGAGGTTCTGTGTCACGGCTGGTATGACACATAAAAAGTCCCTCACTGCTTTTGGGGGGAGATAAGTTGCAAAGGCATAAATCTCTACGTAATGCAGAAGGCAGATGCCATCACCACATACGTAAAATAAGCTCTGAGTGGCATAAAACAATCAATCAATCGTTTTAACACCATTCCAATTTTTTTTTCACAGCAGTTGACTTTCAATAACTCAAACTTGAAGAGATATATACACGTATAGGGATATATATTCATGTGTAAAAAAAAGAAGATTGAGATTTTTTAAACAGTGTTAGCTGATGGAGAATTCAAATCATCAGCATTAGAGTAAATGACAGTAAAGTGTATATGATAGCTGCCAATACTTAGTGCTGGAGAAAACTGAAATACCAATGAAATTCCTCGACCCTCATCAGCTGAATTGGCTGACCATTTAACATGCCCGTCAGTGATCTAGACCCAGATTTAAATTACATAAAAATGCTCCAGTGCAGGACATAGGCCCAATGTACCACGAGACCTCATTTTAAAGACAAGTATTCAAGAATATGAGGTAATAAGCAACAAAAGCATCATATATGGTAATGAAATACATGTAGCTATTTTTGATTGCTGTGAGCCAGTAGAAAATGTTTTGAGTTTTCCGTGTTCAAGTTATCTAAGTTTGAATGTATATTAGAAAAAGCCCATTTTAAATTCTATATTGACCACATAGGCATAATACTTCAAATGCAGGTAAGCATATTGTTTCCAGAGTGTATGAAACTTTGTTGAGCTTCATAGGTCTGGTAAAGGTTCATATTTCAAGGAAATGATAGTGACAGTTTTACCTGACTGAGCCAATTTTTACCAGAAATGTAAGGCGGTCAACTGGGTTCGGAAACACTTGTTTCAGTAACTCTGTACCCAATATTATATGTATTAATCTATGAACTGTTTATACCTTCTGGTTGGGCAGTATTTTTGGCCATTTTTGATGACATGTTGTTTGACTTTGTATGTTCTTCTGTATGGGCTGAAAATCAAAACAATGGAAATTTTTACTACATGAACTTAAATTTCACACATGATAAATTGATAATACATAGTAAAACATCTGGACTAGGCTAAAGTTAGTGTATACATGTACATGTAGATCTCCAGTTTCATGCCAGTCTCATGCCAGTATGTAGATCAGTCTCATGTCAGTGTGTATAACTATCTCCAGTCTCATGCCAGTGTGTAGATCTATCTCCAATCTCATGCCAGTGTGTAGATCTATCTCTACTCTTATGCCAGTGTGTAGATCTATCTCCAGTCTCATGCCAGTGTGTAGATCTATCTCCAGTCTCATGCCAATGTGTAGATCAGTCTCATGTCAGTGTGTAGATCTATCTCTAGTCTCATGCCAATGTGTAGATCAGTCTCATGCCAGTGTGTTGATCTATCTCCAGTCTCATGCCAGTGTGTAGATCTATCTCCAGTCTCAAGACAGTGTGTAGATCTAATCCCAGTCTCATGACAGTGTGTAGATTTATCTAGTCTCATGCCAGTGTGTAGATCTCTCTCCAGTCTCCTGCCAGTGTGTATATCTCCAGTTTCATGCCAGTGAGTAGATCTATCTCTAGTTTCATGCCAGTGTGTTGATCTATCTCTAGTCTCATGCCAGTGTGTAGATCAGTCTTATGTCAGTGTGTAGATCTATCTCCAGTCTCATGACAGTGTGTAGATCTATCTCTAGTCTCATGCCAGTGTGTAGATCTATCTCTAGTCTTATGCCAGTGTGTAGATCAGTCTCATGTCAGTGTGTAGATCTATCTCTAGACTCATGCCAGTGTGTAGGTCTATCTCCAGACTCATGCCAGTGTGTAGATCTATCTTTAGTCTCATAACAGTGTGTAGATCTATCTCTAGTCTCATGCCAGTGTGTAGATCTATCTCTAGTCTCATGCCAGTGTGTAAATCTATTTCCAGCCTCATGCCAGTGTGTAGATCAGTTTCATGTCAGTGTGTAGATCTCCAGTTTCATGTCAGAGTGTAGATCAGTCTCATGTCAGCTTGTAGATCTTCAGCTGCATGCCAATGTGTAGATCAGTCTCATGTCAGTGTGTAAATCTCAAGTCTCATATCAGTGTGTAAATCTACAGTCTCAGGTTAGTGTGTAAATCTACAATCTGGTGTCAGTGTGCAGACCTCTAGTATCATGTCAGTGTGCAGACCTCCAGTCTCATGACAGTGTGCAGACCTCTAGTATCATGTCAGTGTGCAGATCTCCAGTCTCATGACAGTGTGTAGATCTCCAGTCTCATGACAGTGTGTAGATCTCCAGTCTCATGACAGTGTGTAGATCTCCAGTCTCATGACAGTGTGTAGATCTCCAGTCTCATGACAGTGTGTAAATCTCCAGTCTCATGACAGTGTGTAGATCTCCAGTCTCATGACAGTGTGTAGATCTCCAGTCTCATGACAGTGGGTAGATCTCCAGTCTCATGACAGTGTGTAGATCTCAAGTCTCATGACAGTGTGTAGATCTCAAGTCTCATGACAGTGTGTAGATCTCAAGTCTCATGACAGCATGTAGGTCTTTAGTGTCTTGTACATGTCAGTGTGGAACTTAATGCATACAGTACTAAAGTCCAGGAGTTTTGTAATTTTTCCACCCACCACAGTGGGCCACATCCAGGTGTAAAATCAAGAATTACACAATACATTATCAGTCTGTGTATTTTACAAAGGTGTGAGCACAGGTAATTTCACCTGGATTCCCAGTGATTTCAGGTGTTTTTCACACAATGTTTTGTGCAATTTCTCCAAAACACCTGGACTGTACTGTAGATCTCCAGCCTCAAGTACTGGTAAATGTACAGATCTCTCGTCTCCTGCCAGTGTGTAGAACTCATGTCAGTGTTACCAGGTAACTATAAATCTCCAGAGCCATGTCAATGTATGAATCTCCTCTTCATGTACTATTTATAGAGTAAAGACTACATTTATGTACATGACATTAAGATTTTAAAAAGTCACACAAGAATCTATCAGCCTTAGCGAAAGTTTTGAAAACTTACCAGACATTTTTCTAATTTTACTGAAATTTACATTTAAATAATAGGAAAGTTGAAAAATTTTACCAGACCAAAGCCAATTTTACCAGATTTTGTCTGGTGGTCTGGTGACTTTCGGACTGTCTGGTCTATAGACTAAACTACAGCAGGACTGTTACAATGTAAATGTGGATGATACGACCTTTGTAAAACAAGCTAACTAGTATACATGTTACAAATAATTTTAGGCTCTCGACTAACAGCGATCATCTCATGATCCTAAAATCAATAATAACTCTTTGATTACTCTATAATCTAATCTCTGTATGAAATAAGAAACCCATGAAAGCAATAATTATCTGACTTGGAATTATCCCTTGCAACAGAAAAATGTTGGCAAATGCCTGAGGAAGTGATTGAAAACCATCATCACTACTGGTACATGTAACTAAAATAATGTACCCAAGCCTGTGTAGCCCAGTGGATGAGGTGCATGGCTCAAGACCGGAAGGCTCAGGTTCGACTCCCGCCATGCGTGCACTGGTGTCTTGTCTTTTGGACAATGACTGAATTAGTGGGGTAGGAGTACATTATTGTAGTTACTTCATTACATACATTGTATATGACATTCAGATTTTAAAATTGCCACAAACTACCAGAAGACCATAAAATAAAAATCCCTAGACAAAATATTTGGATACTGTGTGAATATAAATTATGGTTATGAGTATAGTAATATACATGTATGTTACTATATCTCCAATAAGATTCTTGCAATCTGATTGGTTGATAGTCAATCTTCATAAATGACTGTTGACCAATATACACCATGTGACAACTAATGACCCTGGGAAAGTTGCAACATGTAGAAATCAGACCTAGTGAAAAAAATTTTAAAGGTCTCAAGCCATTCCGACTAGTTGAGTTCTAAAAATATACATATACTAGCCAGTCAGAATTTCCACTGGCAAAACCAATCAAAATTCAAAACAATCAAGTGTATCACACATGCATTTGATAGAGGTAGACAGGGAGAAGGGAAATTTGCTCTCCTTTCCAAAAACTGTGAGTCCTGATCGATTTTGAGGTGTGGTGAACACATGACGACGTGTACATGCATTGTTGATACATATAACTCTCTTCATACTTTAGAAAATGTAGCAAATACAACGTAAAGTCATGAACAACATGAATAAAGTCAATTTTCAAAGTGCTGGCTGAAAATAGATTAATATGTCACTCCGAAATGTATACCTTTTATAAATATTCCCCTGCGAGTTAGAGTACTATCAAGGTAAATTTTTTAGCCCAGAGAAATATTTGGTAGCCATGGTGGTCTGGCTAATGAGCATTTATTTTTGACTGAAAAAAAAAATGGCCAAGTCATTATTTTTGAAAAAATAACCAAGACCCACGCCGAGGCACTGTCATTTAAGGAATAATTAATTGTACGATATTACATGTATGATTATGAACTGGCTTAGCTAATTTGATAGGGTGCTTGGCTAGAGCCCAGGGGGTCTCAGACTCAAGTCCCACTAGAGACTTTGGGATAAAAGAGTAAACACTGATGCCCTGTGTCAAGGTAAACATTTAAATGTCAAAAAGCTGTCACAGTTTCTGGTGGGTCTGTTGAATAGATTAAAGTTTTGTGCAGTGTATCAGACAGATGCTGTCACCATTTAAGGGAAATATTTCTGACTTGATATAAAAACATGGAAATCAATAACTCAATTTGTAAAAATATTAAAAGATTGATGTATCAATAGCAAACTCCATTTTTAAGTTAAATTACACATTATTGAATTTAAAGATGCAAATAGAGACTAAGAGAGAAATGAAAGGACTTGAAAGTCCTCAAGGTCGAAATTGCATGGTCAAGTACATCAAAGGAAATAAGGTCTTGATCTACCAAGAGACCACACACCAAGCGTGTAATGTTTAGGATCAGTATTGACAAAAACATGGTATGCGTTGAACAGAACAAACAAAAACAATGAAGGACTTGATGCATAACATTCGGGCTTTCGCCAATTCACACATAAAGAATTAATGTACAAGGACACCAAATTTCATTTAAAACTCCGAGCACTTCCCGAGATATGTAAGGTCAAATCCGCATGGCCATGGGCCCAGCTAAGCATAAGATCGTATGGGGAAAGACAGTCCATTTTGGAAATGCAACAGACAAATGAACTATACATGTCATGTTTAAAGCATGTTTGATTTGAATTCTTTGCCTGAAATCGCAAATTAAAGTCATTCGCCTTTTCATTTGCCGATTTTGTCAAACAAATCCACTATCATTTTCTCTTATCACTTTTGACCTTGACAAAAGTATGAAGTTAGCAATCTGGACAAAGTCTCCCGCTGTACATGTACATTTGGGGAAAACGTATAACATGTATAAAAAACTGGCTATTATTAGTAGCATTACACATCAACAACTACCAACACGTATGTTTATCATTGTGACGACAAGATTGTAGAGTACTTCAAATCCCACTGCTATAAAAAGAAGCAATATTCTCAAGTTTTATTAATTATAATACAACGGATACTAGTACAGACTAGTAGTGTACTTCTTATTACGGCACAGCTACACAATAATGTCAATCGTACTTTTTCCGGACTTTCCGTCGAGAATTCGGAAAGACTGCATGTCCTCCAGCGCATGAATATAACTTGTGTAAATCGATGGAATAACGGTACATCTATTTTCTCATCTGATCAAACTTATCTTATTGACTTGTACAATATGAATTATAAGTACTAAAAGTAAATCTAATCACGCTTTTTCTAAACATTGAAGCACTATTTATACACGAGGAGGTATTTTCAGTGTTCCACGCATTCCCCACAGCTTATTTTAACGACTAGGGTTTGGGACCAAAAATGGATAAGCCTATGTACAGCATAAGTACATGACATTAGACTGCATATACAGTGCCTGTACTTGATTACATGATCATTTTTGATTACTATTGCAAGTATAAGACGGACTGGTGACAAGCTACGGTACATGTAGTTAAACGAATCTGACAAAATACCTTACTTTTGAGAGTTGTATGGACAGCTGTGGCTGAGGATCTGGTCAAAATGCAAACTTTTATGAAAACATGGAAATTTCAAGATCCTCTCAAAGATCAACTCTCCTATTATTGACAGACAATCACTCAAATGCATAGCTATTTAACAGTATATCTGTTTTCAGTGATCAATTTCAAGTGTTAATCAAATACTGGAAAATGACACTTTGGAATTACAACTATAAACTCCAAAAGGGTAAGGCAACAAGGTCAACTTCTGGAAACAACTATTAAAATGAAAAATTGAAAAAAGAAGATAAATAAAAATCAGTAGATCTTCGTTTGTTTCTGCTCAACCTTTAAAACAGACTACTGAAGATAGAGATTATTGCACATGGTCATCTGACTTCGAGTCAAATCTCTCTCAAAATCTACTGTACTTTTTTATCTAGTCAAAGAAGTGGTTTTTCCCAAACTCTTGGATTAAATAACATTTTTTAAATATCTTTGAAAATAATAAATAAATGCATTGTGCTTGTCATCCGACACTGTCAACTGTCATCATTCTATCTCAATCAGATAAGACTATAGAGCCTCAGATAAATAAAGAGAGTGTTCAACTGCATACATTGACAGCTGGCGTGTAGTACGAAAAACCCCTCCCTTTTAACTTATTTATATTTGTATCATTGGGATTTTTAACAAAATTTCAAAATAATCAGATCATTTTATTTTCAAGTGATGGTTCAACGTTTTCGACTCTAGCGACTGCTGTCGCCACGGAACGGGACTCTCCGACTCTGCAAAATGTGTTTTCGTGACCTACTTTTTAATCGAATTTTATTGTCAATTTCGCATCAAAATTTAAGTACACTTCACCCCTTACCTGCTGCAAGTATTACTTTGAATTTGTGCAGATCACATTGTGAGAGTCTTTAAGGGTTACATCTCATCGCAATCATCCGGACAAGGCCATTATACACATCAAGAATAACTCTTCAAATTCACCTTGCCCCTTTACATTCACCGGAAGTAGATGTTCGAATGTGCTCGAGGATTGTAATATCTAAAATCGATCGGACATTCAAGCCAAGCGAATGACTGGCTTTATCGATCCCGCAAGCTGGAAAAAACTCGAACACGTTGATTTGGCAGGCATTTGTGTTTCATCGATTTTATACTTCTACACTTTGGAAAATGTTATTGATTATTTTCATAGTCATAGCTGCGTGTATAGTTTTCCCTTGTTATTTACTGAATCACTTTTTCTCGTGTAGAATCCGTACCGGAGCGCAAGATGTTCAAAAATTAACATTGTAATAAACACAAACCTACAAATGATAACATTTAATATAAATTATTTAAAACTGTATTAAATGAAAGATGAAGGACAGAAACTGGGGAAAAGATGGATTTCGATTCTTTAAAAATCGGGCTATACTTCACGTTGAACTGAGTAACACGAGAAAATCCACCGCGCATTCATTTACTGAAAGTAAAATTAAAAAGTATATAATTATAAGGAAGAGTTGGAGAGGGATTTGACTGCATGTATCTCGGCATTTGGACTACTTTGAGTATTTAAACTATAAATAGGACTTGTAAACGGATTCACACAAATATAACATCTCTCATCACGGGGAAATTATTCAGATACAATCTGTGAGGAAGCCTTTAAACGTTTATATGATAGTTTATAATTATAATATTCTTTTTACGAAATTAACTAGTTTATCTTCTACAAAGATATTATATTTTGTGTAGCGAAGAACAAATTCAAAATTTATAATGCTACACATCCCACCACCACTAAATATGGTCAATGATCAATCAATCAATCAATCAATAAAAAAATCAATCAATCAATCAATAAAAAAATCAATCGATTTATGGAAGTAATGAAACCGTTTCGAAAACTTTACTGCAACTTTCATTTTAAATTTTTCTTAAGGTGCGCGTCTTCGAATGTTTCGATCAGTAAGACGAAAAAACGTAAGATGTAAACTATCCTTATAATACAAAAATAAGCCTCTATTTTCTGTTACATTTTCCATTACAGAAATAATTGTTGTTTTGATGATGCAATTCTCTTAAGACTAGTTTACAAGCAGACGAATATTTTATCGATTTGTGACCAAATAATTATGTCAAGAAAATGCACACTAGAAACTTGTATACAGCTAGAGAATCTTTGTAACGCTTTGAATCTTTGAAGAGCCGTAAAACTGAAAGTGCTGCGTAACGTTATGTGACTAGCAACATGTAAAAGTGGTTACAACGTTTGCGAAACTACACGGAAAGTTATAACAACGAAAATTCAAAACTGTAACAGCTGTTATCGAATAAAATGCGCATTAAGCACGCAGTTAATTTGTTTCGCGTTGGAGAAGAATGCGACAATAAATTGTTAAACAAAGGAGATACGTTCACCTCGCGAGGTTCATGCTATATGTAGGTGTCTTAAACCACCGTGCCCTCTCCGCAAATAACGTTCTCATTGTTTATATATATATATATATATATATATATATATATATATATATATATATATATATATATATATATATATATATATATATATATATATATATATATATATATATATATAAAGAGTTGAAAATTTAAAACATTGAAATGATCGCGTTGTATGATAGGTGTTTCACGTCACTTTCAACAATTATTTCAGCTAATCTGAAATTACAGGTGTCTTACTTCTCAAGCAAAATGTCACATTCGTGAATGAAACCCATGCAGTATCGCTTGCTCAGCAATCAAACGCTCAACCAAAACTGGTTGGAGTGATGTCATCGCCATAAAGGAAGACATGTATCTTTTTCATACGCGCAAAAACCCCGGAGTGACTATCGAGTTAGATCGGTAATTGGAAAATTGCGGGTTCGAATCCCAAATCCGTAGATTACGAATCGAAAAAGAGATGTAAAACAAGATACAAAGTTGTTGTTGTCGTTATCATTGCTATCTGTAAGACTGGTACTTTAACTGTTGTTGTTTCTGTTGTTATTCTTGTTTCCATTATTGGTACAATTCTTGTTGTTGTTGTTTCTGCCAGTGTAGTTTTCATACTAATGCTGTATTTGTTGTTGCTGCTGCTGTTTTTGTTGCTGTTGTCTGTTGTTGGTGTTGTTGCTGCCGTTAATGTCATTGTTGTTGCTGTTATTGTAGTCGTTATTTGGCTATAAGAAGGCCATCTGATCCCTGTAGATAACCCAAATACATCTCTCTTACGATCAATGCTCTAAACAATATGGATAAAATTGATCATTCGGGACATGGGCGAGATCCTCATTTATAACAACTATAACTGTCTATGATATTGACTAGCAATTAGCCATAGATCCTCGCCAAATGTAAATCCTTATTTAAACTAATATCGACAAAATGAATGATATTCTTATGCTTATAGACTGTCAACTTTTTTCCAGTTCATTTGCTTTTTCTTTTTCTTTCATCCTGTCTTTCTTCCTTTTTAAGGGATTCTTTTCTGGTTTGGGGGAGGGGGTTTAGTTTTGGTTTTTTTTCTTTTGTTTTGCATGGGGGAGGGGGAGGAGGAGATATCTATATAATTCTTTTCAAAACCTCCTTTTCATCAAAAAGTTTAGTATATTGAAATACTACCGTATGAAAACCATAAACAGTCTTTACTATTTTTATCTCTCATTTTTGTGCTACTATCTTAAAGCTAATGACAAATCAAAATCCCTCGAATTTAGGTATTGTTTCTCTTTTTCTTATTGAACCCCCACCCCCAACTCGGATTGCTACACTAAACTGAACACTCCCTTTTCCTTGGGAAGTTCTTGTTTCCCTGCAGATCAAAATTGCTTTCTTAAGGCATATACTTCCTCTGCTGCATCATTGGATTAAATCGAAATGTACGTGAGCATGGCATTAATTACTGTTTAGTCAGACAGTCTCAATGATTTATGGCATGAAAAGTTTATAAGCAGAGAGGCATCAACCGCAGACATCAAGGAATGCACTCAATAAGTTTTCTTGTCTTAATGTATATATAAAGAGGTCTCAACCCTGAAAAGAGAAAAAAGGAGCAAAAGGAGTATTCGATTTTTATTTTATGTACGTGAAACACTTATGCCCCTAGATAATTCGATACGTAACTAGGTGGTACTGTGTGACCTTAATATTCAAAATGATATACCACTGTGAACACTCGTCGACCTCTAGAGATCAGAATTGAGATCAGGGGAACCGGCGCATTAGTCATCTCCTGCTAGGCTGACTGCATCCACCATGGACGCTAGATACATAAAGACGACATAAACATGTATCAACACTGTACACATATAAAGAATGTATGATAGTGAGCCGACACTTTACAGAAAGTGTCACTGCCACACAAAATCAAAGCAGAGGAAGGATATTCAAACAGTAAATCATTTCATATTGGAAAATATGAGTATGTCCTAGCTCTTGACTCCGTTTTTGCACTTAATGGCAAGCAAAGTTAATGAGATGAATAATAATGCTTCCAGTGACGTTCTAAGCACAGAAAAGTGCCGGCACTTCTGAATTAAAAAACAATTGATATTAATAATTTGTCTGTATCAATGACTATATATCGATTGTTGTGTATTTATTCCTTTATATAAGAATGTAACTATATTCATTTCTATAACACCTTCACAACTTGATGAAATTAATATCTAAATAACTAGCGGTCTGAACTACATCTGGCTGATGGATCTATTTGACAAATTGACATTCGCATGTATTGAACAGGAGAACAAATCCAATCATGGTAATTACATCCTCTCTGAGTACACAGCACTGAAAGAAAAAAAAACTTCTACAATAGTTGCTTTGAATGAGTGCGCTCAGAAATAATGTTTGCGGTCTAGAATTCGACACTATATATATGTATGTATGTATGTATGTATATATATTTATCGAATTTATACATTATCATAGCATATGTCGCATACAAATTTCACTTTTTTCGCATTATTAATAATTTCTATAGATCTATACATCTTTCTATGCATTTTTCATTTTGCTCTCAGATTATGCTATGTCAATATTGTATTTATACATGTATATGTATCATTAGATCATTCACTGGTGAATTTAAAGGGGTTGTATTATTTGCACCCCTCCCCATTTTCCACCATATATAGGCCTGCAATCCCCCTTTTCCGGACCGAATAGTGCAAAACATTAGTCATGGGAGGATGCAACAACCCCAACCCCAACTCCCCCTTTTGCCTTTAAAAAAAATTCTAGATCCGCCTGTGTTATTCGATTTTTTCTTTATGTGGCTGCAACACGTGGGCTCGATATTGAATTACATGTAATTTGTGAATTGTAAATCCGTAAGAATCAAGACAGGGAACTTTTTTTTTTTTGGATCGGCTTCTAAAATAATTTTACATATAAATTTAACTTTGGTTTTGACCATCGAAAGTAGATGATATAACGTTCTACTTCTGATTTCCATTTTACGCATCTGAATAAATAAATAAATAAATAAATAAATAAATAAATAAATAAATAAATAGACAAATGAATGAATAAATAAATAAATAGATGAATGAATAAAATAAAAATAAAAAAATTAAATAAAAAAAATAATAATAAAAAATAATAATACTAAATAAGAATTAAAATTTGTTTCAGGGACGGATCCAGTAATTTTCAGAGGAAGAGAGGTTTTACCCTTTTGTGGTAAAATATTACCTAAGGAACGGCGGTGTGGTATTTCACTTTCAGAAATAGTCGAAATAACATTTTTCTTTAAAAAGATTAAGAGGGAATGTTCTTCATCAAAAGGGGAGAATGGTTGTGACCCCAGGAGCTACATAATATTTGCCAAGGTACTCAACCTAACGGAACCTTTTCTCTGGAGAGCATTTTGGGGCATTTTGATAGAAGTGGGTGGTGACTCTTTCTGAAAGCAAAAGAACCTGAAGATGACGGCACGTGAAAGATAAAATGTCTCATGAAAAGTTTTATAATGTTCCCAATGTCTCCCCCTCAAATCTTAAATTATGGTGTTTAGTTTTGCTGAATATCTGGTTAAATGAAATATTTTGTCAGGTCTGGATTCGAACCTTGGTCGAGAAAAGTGAGAAAGTCTGTCAATGTACCTGCCGGTACTCGGGCAATGAAAAAGTCTCTCACTTTACCTGCAGGTACTCAGACAATGGGGAAGTCTGTCAATGTACCGAATGGGAAAGTCTATCAGTATAACTGCTGGTACTCAAGCAATGGGAAAGTCTGCCAGTATACCTTCAGGTACTCAGGCATTGGGAAATTCTTTCAGTATGCCTTCTGGTACTCAGGAAATGGGGAAGTCTGTCAGTACACCTGCAGGTACTTAGGCAATAGGAACGTCTTTCAT
Organism: Pteria penguin; assembly: GCA_035048485.1. Classification (NCBI taxonomy): domain Eukaryota; kingdom Metazoa; phylum Mollusca; class Bivalvia; order Pterioida; family Pteriidae; genus Pteria; species Pteria penguin. The sequence continues at coordinate 11,256,718 of CM068582.1, forward strand.
TGTACCTATCGGTACCTAACAATGATAATTTAAGTATTTCACTTTATTTACCGGTACTCAGGCAAGGAGCCGGAAGTCTGTCAGTATACTTGGCAGTATACAGGCAATGGGAAAGTCTCGGTATACCTGTCGGTATTCAGGCATTGGGAAAGTTTGTCAGTATACCTGACAGTATACATGCAATGTCTGTCAGTATACATGTCGGTTTTCAGGCAATGTCTGTCAGTATACCTGTCGGTTCTCAGGCAATGTCTGTCAGTATATCTGCTGAATCTCAGGCAATGTCTGTTAGTATATCTGCCGGTTCTTAGCCAATGCTTGTCAGTATATCTACCGGTACTCAGGCAGTGGGAAAATCTGTCAGTATACCTGGCAGTATGCATGCAATGTCTGTCACTATACCTGCCGATTCTCAGGCAATGTCTGTCATTTTACCTGCCGGTTCTTTGGCAATGTTTGTCAGTGTATCTGCCGGTTCTCAGGCAATATCAGTCAGTATACCTACCGATTCTTTGGCAATGTCTGTCAGTATACCTGCCGATTCTCTGGCATTGTCTGTCAGTATACATGTCAGATCTCAAGCAATTGGAAAGTATGTCAGTATATCTTCCGGTTCTAAGGCAATGTCTGTCAGTATATATATGTACTTAGTGGTAATCAGGCAATGAGAAAGCTGTTCGTATATCTGCCGGTTCTCATGTAATGGCTGTCAGTGTACCTGCCGGTTCTCATGTAATGGCTGTCAGTGTACCTGCCCGTTCTCATGTATGTCTGTCAGTATCCCTGCCGGTTCTCATGTAATGACTGTCAGTATAGCTGCCCGCTCTCATATAATGGCTGTCAGTATAGCTGTCCGTTCTCATGTAATGGCTGTCAGTATACTTGCCCGTTCTCATGTAATGGCTGTCAGTATACCTGCCCGTCCTCCTGTAATGACTGTCAGTATACCTGCCCGTTCTCATGTAATGTCTGTCAGTATACCTACCGGTTCTCATGTAATGTCTGTCAGTATACCTGTCCGTTCTCATGAAATGTCTGTCAGTGTACCTGCCGGTATTAAATCAGTTGGGAAGTCTGTATACCTGTCCGTTCTCATGCAATCTGTCAGTATACCTGCCGGTATTAGGCAATTGGGAAGTCTGTATACCTGTCCGTTCTCAAGTAATGTCTGTCAGTATACCTGCCGGTATTAAGGCAATTGGGAAGTTTGTCTGTATACCTGTCCGTTCTCATGCAATGTCCGTCAGTATACCTGCCGGTATTAAGGCAATTGGGAAGTCTGTGTGTATACCTGTCCGTTCTCATTCAATGTCTGTCAGTATACCTGCCGGTATTAAGGCAATTGGGAAGTCTGTCTGTATACCTGTCCGTTCTCATTCAATGTCTGTCAGTATACCTGCCGGTATTAAGGCAATTGGGAAGTCTGTCTGTATACCTGCATAAGGTCTGTGGTCGTCTTCAAATAATCAGGTCATGGTAAGTATCATGCAGGAGAATCCAGAATTTAAATAAATTGATCAATGATGTTCAACCCTACCTCAAACCTCCCCCCCCCTTAAAAAATCCCCAAACACAAAAACAATCAACAACAACAACAACAACAACAACAAAAACCAAACAAAACAAAACACACACACATAAATCCCCAAAAGCAAATAAACAGATAGGTAAATAATAAGTATAAATTCATAAATAAATAACAGTGATGTAGCTACTACTTATGCTTTTATGCCAATGCATTATTTCATATTGAAAGGCATGTTATATACAAACAGTAGATCAATACGGTACACATTTGATTCACTGTTTTAATTTAGTCTAGTATTGGGTTCAGGAACTCACAGGGCCACGACTTGCGTCTAGCGCAAAACATGCTACTGAATAAGACCCTCGCCTTCAATCCCTCCCCCACTCAGAAAAAACAAAAACAAAAAAAAAAAACCACACACACACACACACACACACACACACACACACACACACACACACACACACACACACACACAAAACCCGATGAGTTTGTGAGACACAAATGCCCTCAGCGGTAACAAAGTACAAATGATATTTTTTAAAGTCAAAGGTCACGGTCAAAGTCACGAAGTAAAAATTATTGCAGCGACGGAAGGATATTGTCACAAGGAATACGCATGTCGCCATGTAAAATATGAAAACTCTGCCTCTTGCAATTCGAATATTTATAACCAATGTTAAAGTTTGTTTGTTGTTGTTGTTTTTTGGGGGGCGGGGGTTTGTGCAACAGACAAACGGACAGACAGACAGTAAAAAAATTAGATGCCCCGAACCTTTGAATGCGGGGGCATAGAAAATACTATCCGAAAATCCAAAACAATAATCAAACGTCCCCACTAACCCCTTCATTAGAGTATTTCATCATCATAGAAAAGTCCACGGCATCCTATTGTCGTTTCCTACTTCATTTCTTCAAAGTGACAAAAATTAGAGCCTAACACGGCATGCGTGTGCTATCAACTTTTATCATCCGCTATCAAGTGCACTGCATCATTTTGACCTATATTATGACATACCATACTGCGATGTTTAACAGTATTTGTATGCCCGTATGATTTCAACGAAAACAACATAATGACGGAAACATACTGCGACTGTGATTGTTTTCTGTGCTTATCTTGTCATTCTTCGGAAAATGTCAACACTGAACCGGGGGAAAATCTCATGGTAAGGATTCCAGTGTATTAGTATACGCCCCTTTTAAGTAGCCACGACATACATTTCATACCTTGTTTAAGTGAAGTCTAGAAACTTTCTCAGTCTTATTGACTGATTGATTGATTTTTGTTTAACGTCACACCACGAATATTTCACGTATATGGTGACGGCATCTGCCTGATGCGGGGCAGTGGCGGATCCAGGATTTCCGAAAAAAAGGAGGGGGGGCATGGGTATTAGCCAAACTTCTCAGCCATTTTGGTGCAAAATCTGGTTTTTACTTGTAAATATGTGACCAAAAGGTGGGGGCCCTCTAAATCCGCCACTGCGGTGCATACAGATTTTGACCTTTGCAACGGACAAACCCGAAGCAGTGAGGGATTTTTAACGTGCGATGCATACCACGACACGGGGCTTCGGTTTTTACTGTCTCATCCGAAAGACAGGACACCTTTGCAACGGACCCACCCGAAGCAGTGAGGGATTTTAACGTGCCATGCATACCACGACACGGGGCCTCGGTTTTTACTGTCTCATCCGAAAGACAGGACACCAGCATGACCAGAGTGGGACTCGAAACCCGACCTCCCGATCAGGAGGCGAGCTTGATACCACTAGGCCACGCCGGCTTTACTCAGTCTTACTGATTAGGGGCAGAGTTGGTGAAATCGTTAAACAGTTGGTCTTCAGCGCAGATTATCTGGGTTCGATTCCCGGATCGCTACCACTGTGTTTAAGAGGTTGATTACTGAAGTGCCTCCAGCTTTTGTGTCTCAATGTAACTGAAAAACTGTTGAAAGCTGTAAATTCAACCCACCAACCGACCATCTTATTATGTATGGTTGGTTTGCTTGTACTTTAAGATACACAGTTTAAGAAGTGGCAAACGCGGATCCAGAAATTTTGTCGGGAGGGAGTCCACCACCAACGAATATTTCCGAGAGGGTATCTATCCATGTTATTGTGTGTAAAATTACTTATCTTATAGGGAACAATAACAAGGAAAGTCATTTGCGCTGAATCTCGGGGTGGGGTCCAGATTCCCGGTCCACCCTCTGGATACGCCCATGAATGGAGGAAACAATAGCGTTCGCGTTCAATTTTGAGACCTGCGTGACGTTCCAACAGGCTTCAAAAGAGATTCGAAACGAGAATAGACGGAGGTGTGATTATATCAAGGTTCAATGCAGCTGTTAATTAAGTCTACTCGTCAACTTAGGCAAGACACACAAGGATATTAAATATCGAAATATTCGTGAACCGGTGTAACATTAAAAAGTTACCCCCATTTAAAACTGACCCACGAGTCAGTTTTCAACGGCTTAAGGGTCGATTTTAACGATGAAAATTGACTCGGACCGTTATTTAATGAGCCCACGCACGTGTGAAAAAGTGACCCTCGCGTGAAAATGCGACCCTTGTTGAAAATTGACCCCAATGGTAGGTTTTAACGTTATAAAATGACTCTCGTGTATATAATGCTCCTTGTACTATTAAAATGCAATTCTTACTGTGTACTTCCTGTTTGCTAACAGGTCAGTTACAGAATGGTCTAAATTTTATGGTCCACATTTTATGTGGAGTATTATGCAATTTTCTATCTCATTAGACGTATTGTTTAAGAGAACTAATGCTTCAAATGGGTTATATTTCAACATTAATTAATGCCTCCATATGAGAAAAGCTTCGAACTCCTGTTTATCGTACAGTGTGACTATTCCATCATTCGATAGTAAGTAAAATAGACATTATAACTGGTTATTACAGGTAGGGTCAAATTTCAACATTAAAAACGACCCCATATCGAGAAAATCTCCGTAAATATACTACAATACATTGACATACCCAGGGTAGGGTTGGGGTGTGTGTCATATTTCAACATTAATTAATAACTCCTTATAAAAACATCAAACTCCGGTTTATAATATAGTGTGACTATTCGATTATTCGACAGTAAGTAAAACGACCTTGAAAATTTGTCAATAGAGGTAGGGTCTAAGTTTAACATTAAAAAAAAAACGACCCCATGTCGAGAAAATTTCTTAATTACAATACAAGAATTTAGCTAAGTACACTGTCTGTTTTTGTTAAATAAAGAGAGATGTTTTGCGGAGACATTGCAAGGACAGTAGCTGGGAAGGGGTGTTAATATTACAACATTAATTAATGACTCCCTATGAAAAAATTCGAACTCCGGTTAATAACATAGTGTAGCTATTCGATTATCTGATGGTAAGTAAAATGAACTTGAGACTAGTCATTAGAGGTAGGGTCAAATTTCAACGACCCCAACTCGAGAAAATCTCCTTTTTACGATAAATGTACTTAGCAAGGTACACTTTCAGTGGGGTAATATTTTAACGTTAAGAAAGGATCACTTTGATAGCCTATAAAATGTCTTTGAATAGGAAATATCTAGACAATCAATGCATGTAGATTAATTATACGGTAGTAGATTCGTCCCTTAAACTTTGTTTCGTCATTTATGACACTTGATACCATTATGAACTTTTTGCATGGTAAATATGCTGTGTTGACATATCCTTATAAGATAGTTTCTAAATAAATTCTGTAGAAAAAGTCCAATTACTGTCGATATCAAGGGGTCTAAGGAATTGTTAGAAAACTCGGCCTCTGACAACTGTTTGTCTTCCAGTCAAATTGATAATCTGCTGCCCTCAATTCCAGTCAATAACTGTACAATATTCACAAGAAAATCAAATATTGACCGAAGAAATGCGAAGGTCAATAATTTTTTGGTCAATATTTAGAGTATAGAGCCCGTGTGGCCCAGTGGTTAAGGGTCTCTTCTTACGATCGAGAGGTCCCGGGTTCGATTCCTACTTTGGTCATAAATGCTCCCAGTCTTTCGGGTGAAACTGTGAAAACCGATGCCCCGTGTCACGGTAGGCGTGGCGTGTAAATGATCCCTCACTGCTTTGGAATAAGTCCGTTGCAAAGGTATAATTTTCTATGCAATGCAGCGGGCATCTTCGCTAGCCACGGCTCTAATCCGATTCTCTCTTTTCCCAGTAGCCTTTGCTTGTGAAGATGTGCATCAGGCAGATGACGTCACCAAATACGTGCAATAATCGTGTAGTGATGTTAAACAAGAATCAATCAATATAGAGTATATATTCTATTTTCCACTTTCTTACGTAATATTAATCAATTTGTTTTTCATTAACACGTTGCATTCGCTTCATTCACAAATTATCGAATTTTCTGAGAGATTACATATACTTGTCATGCGCGGATCCAGAAGTTTTTGTCAGAGGGGGTCCAACCAAAAAAGGTAAATTTTTCTCTTAGACGAGGGGGGGGGGGGGGAATTCCAACCCCAAAAATGCCCAAATATTACCTTTTTTTGGTAAAATTTTCGGATACCCCCCCCCTTCTGTATCCGCGCATGCTTGTCCATATGTATAATGATAATTTTTCAAAAAAGATAATTTGGAAACAGCACACATTACCCAAAAATTCCGGTAACCTACTTAAATTGCAACGGTGTCACCGACCCTGATTTTTCTTTTTGGTGGGAGTAAATTGTCAATGTATGTATCTAAGTATGATCTGTCATTTTTGAAATCCCAGTAAAGTTCGAATAAAGCACCTTGAATTACATGTAAAAGTATGTTCAGACTCGACGTAAATCGAACTTGTTTTGTAGCACGGAAGGGGTGGGGGTAACTTCCTACATAAAGGTATATGGGTATACTTTTAAGGCCATCCACTATATTAATGGGTGTCATTTTCCCTTCAAATATATACCAATGGGTATCTTTCAATTCACAAAATATATGAATAGATAAAACGCAGGTGGAGATTGCAAGAGAAGATGTTTTTGCATATAAATGGGTATGCTTTTCACTATGGTCAGTATATGAATGGGTATGTACACTTCGCTCAATATATGAATGGGTAGGGTGCGAGCGACACTAGCCGCACGTCCGTGCCCAAAATCATGGCAAGTTAAACACCCCCTCCCCCATGTTTAGTAGTTGTAACCAAATTTATATTTACTGATTTTCTCGGGATTCACATTTAGCGGAGTTAGTGCTGTTCTTTGTGTTTTAATCAATGATTTCTGTAATAAAATGTTTGTGAAGACATTATGAAGGACAATCACAGATCACGCTAATTCACAAATATGCTAATACAGTGTATATCTAAAATCTTATAATCAACATTTTGGGTGAAAATTAGGTTGCGTGCAAATACAGTCATTAATTGTTCAAAGATTACATAAAGTGTGTCATGGAATTTTAAATCATAAAGGCCTTTTGGACGGATGGACACCGGAACGAACAGCGTCGTTTAGATAATTATTCCATCTGGCATGTTCTTTAAACGACGAGACGATTTTTCATATGTGGTCTGTTCAGGACGAAAAGATACTGGAAATCATAAGATAAAAAAAAATTAAAATAATAATAAATAAATGTAGTAATACACGTATACTTGAAGCCGGTGTAAAGCCGAATAATGACCCCCGTCGAATTATGACCGGATAGGTCATTATTCTACGTAGAAAAATGACTCCCTAGCCGTAGAATAATGAGTCAAAATCGTAGAATAAATACCCGGGGAGTCATTTTTCTACATGTTCGATCTATAGGAAAATGACCCCCATAGAAAAATGACCCTATATTGTACTTAATAATATTTGGTATTTTCCACAACATGATAAGTCTTTGAATCACTATGCTGACGGGAATAATACCCCGTGGCAACAATATTTTGTATACTCAAATTGAATATCAAATGTTCTAACAGGATCTTGACAATAAGGTTGTGACCTTGACCTTTCGCACACGACCTTGATACACGTTCATAACACACTAGCATACTTAAAGGAACAAATATACCGAAAATGATATATACCCATTCATACAAGTAACAGATATACACTGGACAAGAATTATGCAATAGTTACCTTGACCTTTGACCTACAATTTTGGTTCAAGGTCATGGCACATTGGCATCTCCATGGGAAAAAATGTACCAAGTACATGTATGATTATTACCAATTCATACAACTGAAAGATATCACATACACAAGAATTTTACAAAAGAGTTAATAGTGACCTTTGTTCAAGGTCATGACACATCGATAACTAAAAAGGAACAAATATACCTAGCACGATCATTACTCATTTATACAACTGAAATATATAGCTCGAACAAACATTTTGCAAGAGAGTCAATATAGTGACCTTGATCTTCGACCTACGATTTTGGTTCAAGCATATTTGCATCTCCAGATAAGCAAATGTACCAAGTATGAACATCTACAATCGGAACATCGTCGCATCTTTTTTTAACAAAAATCGTTGTTTTCGTATTTGCATTATGATTACATCATCTAATATCATGGAAAAACACACAAATCTATACCATAACGGATTCAGTCATGCAACCAATGCAAAGAGTTAATTGATAAAATGATACAAAATACAAAAGAATCTAGCAAAATTTTCATAAAACCTTTTAAGATAAATGCAAGATTGGTGTGGGTGGGTAGGGGTACTCCGATTTTATGATCAGCACTAGTGTTTACACATTTGAACCACGATTGGCTACAAATCATTCGGTTACTATTTCTATATTTCATGGACTCGTATTTTAACCAAAGATGCAAAAACATGCGCACAAAACATGATGATAATATACCAAATTCTATAGGCACTACACTGATCCTTACATGAACAAAATCTATTCGAATGTTTCTTTAAGCTTGCCGAAGATGCATTGGATTGCAATTAGATGGATTTTAAATTATTGCAAGCACATGTGATTTACATGCAGAACTCCAAATTCATATTCATTGCTTTGAGGAGCCATATTTGCATTTTTTTGTAAGTTTCCTAATATAGCTCCGCCAAATTTTAAGATTTTTTTAGCAAATGCTAGAGACTTAAATACTCTTTCAAGCTCCATTTTTTTATAATTGTACTCAAATTGGAGAGCTAGCTATCATGGGACTTTGATTCGAGACTGTATTTCATTTCAAACTTCGAAGCAGCTAAAGCCCCAGTGACACCGGATCGTACGATTTCTATATCGTACGATTGATGGAAATTTGATGACATTGCGATCGATCGTCGATGTTTGCTACGATCTCAAAAGGTAATCGCATACTGCGATTAATTTACGATCGGTGGTAGGTCATCGCACGACATGTGGCACGATTGGTCATGCGATTACCATAATATTGATCGCACGATCAGTCGCAGGTGATCTTAGGACCGGTCCTGAGGATTAGCAACTGATCAGGCGAATTAAACATGGTCACCTACGATCAGTTGCATGGCCAATTGCAACCAAAAGCAGCACGTCGCAGCTAGAAGGTACGACCAATCGCTAAAATGTACCACCAGTCGCACAACCAACCACGTGACCACTTGCATGCAATATCTTATACGATTGGTGGTGCGTCCATGTAGGACTAGTCGCACGACGATATATATCCACGAATTTTGAACCCCAAAAATAAGTTGTTTTCGCCCAATCCACGAAAATTGGTATACACGAATAAAAAGCCATTCGTAGTAATAGAGTTATCGTGCGGAAATAACTATTCACAGCCACTTCCTTGATCTTGACCTTTGACCTATTGATCCCAAAATTGATTGCCTGAGATCATGGGCAACACATGTGTAAATGAAAGGGGGAAGGTTACTGGCTCAGGTATATGGCGGAGGCTACCACTGAAATATGAAATTCAATGATAAAATAAACATATAAAACATAAAAAAAATATTTGATACTAGTTAGTACAACTACAGTACCGACTTAGGACGGTCATTTGATATAACGAGTGTCAACCAAATGGTGTGTTTAACCGGTTGTGAAGTATCATAACCAGGTGTCCAAAGGTAATAGATTTATCTTGCAGAAACCACTTTTTCAACAGACACTTCGTTTGACCTTGACCTTTCATCGATTAACCCCAAAATCAATAGGGCTCTTTTGAGGTCATGAGCAATATATTTGTGAAGTATCATCAATGGATGTAAAATGGTAAAAGAGTTACCGCAAGAAAACCACGTTTTCCACAGACAGACGGACGGACAGTCTAGTTGAAACAGGTATACCCCCACAACTTCGGTGGCGGGTATAAAAAAAACAAACTCTTTTTGTAAATTTCGGTCAAGCGGTCTTTATCAACAGATAAAGGATAACGATGACATTTTCAATGACATATATGTTTAGTATGTACCAATAGGCGCATCCGTCGCAAATGTTCTATGGAACACTCTCTGAATTGGTAAGAATTGTCATTTTAGGTAAGGTCATGATTAGGTGTAATGTCTGATTGATTCAGGGTTTTAATGTGTATTGTCTTGTACCAGAATGCCATTTACATTTCGAGAGAGGGGGACTTCATATTGTGTTGTAGGGTCCTCGTATTAACCATAAAACGTCATAAGTGAGGATAATAATGACGCAAATTTACAAGGCACTTTAATTAGTTATGCAAATTATCCCTTAATTAAGCATATTCTATATAATGTCCTGGATCGTGGGAAAAGGTTTTCGTTTTATACTTCTGTCTTTATGGAAATCTCATTCTTCTCTAAACAGATGAAATAGTTCTCTTTTTCCACACCAAGTGTGCAAACTCAATTGTCATTTTATTTTAACATCTCAGGATGATAATCTGAATACACTAGGAAAAAATTGTTTGACTTCCGGTATGAACCAAGTTCTCCTGTAGATGTAAAGACTCGGAACGACTTGTCCAAGGACGCGTGTACGGGTCTAAAACACATAATTTACTTATGTTATAAATATTATAACATCCGATAAGTCACAAAATGAGGCGATATCCAGGTTTCGAAGGTCATCGGGTTTATTCAATTTATGAATCAGAATTACATACATATTAACCCTACCGATTTCGGCAAAAGTCTTTCGCCTACCGCTTTACAACTCAAATCTTCCGATTTCCCAACTTTCTACCAATTTCTCCCTTTGGATGTTTGGCTTCGGAAACCATTGTTGTTTACGAAATAAAACTTCGTTTATCCATTTCTCGTTTGATCTGGATCTTGATCGTGATCAATGAAAAAATTAGGTGGTTGAAAATAATCTCAAAAATGCATACCAGAATTATCTGAAGTATTATAAGCATCAACATGCACCATATCCACGAACTTTCAGTACACCAAGGTATATATATATAAAAAGTACACATTGAAAACATTTATCAAGAAATCAAGTCGGTTTGTAGGGGGTCATTATTCTATGGGGGTCAATATTTTTCACGAGGGGTTTGCAATTTTTGGGGCTGGTGCCACTTATTCTACGGTCGAATAATGACCCCCTTGGTCGTGGAATAATGACCGGGGGGTCATTTTTCTATGTAGAATAATGACCCCCGGTCATTATTCGACGGGGGTCATTATTCGGCTTTACACCGGCGTGGCCTAGTGGTATCGCGCTGGACTCCTGATCGGGAGGCCGGGATTCGAGTCCCGCCCTGGTCATGCCGGTGTCCTGTCTTTCGGATGAGAGTAAAAATTGAGGCCCCGTGTCATGATATGCATGGCACGTTAAAGATCCCTCACTGCTTCGGGTGGGTCCGTCGCAAAGGCCAAAATTTGTATGCCCCGCATCAGGCAGATGCCGTCACCATATACGTGAAATATTCGTGGTGTGACGTTAAACAAAAATCAATCAATCAATCACGTATACGCCTCGACAATTTGTTATCCACATATTGTTGTGAAGGAAACGCTACTACACTAAGACTCTAAGTGCTGCATGCCTTTCAGGAGTCGTTTTACGTTTAAGCGTCTTGTCAGTCGAATACATGTATGTTTTGCAAGTTTATGAAATAATTACTTGCATTACTACCCAGTGACATAAATCAAGAGAACTAGTAAAGTTCTGATACAGATATGTATATTTTAAACGTTGGTGTTATTTTTTAAATACAAAAGGGGTTGCATCACGATGCCTATTGCTATACGTTGGTCGTGAGTGCTTTCTAGTCCCTGAATACGTGAAACATGTAAAACAAATAATCTATCTATGAAAAAATATATATATAAATACATGTATTCAGTGAAAAATGAGAGGGGCTGACCATAAGTCCAGACCTTCATTACAATCCTTGTTACTGTTTTGGACCAGCTGATGTCTTTGATGTGGATGCTTTTAATTTAATCTAATGACGATATGCATCATGGGTTAAAGACAAACAAAAAGGTAATATAGTATAGACTTTTCCCAAAATAGCCCCCCCCCCTTGGAAAATCTGCCTAGTAAATACATTTTCTCCTGAAAAAAATAGTATTTAAGAAATGCAATTCAAATTTAAAATCATCCCCAAACCACGAATCTCCTGTATATAGTAACTTCGTCTGTATACACAATATGTGTCAGTTGCGAAGCCGGATTCGTTCCGATAGGGAAGGAGGAGTTGAAGGTTATATAGAATGGGGGATGAGATAGAGTAATGAAAAGCATCTCATATGTCAACTCCACTTCCATTGAAACTTGTGTTTTAATGCTAAACACAAAATTAAAAATCGTTGAAAAATGACCCCATGGGGAGACAAAATTTAACGGCTTGTGTCAATTTAGCACCAAAGGGGTCACTTTTCAATGTTACACCCGGCCGCTTTACGACTTTGATCTTTGAAATATTACTTGACACGTATTTACACCAAAGTACAACGGATATTACATTCAGAGTTTCTTTGACAATACACATCAAAATATATAAATGTCTCAGCACGTTATGGCATTGGACGCCAAACCGTAATGCCCCTACCCCTTTCGTATAGTGATTGATTGACTTTTGTTTTACGTCACACCACGAATATTTCACGTATATGGTGACGGCATCTGTCTGATGAGGGGCATACAAATTTTGGCCTTTGCAACGGACCCACCCGAAGCAGTGAGGGATTTTTAACGTGCCATGCATACCACGACATTGGGGCCTCGGTTTTCACTGTCTCATCCGAAAGACAGGACACCGGCATGAACAGAGCGGGACTCGAACCCCGGCCTCCCGATCAGGAGTCCGGCGCAATACCACTAGGCCACGCCGACTTCCTTTCGTATAGTGACATGGGATATTACATTAATACATACACAGGTCGTCGTCCTCCTTTACTGTGTGACCCAGACACTTCGGTTCTCGTATCGAAATCAAAATTCGTCCTTTGCTATGCATGTTCATCCATTCTGAGATATTAAATGCAAAAATGTGATTTCACGAGAACAATTCGTCTACGATACGACACTATGTTTTAAGATGTCATTCTCTCTTTCTACGTGTAATGTTTTAAAATTTCTGCCATCAATTATCCTATTGTATTCTACTGGAAGTTTTGAACGTACCATCAAACTATTTACATCTTAATTTGATTATCCGCAGTTCTTTTACCCCACGAACTTGAATTTCTTTTTTCACACATTAACACATTTAAAGACATCATAATACTGAAATAGGAAATTAGTGTACTGGAATAAACAATTAATCCCGGATGCCAAGAAAAATCCTTTCAGCAATATTTATTATTGAACAGTACCAAGAGGAGAACATATGTGTATGACTTTTCCAGCTTATCGTTTATTGATTCTATGAAAAATGCATTCAATGTTGAAATACTGCAAACACATTTGTCAGATCGCATCACTTTTACTTTCACAAGAGAGTGGTGATCTGTCCCCGTAGGGCTAAATATAAATTCTATTTAAAAAGTCTCTGTAATTTTACATTCTTTTTGATCCAATATTGAGTAAAATGATTTGACATTGGGAATGAAAAAAGACTGCCTTGTCATTGTAGTGATAAAGCATTACCAAGCTATGTATTCCGGCTGGCCCATGGAGAAAAGAGATCGCTCATGTTAAAAACAAATTAAATTAGGTTTTCAGTTCGAATTCTCCCAGCTTAAGATGATGTCAGTTAATGATGAGGCGCTTGATAAAGAATTTAATATTATATTTTGATTAGATATGGAATTAACTTGTATTAAACATTTACTTTTGATTAAATAAATACTTTTTTTTTCTTTTGTAAGATGATCGTATGTATGCGAATGTACATATAATAAAATTGTTCTTTATTATAGATAATAGATTTATTGCTCACATTTACTAGCAAAATGATTTCCAAATGATTTTACACAGAAGAAAAATCGATAACTTCGAGGTATTCAGCGTTGCTATCTCTTCTCTTGTAAAGTTGGGTTTGCCCCTACTGGGACAAGTTGGAAGGTCTCTCTATAATATTGCCGAAAGTCAGTTTCTTTTTCTGGGTGACTCGTTTTCTTTTTCTTCAACAACAACAACAACAACTAGCGCTACTACTACTACTACTACTACTGTATTAATGGTTTACTACAAATTTTATTGTGTTGTTGATAAGAATCAATGCCTGTAATACTGTTTGCTCATTGATAATTTCATTGGTTATTGATTTCCAAATGATTTTACACAGAAGAAAAATCGATAACTTCGAGGTATTCAGCGTTGCTATCTCTTCCCTTGTAAAGTTGGGTTTGCCCCTACTGGGACAAGTTGGAAGGTCTCTCTATGATATTGCCGAAAGTCAGTTTCTTTTTCTGGGTGACTCGTTTTCTTTTTCTTCAACAACAACAACAACAACTACTAGCGCTACTACTACTACTACTACTACTACTACTGTATTAATGGTTTACTACAAATTTTATTGTGTTGTTGATAAGAATCAATGCCTGTAATACTGTTTGCTCATTGATAATTTCATTGGTTATTGCAGAGGCCGCTCTTAGAGAACAGAAATCAGAGAAATTTCAAACTTCCCACCAAAGACTATGAGGTAACTAGAATCAAAATATTTATTAATTCGATGAGGATTTCTTTGAATTTGTTTTTCTATGCACAATTTTGTTTGACAAAGTCAAAATTCATTGAATTATCTCACACAGAGCCTTGACTACGATCGGTGTTTCAATGTTCCCTACACAGAATATGTGAACCAACAAAACGAACATCAGGTAAGAATGGCGAACGATAAATAAGACGAACAAACGAAAGGTAAGAAAAAGAATACCAGGTAAGTCGAATATAAAATTAGACGAATAAACGACGGGTACGACATCGAATATCAGGTAAGTATGCAAGTAAACGATAGGCAAGAAAACGAAAAACAGGTAAGATGGATAAATGAAACGTAAGGCGGATAAAGACGACCAAAAAAAAAAAAAAAAAAAAAAAAAAAATCAGGAATAACTGGCGAATTAAGACGACTATAAAAATCCCAAACAAACAGGCAAATCAAGATCAACCTCCAATACCCGGGATTTAAAGTATAATTATAACATATTATACATTATTTTATGTTACAATCGTATAGTGATTTCTGTTGGTATGTTTTATTGTGTACCCTGCATGTGCATGGCGACTTTTCTGATACAGCCGAGTCTTCTTTCCTTTTTTCTGCTATAGAATAGAAATTATAAATTCAATTTTAATATTTATCGAGTAAAATATCAATGGAACAAGGAAATTACATTAAAGAAAAAAATGTTGAAAGAAATATATGACAGTGAATGTTGCCATTTAGCTGAAAAATAATTGTGATAACGGAGAGAGAGAGAGAGAGAGAGAGAGAGAGAGAGAGAGAGTTTTTGTTCCGTACAGTTTTTTACCTTCCTTACTGGGTTTTGTTATGAAATGTAAATCTAGTGTCAATTCAGGATCGTATTAATTACCTTAAGAAAATTCATACAGAGAAATATATACGTTACATATATTTTTTATAATCTTTTTTTTTTACGGTAATGGCAGTGACGTTAATATTACTATTTACACCTGTAATATATTTGTCTTTGTAGTCCAATAGAAAATTAGAGCTGATCAAATGGGCAGTGACATTTTTCGTCGGATTCTTTACCGGGATGGTAGGTCATGGACGTTTTTATTCGTAATATATATCATAGAAATGAGCCATACTTATCTCATAATTTAGACTTTATACTTAACGAAATTCAAAGTTTAATAAAAAGCTGATTGAAATATTAAGTTTTATTAATTTTTTTTCACTGAATTTTAACTTTTTACCCAGGTAGCACTGTTTATAGACTCCATTGTAAAACAACTATCAAAATGGAAGTTTGAAGCACTTGACTACTGTATCCTTTAAATAGAAATTTGAATGATTGAATGAATGAATGAATGAATGAATAAACGAACGAACGAATGGGTGGACAGACGAGCGGATGATGGGTAGATGAATGAATGCATGAATGAATGAATGAATGAATGAATGAATGAATGAATGAAGTTTTTATTCAAAATATATTTTGTTAACAATGTTTCAAATAATGAATGAAATTAATTCAAGAGTACAATACAAAGTAAATGCACACGTAACGGATAGATTTAGTCTTACCTGTAGATCAGCCATCATAGCGTGCTCTGAGGACGGGTGTCTAGTGGCGTCATTGCTGTTACTACTGACGTTCAATGTAGGATTCGTCATCATTGCGTCATGTCTGGTCGTCTTGGAGGTGAACATTTACACTTATATAATTCATGCTTTACAAAATAAATAAATAATTAGATCACAAAAGAAAAGAAAGGGGTGGGGTGGGGGGAGAAAGAAATAAAAAGACAAGTACTGTTACTACTTTTTATACTTGCAAGCATGCGCATAAACTACAAATGAAAGTTGACTAATGCGGTACTGATTACCGCCACTGTCCACATATCACTGGCAAAGATGAAACAGTTTGGAATATGTACATTAAAGCAGCCAAAAATACATGATTCCTTAAAATAACATTTATGTATGCTTTTAATTTGCTCTTTATTGTACAATATAAAATGTGAAACAAAACACTATTTTAAAAACAAAATAAAGTAGAATAAGAGCTTAACATATTCAATATTCAATCAATACCAGAAAATTCAGTTTCAAATGAATAAGTAAAATTTTATGACTCTAATGGTATCATTTATTCATAAATACTTCTGAGTGTTTACTTAATTTATCAATAATTCTCCTCAGCCTGTTGCAGGGGGTTCTGGGATTCCTGAAATCAAGTGTTATCTAAATGGTATCAAGGTACCACGTGTGGGCCGACTACAGACGCTCATTGCCAAGAGTGTCGGTGTGCTCTTCAGTGTGGCAGGAGGTAAAGATTAGTAAACGTTTTAAAATGAAGAGGAATATTTATTACGCATTTTGTCTCTAGACTAATAATAATTAGCAGGTACCACTCTAAACGCATAAAACAAGGGTTGCATGGTATTTATGAACCATTTTCATTTTTTATATATATTATAAATTCGCAAAGATTCTATAGGGGCCAGCTTGGTGTAGTGGTTAGGGGTAAATGTATTACTTGATTTGAATTCGTCTTTCGCATCATGAAAATAATACTTGTACCAATGTGCTGACATATACCGTTTTATTAATGTCGCCATGTGAAAGACAGTTGTACAGATATTCATATTATTTTCTTTATAGGACTATTTGTGGGAAAAGAAGGTCCCATGATTCATAGTGGCGCCATCATCGGTGCTGGGGTTCCACAGGTATGTCTTGCACCATTAGAAAATATATGTACCAACAGCGATTTGTGTCATCTCCTGTCTCCAAATGTAGTCTGACAATACATTTGTACCATCTCCTACCTCCAGACGTAGCCTGACAATGCATTCGTATCATCTCCTGTCTCCAGACGTAGTCTGACAATACATTTGTATCATCTCCTGTCTCCAGACGTAGTCTGAGAACACATTCGTATCATCTCCTGCCTCCAGATGTAGTATGACAATACATTTGTATCATCTGTCTCCAGATGAGCCTGACAATACATTTTTATCATGTCCTGCCTCCAGACGTAGCCTGACAACACATTTGTACCATCTCCTGCCTCCAGACGTAGCCTGACAATGCATTCGTATCATCTCCTGTCTCCAGACGTAGTCTGACAATACATTTGTATCATTTCCTGCCTAAAGACGTAGTCTAACAACATATTGTATCATCTCCTGCCTTCAGACGTAGTCTGACAATACATTTGTGCATTTGCAACATCTTTTGATTTCTTACATGACTTTGTTTTTAGAATACACTCAATCTCTCATAGCTTTTTCTTCATTTTCAGTTTCAAAGCGTGGCCTTTAAGAAAATCGACTTCAAAGAATACAGTTTTTTTAGATCTGATCGGTAAATTAGATTCCATCTTTGTCTTTCTGCTCGCTCACTTCTAGCCTTTCAGATGCCTATCTAAAGTAATCTTTATTTTTCCGTTATAAAGTTTAATAAACTGTACCATATAAAGCTGTCACATTAGTGATTTGTTGTTGTTTGATTTGACGATGTATATAGCGATGTTGTACCTAACGCGCTGTTGTTTAGTTCATGGTCATTTTGTACTTTGACGTGGTTGGGTAGTAGCATTGATTTTGTCTTTTTTCTTGAGTCTTGAGTAGTATGTAATAATTTGGTTAATTATGGACCTAAACCTTACCTCATCTCGCTCACATTTGTATTCTTAATGTATTGTATGTTGGCTGTCCCTGAGTTATGAAGCTTGTATCACATATTGGCGATTAGCATAAACAGACGTCAAAGGAAATAAAAGGGGTAATAATGTTATAGTCTGGTGCTGCAGAAAATCGTACACGATGCTGATGTTCTTGTGATCTGTGTATGGAGCGCTTCTTTATACAGCAGAATACGTTCTAAGTTTTAAACATATTTCTTCTAGATTTAATGGAACTTGCTGGACAAGGAGCGAATTTACCGAATAAGCCGCAAGAATGTAAACCTCCCGACTCCATGTTTTGACGTTCACTGAGTGTCTAAATAACAACGAGTCGAGGAAGGGTACATTATTGTAGTTTATTCTGAAATGGATAAGAAATTCACGTGGACGGAGACAAACGGATTGAAAGTTTGATTCTCCGTTGGACGTCCGTTTGCGTTATGTATTTCTCAAAAGACACCTTATTTTATTGCAGAGATAAAAGAGACTTTGTGTCGGGAGGGGCCGCGGCTGGAGTAGCAGGTAAGAAAAGACAGACTTTAAAAGTGGATCCAACACTTTTAGAAAAGAGGTTCCATCCTTTGGTGGCAAACTTTGTCAAAGGAAATAAGGGGTGGTTGGGGGGGGGGGAAGGTTCATTTCCATCCAAAAAACAAAAATCCCATATTAGTGAAATTTTCCATCAAAAGGGGATGGATATGTTGCATCTCCAATAATCATCTGGACTATTGGTTTTACTAGTAAAATAATGTTTGATTGATTGATTGATTGATTTATCGATTATAAGTTTACGTCACTTCACGAGTATTCCACGTATTTGGTGACAGCATCTACCTGATGGTGACGGCATCTTTTACGGAATCTATTACGTGCCACGGCTACCGTGACACTGCACTGCGGATTTTATTGTCTCACCCGAAAGACAGGACACGGGTGTGCCCACGGCGGGAGTTGAATTCGGGACCCATCGGTTACGAGCCGAGCACATCATCCACTGAACCACATCGGCTCACTAGTAAAATGTGCATCACTCATTCTGACATAAAAGAATTTTAGATCTAACTTAATGACCTAATTTAATGACCTAACGTAATGTGATATATTTACATTTGATGATTGCTTGTAGCTGCATTTGGAGCTCCCATTGGAGGTGTCCTTTTTAGCTTGGAGGAAGGATGTTCATTCTGGAATCAGAAGCTGACATGGAGAACGGTAAGATTTGTTTGTTCCTGTCCTACTAGCGAAGGGATGACAAGTAAAATGCTTCATCTAAATAATTGATTGATTGATTATCGTTTTACGTCACCCCACGGTTATTTCACGTATATGGTGACAGCATCTGCCTGATGCATAGAAATTTCTACCTTTACAACGGACCCACCCGTAGCAGTGAGGGATCTTTTACGTGTCACGCCTACCGTGACACGGGACCTCGGTTTTTATTGTCTCATCGGAAAGACAGAACACCGGTGTGCCCAAAGCAGGAATCGAACCCTGGACCTCTAGATCACGAACCGGGCACCTAATTCACTAGGCTTTTTATCTAAATAAATAAATAAATAAATAAATAAATAAATAAATAAATATATATATATATATATATATATATATATATATATATATATATATATATATATATATATATATATATATATATATATATATATATATATATATATATATATATATATATATATATTTATGTAACTTTTGTGTAAATATGTAATGAAATTAGATAAAAATTGTTGAATGCAAACATCAGACAAACTCACTTAGGAGAGACACAATTCAAAGAAAAAAAAACTAGCAGTGTAACAGACAAAGTAAATTTCTGTTTTATATACATATATTTTTTTCAGTTTTTCTGTTCTATGGCAGCGACATACACACTGAACTTTTTCTTGTCTGGAATAGGAACAGGAAGTTGGGGATATTTCTATCTCCCAGGGTTGATTAATTTCGGAGTGTTTAAGGTACTTTGTTTCTTAAATTATGCAAGGAAATAATCTACGTTTCGTTTCAAGCTACAATTAGCTCACCTGAGCTGAAAGCTCATGTGAGCTTATCTGATCACTTGTTATCCGTCTGTAAACTTTTAACATTTTCGACTTCTTCTTCGTAACGCCTGGAAGGGTTTTGATGAAACTTGGTATACACGAAGTACTATAAGTATTCTACCAAGTTTCTTCATTTGGTCCAAATCCGTCTAAGGTTTAGCTACCATGTGTAAAAATTGGTCTCTGAGGGTAACCCTTTTTGAAAATCTTCTTCTCCTGACCCACTGTATGGATAATAAAACTAATAGCATCTGAGTGATCTAGAAGAATGTATGATTCAAGTTTGTTCATTTTGTTAAAATTGGATAAATACTTTTTAATGTTTTTTGACATCTTTTGGGACTTTGTCATTCAAAATATCGTGGTTTTCATCACTAAATTCCTAAAGGTTGACTTTGGATGCACAGAAACGCATGGTTTAGCCAGAATATAGTAAAGGAATGTTTTATGAAAGAATTTTGACAAAATTTTAATTTTTGGATTTTTCATGATCACAAAAAGGGTAGAATGGGGGGGGGGGGGGTTATTTTTATGTGCGATGTTTTCTGTGTCTTAGGTGAGCGATACAGGCCTACTTTGGCCTTTTGTTTTTATGATGTTGCCATTTACTTATGTCAATTTCTTTCCAAACATTGCATTTAAGTATAGTGCTATATGTAGATAAACATAGATAAATGACAATGAAATGAAACATTTTATTAAGATATTTCCTCTAAAATCCTGTGTATACGTAATCGAAATCATGATGTTGGTGTTATTGCAAATTGTTTTCCCGTAATTTCCCGAGTCATGCCTCCAAGCCAATATAAGTCCCTGTTACCATTGATGTGAATAGTGAAAACTCAAGTGTATATCACTTCTCGCGAATATTAAATTTAGCGAATACACCAAAATTAAGAGCACCACCAAAATAAAGTGAAAAATATAAATTAAGAGAATATATGTGAATAAAGTGAAAATATAAGTGAATCACAGTTTTAGGCGGGAAATAACATATTTCTCGTGATGATATGTTCCTACATATTTTTACAGTGCACCAATGAGAGTGGCATTGGTTGTCATTTATGGAATGTCGTGGATCTGTTGGTGTTCCTCGTGATGGGTTTTTTTGGAGGCATATTTGGCGCTATTTTCAATGGATTTAATTTATTGTTAACGAAACATAGAATGCAGCATGTACAAACCAAGCACAAAATTGTCAGGTATGTATTCTGTATTCCTTGTAGATCTATGACTGGTTGATTTTTGAGTACCTGCATACTTACCACCTGATAGGTTTAAATTTTTTTTATTCATACATATTCATTTATCCTGGTAGCTCAAATTGAAGAAGTTCGTTATCGTGTCAGATATGTCAGAAAGGTTTTTGAAAACAAGATAAAAACTTTTTTCAGCTGAGAGTTTATTGTACGCAATAAATGTTTTTTTTCCAATTTCACATGATGTAAGGGACCTTATGCCTAATATGCTACTTGCTACATGCCGGGATGTTCATTATGACATTCGTGCTAGTAAGATGACATCAGAGTAAAATAACGCAAATTTTTATGGCATATTATCATATGTCTGGAATGGAACGAAATATAAGATCTATAGTAAAGAGGCCTATTACATTTATACACATAAAACCATCGAGTGCCTTTGAAAGTTAACGTTCATGTCCTCGTTTGTTTGTTGTTTTAAGTCACACCAATGTAATTTCACTTACATGGTAGTAGCACCTGCCAGTGTTTTGTATCTTGACTTTTACCAATGAAGCAGACCCACATAAAACAGTGGGGGATCTGTTACATATCAACGTATGTCGTGACTAAAAGGGGGGGGGGGTTCACTATAAAGTGTACGATCTGAAAGACGGATAGGGAGGCAGAAGGCGATTAATCACCATAGAAATATAAGAAACGCGGACTGGAATCGAACACGGGTCCCCAGATTGTCTGAAACAAACAAGTAAATTTACCGTACATGGTGGTCAGCTAGTTATGTCAAATAAAGAACACAAAAGAGAATATAAATTATCTATCTGCATTGACGCATGCGCAGCTATGAATCCTAATCTTAAAATGGTAGCCCCAATCTGAACATTATTTCATTTTATCTTTCAAGTAATACAGAAAATGAGCTAAGATGTGATTAGTATAACAGTACTATGCACAATGCGTTACGGTATGTATTTTCTTATTTTCTCGAATTTGAAGGATTATAGAAGCGGTCCTTGTTGCCTCCATGACAACGACCGTGGCATTTGGTGCCGCCTTGCTCCTGGGAGAATGTCGACGTAATCCGGATTACCAAGGAGTAAGATCTGTTATACTATATGACTTTGTTTATTAATATTTGTTATAATAAAGTAGAAAGGAAAAAATAGATCCCGGTCAGCTGTATGACAAAGGTTTCCAGGAATAGGCATAGAAAAACAAGAAAGAAAATCTTACAATACAGTCTTCGCGAAAGTTTTAACTCACCAGACATTTTTCTAATTTTATTGAAATTTACATGTAAATACATGTAATAGGAAAAAGTTGAAAAATTTTACCGGACCAAAGTTAATTTTACCAGATTTTGTCTATTGATCTGGTGACTTTCGGATCGTCTGCAATGACGTAAGATAAATATTAGATCAGATAGCTGTTTCTGTACCGACATAAGACCGTTATTCAGTGAAATAACGTCATTAACCGATTTACAGGCAAACCCTCCCATTAAGTGTAAAAGCAAGGCAAGATAATAAAAAATAAATTACCACGTCAAGTGTAATCGGAGAATTTTGTATAGATTCTATACGGAGATCATGTAAATCTATGAAAAAATAGATGTTTTGGATGTGGTTTTAATTCTTTCAATCCATCATCCAGAAAAAGAAAAAAAAGTGTTCTAAGTAGAGTGCCACAAATCGGCTGTCTCAAAGACGATAATTGGACAGATTTTGTATACTAAGTTATAGGCTATGCAACTTTGAGAATAACCACACATTCTCCATGGGTTTTTTTTCCATGAAAATGTTTTGTCCTTATTTAGGTGAATTCTACTACCTTGGATCCTTCAGTGCGGACCTACTTCTGTAAGGAAGGTTATTACAATGATATGGCCACTTTGTTCTTCAACTCACAAGAGGAAGCCATCAAACAGTTGTTTCATCAAGAAGGTAAGAGTTATATGAATATTCCTACAGTCTGTATTTATAAATCCGATGGCGGATCGAGGATATAATAGAAGGTAAGAGCTATATGAATATTCCTATAGTCTGTATTTATAAATCCGATGACGGATCGAGGATATCATAGAAGTTAAGAGCTATATGAATATTCCTACAGTCTGTATTTATAAATCCGATGACGGATCGAGGATATCATAGAAGGTAAGAGCTATATGAATATTCCTACAGTCTGTATTTATAAATCCGATGGCGGATCGAGGCTATCATAGAAGGTAAGAACTATATGAATATTCCTATAGTCTGTATTTATAAATCCGATGGCGGATCGAGGATATCATAGAAGGTAAGAGCTATATGAATATTCCTACAGTCTGTATTTATAAATCCGATGGCGGATCGAGGATATCATAGAAGGTAAGATCTATATGAATATTCCTACAGTCTGTATTTATAAATCCGATGACGGATCGAGGATATCATAGAAGGTAAGAGCTATATGAATATTCCTACAGTCTGTATTTATAAATCCGATGACGGATCGAGGATATCATAGAAGGTAAGAGCTATATGAATATTCCTACAGTCTGTATTTATAAATCCGATGACGGATCGAGGATATCATAGAAGGTAAGATCTATATGAATATTCCTGATGTCTATATTTATAAACCCGATGGCGGATCGAGGATATCATAGAAGGTAAGAACTATATGAATATTCCTACAGTCTGTATTTATAAATCCGATGGCGGATCGAGGATATCGTAGAAGGTAAGAGCTATATGAATATTCCTACAGTCTGTATTTATAAATCCGATGGCGGATCGGGGATATCATAGAAGGTAAGAGCTATATGAATATTCCTACAGTGTGTATTTATAAATCCGATGACGGATCGAGGATATCATAGAAGGTAAGAGCTATATGAATATTCCTAGAGTCTGTATTTATAAATCCGATGGCGGATCGAGGATATCGTAGAAGGCAAGATCTATGTGAATATTCCTACAGTCTGTATTTATAAATCCGATGGCGGATCGAAGATATCATAGAAGGTAAGAACTATATGAATATTCCTACAGTCTGTATTTATAAATCCGATGGCGGATCGAGGATATTATAGAAGGTAAGAGCTATATGAATATTCCTGAGGTCTGTATTTATAAATCCGATGGCGGATCGAGGATATCATAGAAGGTAAGAACTATATGAATATTCCTACAGTCTGTATTTATAAATCCGATGGCGGATCGAGGATATTGTAGAAGGTAAGAGCTATATGAATATTCCTACAGTCTGTATTTATAAATCCGATGACGGATCGAGGCTATCATAGAAGTTAAGAGCTATATGAATATTCCTGATGTCTGTATTTATAAATCCGATGGCGGATCGAGGATATCATAGAAGGTAAGAGCTATATGAATATTCCTACAGTCTGTATTTATAAATCCGATGACGGATCGAGGATATCATAGAAGGTAAGAGCTATATGAATATTCCTACAGTCTGTATTTATAAATCCGATGACGGATCGAGGATATCATAGAAGGTAAGAGCTATATGAATATTCCTATAGTCTGTATTTATAAATCCGATGACGGATCGAGGATATCATAGAAGGTAAGAGCTATATCAATATTCATACAGTCTGTATTTATAAATCCAATGGCGCATCGAGGATATCATAGAAGGTAAGAGCTATATGAATATTCCTACAGTCTGTATTTATAAATCCGATGACGGATCGAGGATATCATAAAAGGTAAGAACTATATGAATATTCCTACAGTCTGTATTTATAAATCCGATGACGGATCGAGGATATCATAGAAGGTAAGAACTATATGAATATTCCTACAGTCTGTATTTATAAATCCGAGGACGGATCGAGGATATTATAGAAGGTAAGAACTATATGAATATTCCTACAGTCTGTATTTATAAATCCGATGGCGGATCGAGGATATCATAGAAGGTAAGAACTATATGAATATTCGTACAGTCTGTATTTATAAATCCGATGGCGGATCGAGGATATCGTTGAAGGTAAGAGCTGTATGAATATTCCTGAGATCTGTATTTATAAATCCAATGGCGGATCGAGGATATCATAGAAGGTAAGAGCTATATGAATATTCCTACAGTCTGTATTTATAAATCCGATGGCGCATCGAGGATATCATAGAAGGTAAGAACTATATGAATATTCCTACAGTCTGTATTTATAAATCCGATGACGGATCGAGGATATCATAGAAGGTAAGAGCTATATGAATATTCCTACAGTCTGTATTTATAAATTCGATGGCGGATCGAGGATATCATAGAAGTTAAGAGCTATATGAATATTCCTACAGTCTGTATTTATAAATCCGATGGCGGATCGAGGATATAATAGAAGGTAAGAACTATATAATTATTCCTACAGTCTGTATTTATAAATCCGATGGCGGATCGAGGAACTAGAGGATGGGGGATGGGGGTGGGAGACTTAATTACTTGTTGGAATCCAACTCTTATTTTTACCAATTATTTAAGTACATTGTAAATTGGAAGAAAGAAATGCAAAAAAATTATTAATAATAATAATGATAATAGCAATGAAGTATATGAATAACTAAAGACTGAATCGATGATCACTTTACGTACATCCAATATTTACTTTCAGTCTAAGAAAGACAACTCCACTCACATCTCACATTCCGTATACACTATCTATGAGTCATTTGCTCACTTTAAATAACAAAAATTTAAAGTTAGAAAAAGACATTAGCATTATGCCCCCAGTTTCGGAATTTCGGGAGAATGTAACCTTTCAGGGTGCCTCTCTGTTTGTGTTTCTGCAGTAAAACTTTAACATTGGTCATAATTTGTGAACAGTAAGAGATAGGGCTTTGATATTTCACTTGCGAAATTATTGTTTGTATCGTTTTACCGTAAGAACAGAATTCTACTAGGCGCACTGCCTAAAATGTACATCTATCTGTTGAATGAAACCATTTGGATCATGGCCGAATGGTCCCGGGATCGAGTTCCCTCGACGGTTTGTTGGTCAGAATTATTTTACAAACAAAAGGGTAGATAAGTCTGTATTACGAAAAGACCCAGTGCTTAATTCTATAGAAAGATTTCATCGCCAGAAATTTGAATTTTAGTTGGAGCTAACCCCCACCCCCACCGTTTTCAGCCATGTTTGTGGTCAAGAATGAGTTTTTGCCTAATATTCATACTATGCATAATGAACGGTTTTGTTTGTTTGGATTTTGTTTAAGTTGTTAATATTTACTTTTGTCTAATACCTCAAAATTTGCATAAGCATTGCAAAAGAAATATTCCTAGTTTGGAGAAGTTACCTACATTGTTTGGTTGATTCATAAACAAAAATTCAGTTCTATACCTCAAAGATGGTGGACAACTTCACATAAGGGAAGTAACTCCAATAAAATTTCATGCTAATGAAAACTTACCCATAATATATGAGTGTAGCGCAAATCTGTCGGGTCAAATGTATATTTGAGATAAAACTTAACTCTTCACATTAGTTAGTATCAGTTACAGATAAAGGCTATCACTTGTTATATGACATATGGATAACTAACTACTTCAGCGTATCTATGATTATGAAAGCTTTGTTGACATATCAATTCTCGTTCGTGGTTTGCTTTATAGATGGTATTGGTCTGGGTATATTTAAGTATTTAGTTGACGCACAGACATATATACACATATATGTCTCTGGTTGAAGCGATTCATTTTTTAAAGTTCGCTTGCAGAGCTACGAGGGCTGATTGATATGTTGTGAGCCTCATATCAAAGGATTTGAATTTTGTCGGACATACTGCATTATTTTTCAATATAATCCTGACGGTGCAAGATTCTATACGCTTTATTCGGTCTTTCCGTTACACCGATTTACTTACCATTTGGGACGGTATCTGACGTATGATGGTTGTTACGTCATCAAATTCTATGGAAACCGATCTAAAACTTAGGAAAACGATAGTCCACAAATGACGTTTTCATAGCAAAGTGATGACGTCTTAATTGTTTTACGTCAGATACCATCCCAAATGGAAAATATTTTTGACTCTGTTTAACAGGAAAGACTCCATATAACTGAGTATCAACATACGTGATACCTATTTCACAATAATGCTACGTGTATGTTCAAAATATTTAGATGTACGAATCACCATATATTCTTTATGAATTACCCAAAAGTGTAAATAATCAATGTGTAACAAGATTGAGTGCAGAATGTTTATTTACAAAAAGCGCTGGACATTTTTATAAGTAAATGATTCATATAATATACAATGGATGCAATTACATACAATTGTCAGGAATATTCTGCGAAAGGTTTAACTTCAGTTTCCGTTTTCTTCTTTTTTCTTAAAAAATAAATCTCCACGACTAGATGTGCGATCAGTATGACGCTTGCTAAACCATATATTATACTTCCGGTGAAGGCCAGCCAATAATCGAACGCCAAAATATTTTCGTCGGGATTGTACTCGTTTGGATGTCGGAGGACATTCGGTCGGAGTGTTTTCTGATAACATTCAGAATAATTTCGAGTTCCCAGATATGCGCTTACACCTATAAAATGAAAAGGAATGTAACAAAACTGCTTTTTATCGTAAAATTCGAACACAGTATGTCGTAATTACTTAACTGTTGCAAAAATATATGTGAAAATATTGTTGGAAACCAAGTGAAATTAAGTTAGCGAAATAAGATTAGGTCTTTGTGCCGTAATTTGCACAATTAGATCTTCATACCAGTAGTTGTGAGTAAGAAAATAAGAACCCCCCCCAGAAAACAAAACAACCCCCCAAAAACAAACAAAACCAAAACACCCCCCAATCAAAAACAAAGACAAACAAACAAACAATAAACCCCCCCCCTTCCCCCCAAAAAACTATCTCCCCCCCCCCAAAAAAAAACCACACACATACAAAAAGAAAAAAAACCCCACAAAAACGAAACTAAAGGACAAGAAGCTATAAGATCAGGCTAAAACATTGAAGATGTCTCTTTCATATTGCCGAATTGGTTGCCGAATTTATGACAATTAAACTGCAAAGTGAAATGTAATGGTTTAACAATTTTTTTGTCATATCTTTCGTTAATAAGATACCACAATTCCGTACTTTTTTTCTAAAAAACAGTCATGGAAAACAAAACAATACTTCTTCTAGCCTAAAATGGCCAGTGGCGAATACTATAATTCAAAAATTAGATAATGAATACACTTAAAATCAGTCTACCCTTACCAGAGCCTATACACATGATACTGTTAATAACCAGAGCAGCGACTTGGTGTGTCTGTTGAGGTGTCCGGTACTGTGATATGGCACTAAACAGCAGAAACAAGAAACAAGCACTTCCGAACGCAACAGATGCTCCCATCAAAATTAATGACTTCTCCCTCCATTCTAGTGAAAGATAATGGGACATGTGTAATTTTGTGATCTCTTCTTCTCTTACGCTATTTTTATTGAAAGTTAAGGTATCAATTTGTGGTTATATACTCGCAGACTTGTTTCGAGTCTTTGATTGTGGGGTCCAGATAAGGACCGAGCACTCTTTTCTTGCATCTTTCTATGTATACGTCCTGCGCATCTACCATGTTTTTTCAAAGCAAAGATATGATTAGTAGAATTTTCGACTTGTCCAGCTTTGCGACTTTTAAACATTCGATTTTACCAATGCATGCATGCGTGCTAATTTTAGCTGAATATTTCTACGGAGTTGGTATCGGGTTCTAAAGCACCAATTCATGACAACTAATAAAATGTAATACACCATACATAAAACGACATGCGCAAATCTCTGTCATTCTTTACCACGCTATACCCTTTATCAAACACCTACTTTCACTTCTCTGTGCTATAATGTGGTTGCGCTGAAACAAGTATAGGCGGATCTAGAATTTTTTGAAAAAAAGGGGGGGGATTGCAATCTCCCATGACAACTGTTTTGCACTATCGGTCTGAAAAGGGGGGTTGCAGCCCTAAAAGTGGTCGAAAATGACCTTTTGGTATAAATTTCCGACCAAAGGGGGGAGGGGTTGCAATCCCCCTTCCCCCTCTTATTCCGCCAATGTATACTATAAAGATGGAATACCCCTAATGTATTTATAGCAAATAATTATTTTTACCCACTATTTAGAACCAATCAGCAGCCGAAGGAAGGCAAACATGCTCAATCTAGCATTAAGCCAATCAAGAAAGAAAATCTTTCTTTTTAATGTTGATCAATGCAAAATGAAACTCGTGAAATGCTACAACGTCGCTTACATGAAGCTGACAGTGTTGCATATCGTTCGTTTACCTGTTTCGACGTACTCATCGTACGTTGGGTAAGCCCGCGTAGCAGCTGTCATACCATCTTGCCGGACTGTGGCTCCCCATAGATTCTGATGGGCGTCCAGTCTACAGAAAAATACAACAAAGAACCGTAAATATATTGAATTTGGGCGTTAGTCTACATTGGCTTGAATTAATCGTATTACTTTCTTACACGAATTTGGTAAGCCGGCGTGGCCTGATGGTATCGCGTCGGACTCCTGATCGGGAGGCCGGGGTCCGAGTCCCGCTCTGGTCATGCCGGTGTCATGTCTTTCGAATGAGACAGTAAAACCGTGGCCTCGTGTCTTGGTATGCATAGCACGTTAAAGATCCCTCACTGCTTCGGGTGGGTCCGTTGCAAAGGTCAAAATTTATATGCCCCGCATCAGG
Organism: Pteria penguin; assembly: GCA_035048485.1. NCBI lineage: Eukaryota > Metazoa > Mollusca > Bivalvia > Pterioida > Pteriidae > Pteria > Pteria penguin. Next base: position 11,286,870 of record CM068582.1, read on the forward strand.
CAGATGCCGTCACCATATTCGTGAAATATGCTCGGTGTGACGTAAAACAAAAATCAATCAATCAATCAATACACGAATTTGGCAATATCCGACGAAAAAATTTGAATATAGCTACACACATGAACACAGAAATATAAGATAAATGGACAGAGCGAGATTGGTGGTTCATAATAATTCTAACAGAATATTAACGAAGATGAAATTATTTAGATAAAATGAAAATAGATAAATATAAAGACATAGATAAATGAAAAAATAAATGAATTTAAATGATGAACTATCAGAGCTGTGATCTACGAAATTTTTTTTAACAAAACCGTGGTGTTTTTTATGATCTCCAGCAAACATGAATTTTATACAAATATGACAACACCTACCTGAATATATATTTTGATGACGTAATAGCTACTATTGTTTTGTACTCATCCCAAATGGCAGATCTTCTTAGAGTAACTCCAACTAAAATAGTTGCTATAGCGATTATATTTAAAGAAAAGACACGAAAAAGTGTGAAAACAAGCCTTGACGACATTGCATTGCCGCTGTGTTGTCAGTTGACTTAGGGTTTTTATTATCTATATATTGGTGAAATGTCAATATTTCTTTATCATAAACAGGAGCGGAAAATAAATAGAAATGTGACCTTAAGATTTATTAAAACTGTCATATAGGGCGTTTATTAAGGTGAAAACTGTAAATAAATAAATAAATAAATAAATAAATAAATAAATAAATAAATAAAACCAAACAAACTCTGACTTCATTGTTACAAACTCTTATCAAAATAAACGATTAGTTAATCGTATTCACTATCTCAAAATAAGTTGTTTTGTTGCTGATGTTGTTGTTTGTCTTTTTGTTTTGTTTTGGTTTGGTTTAGTTTGGTTTGTTATTGTTTTTCTGAAGAATTGATATGAAAATACACTAATACACTTATTTTTTCAAATCTTATGCACTTACTGCAATTCTTTCTTAATAGTTTGTACAAATGTAACTTGCATTTGATTAATTATACCCTCACATTAATCAACCTTATTAACTGTGAAAATAGGTTATCCCTGCCACATTGCATCGGAATTCCTGTTTTATGCACCTCCGCTCTTGTTGTTACATTTCATTTGCAGTTGAAAAAAATCTGATGTTGAGAATTCAAATTATTTAAATTAGTCCAGTCTTTAATTAGATTATAAGGATTAACTTTAACAGTTTTGCAATTTATTGAGATACAATATGGTTTGAGGCGGTGCCCCGCCTCAAACCAGATTATATCTCAATAAATTGCAAAATTGTCAAAGTTAATCCTTAAATAAATAAATATATTTATTTATTATATAATAATAATAATAATAATAATAATAATAATATAATAATAATAATAATAATAATAATAATAATATATTATAATTTATACAAAAGTTTTGTAATGGTAATATTTCACCGAATATAATGACAAACATTTATACATATATTTGATATATTTCATGAGATTTCAGGCTATAAATTAACCTTCCCACTAGCGTGTATTGATTCCATTTATGAGGATTTTATTTTAGTGCATTTAGTACATAGAACCGCTCCTGGAGTAATGAATTGAGTATTCCACAAAAAATCTTGAACCACACATGAACTTTCTTTGTGGTGATGTCTCTCCACTGTGGCTGGTATTATACAAGCAGTGTATTTAGTACGTACATTCCGGAGGGCGCGTGTGGTCGTTACAAAAGTTTCTACAATGATTGACATGTCACAGCAAACATTAAATTATCTGAGTTATCAGAAATATAAACTTTTAAAAATACATACTTGTAGTTTGGAAATCAATAGCGTAGTGAAGCCATCATCAATATATTAATAATGTATATATCTATGGAGTTCGAAAATCAATAGTGTAGCACAATGACAGAAAAGAATTATATAATCTTTAATGAAACATATTGTGTTTAAATATCACATGCATTTTCCGGTGTTAGTGATATTATGGGAGTATTAAAAAAAGTTGGGCCCCCGAACACACACTCTAACAAAACACAAAACAACACAAACAACCCCCTAACCCCCCCCCCCCCCCCAATTTACAATAACAAAATAATAATAATAATAATAATAATAATAATAATAATATTATTATTATTAATAATAATAAAATAATAAAAATTAATAAAAAAAAAAATAATAATAATAATCGACTTCGTGACAAATGCTTTCCATTTTCAATATTATGTATCATATTGTGAAGGTTTGTCGGGAAACTTGAATCCTTATAATTATTAATAAAAAAACTTGAATATAAGCGCATTAAATGAAATGTTTGTACCATATATCGTTTTTAGATTCACTAGGATGTACCTATTCTTCATTATTCTCGATGTTTTGTTAACTCATCAGATTCTTCCATATCAGGGATCTGGGAAACACCACGTTGAGACGTTTTACCCACTCTTACGTCCTTATTTCTCATAGATACTCAGTATGTTTAGGTAGAATTTCTTCCAACCGTCAAAAATCTAAGAATCAAGTTTTTGATCACAAACTTTTGAGTACAGGGAAACGTTTTCGGAGTTGTCTTTCCTCGGCAGGATTCTTGTTTATCGGTTTTTACCGTTTATTGGGTTTTATCAATATATGTCCGGAAATATTTAATTTGTTTTATTGTTGTGCATTTTCTCATTTACTAAATTTCATTTAACAGAAGCACATTTTCATAAAAAATGTAACACAAGATCCCATGATAACAAACTTTGTTATAATTCATCTTGTGTATCTTGAGCTTTCGTGCCCTTCATGGTATGTAGAATTATAGAGAGTGACTAATTATCATTTTTTTTTCACCAGGTGCATTTAGTCTGCTAACATTGGGCATATTTTTCGTCCTGTTCTTCATCCTCGCCTGTTGGACTTACGGAGTTAATGTTCCTAGTGGATTATTTGTCCCGTCGTTACTTTGTGGCGCTGCATACGGACGATTCGTGGCGACTTTACTCGTTCGGTATGTCGTGCAATACTTTTAAACATTCTTAAGTTAGATATTTTTTTATCTAATGTTTTTTTTAATGTTTGTTTCTACAAATCATACGACACGCAAAATAATAAAACAAGATTAAATAAATCTGTCTGTCTGTCTGTCTGTGTCCTTTTGTCGGTCCGTAACTTTATGTTTAGCTCATGAATTATATATCCCTCATTAATTGTTTGGTTGATTGGTGTTTTACGTCGTTTTAGTTAATTTGTTATATCGCGACATGGAAGCAGGATGTAATCTACCTTTTGAACTTAGCGTCGCAATCCGGGAATCGAACCCGTATTGTCAGCTCCGCAAGCAATTACACCAAGTCAGTCTCACACCTTTCTTCGAAATAATTTCATATTTGGTAGAAAGTTTTTGAAGGTAGGCGCTGTGTCCTTACCCTTGTTTGGGTCATGCACCGAAAGTCAAGGTCATTGTAAATTTAAGAGAAATTTTCTTACCCGACACATAATTTCTACATGCTTCAATCAAATAGATTAATACTTGGCGGAAAACAGTATACGGTATACTGAAAAAAAATCTTGTCCATCCGTAAACCCGTTTCATATGGAAGAAATGTTCTTATTGAAAATGTCATGTTTCATGACTTTGGAAAATAGAGTTATTGCCCTCTTTTTAACTCATGTATAATTAAGTCACTGACAATTAAAACCTTACTGGATCTGTATTTCTCATTAGAAAATCCTACTCTACATTTCACTTCATTTCTCAAAAAAATTAGTACATAAAGATATTAAAAATTATTTAGGCGAATGTTTAGTAATAGATAAATAAACAAATATATATGTGTATGTATGTATGTATATAAACACAGCATATCGACGTAAATGTACTTTTTGAAAAATTTTGTACAGACGCGGGTACATTTTTGTTTCATACAAAGTAAGGGCTATTCATGAACATGCGCGGATCCAGAGGGGTTTACCAGGGGTCTGGTCCCCCCCTCCCTCCTTAGATTCGGCGAAAATTATATTACTTGTCGTTTTTCGATGTAAAATCAGTAATTTTACATAGAAAACTTGGGTGTAACCCCTCTCGCAAAATTTATTAGGGGTGGATCCCTCTCTACAAATTTTTCTGGATCCGCGCCTGCATGTAAAATCAGTGCATTCTCATCATTATTGCAGAATCGGTTATGCCAATCACGAAAACTCAGGAACTTTTGCCTTAATTGGAGCAGCTGCTTTTCTCGGTGGTGTTGTGCGCATGACCATAAGCCTGACAGTAATATTGATAGAATCGACCAATGAAATTAGTTACGGATTGCCACTGATGCTGGTGTTGATGGTAAGCCGAAGCGCTAAGTACGATGGAGACATTTCCATCTTATGATAGACACAGACAATAGAAGTTCTAAGATATCTGTGAATATTCGATTTCTTCAGGTGTTGTAACAACTTATGCGTCATTGTTTGCCGTTGACACCTATGAGAGAAATCGCGATCCCACTTTCTGACCCTTGAAAGTAATTTTTGTACTTCTACTTTTTTGCCAATGGGATTGGAAATTCGGGAGGGGCGTTAATTTGTACTGTTTGTGGCAAACCGCTTATCTTCGGTCATAACATGTGGACAATAAGAGATGAGGCTTTGGTATATTCCTTGGTAAGATATCTGTTGGTCGAAACCAAAATTTTGTCCTTGCGGTCTTTCCTGTGACCTTTGACCTACTTAATCAATATGTATTAATAGCTGCCATTCCGAGTATCAGTGTTTCCCAAACGCATCTCATTTATGTATTAAATCTGTCATATAAATCAATCTTGTATTTTCACTGACAATATCTTCAGTGCAAAAAATTTATGAAGGCCTATCAAGGTCTATCAATAATGGAAGCGCAACCAATGGTATGTTTTCTTATGATTCCATGGATCATAACAGTGGCAGATCCAGGGGGCCCATATGTGAAAGTGTGAAGTGTTAACCAAAATACTCAGCCATTTTAAGTGAAGTTTTACTGATATTATCTGAGTGTTTATCATCTATATATGCATTGTAAGTTTGTGGCAAAAACGGGGACTCGGACCCCCGTCCCCCTCTAAATCCGCCAGTGTATAAAAAGTTATATATGACTCGATGGGCAACACTTCAACAAATTTGCATTGTGCATTGCATCAAGCAGATGCTATCACCATACAAGTGCAATAATGTCAGTATAACATGAAATAATTACAACCAATCAGTCGATTTACGTACAAAATACAACTCTAGATATTCAGTACATATACTGTACATACTTGGCCCATAGTAATACTTCTTTGTTTTATTCGAAGGTTGCAAAATGGTCGGGCGACTTGTTCAACGAAGGGCTCTACGACATTCACATCAAGCTGAAGGAGGTGCCACTGTTAGAATGGGAGGTGTCAAAGGGAATGGAAAGGTAAATCATCTGGATGTTTGCGTGTCGCATGCCAACTCACACTCATTGACAAAATCGAAACATCGCCACCAGCTTTTACCGCAATCATAATGCGATTTTCTAATTAGATTCTTTAATTGATTTTTTCCCATGAGTGTCATATCTAGCTAAAAAGTAATTGTTCGTATCAATCAAACAATGAGCGTACTACAGTAAATATTTGGTTTTCTCATACAGGCTGACGGCGAAACAGGTGATGACGTCATCATTGCATTACGTATTTCCGGTGACGAGAGTGTCGTCTATAGTGAGGATTTTACGGACTACGGTTAATAATGCATTTCCGGTTGTGATTCCTGTAAAAACAATAGAACATGTAAGTTTTACTCTGCATTAAATAATCGTCTATTACCGTTGTTCCTAAGTGTTTGACTTATGTTGTTAAGGGTTTGTCTTAAGTGTTCATTATACTCCCCCCTCCCCCCTTGATGTTATGTGACAATGCCACTTTCTACACAATGTTGGTTCACTTTCATTTATTTATACAGTGCTGAGTCACATTTGTTTCTTCTGTATTTAAGGGCATTCTTGTCGGGTGTGTCTAGCCAAACAGGAGACGCTCACTCCTCCCGGGCACCTGGTCTCACCTCTGAATTTCAGGGGTCAGTGAATGTCCACTTTGGAGCATTGTTGTTAGTGCCATAGTCATGTGACACCAGTTACTTTCGTATCATGCATTCGTGTGATAGTTTATATAGTACATAATATTGATTAAAGCTAATTAATTTTATTACAACACAAATATTCAAATGTAGCGATCGTTTCAACTGCGGGACTGACGTGTTGAGTAGCAAAACCATCTCTGTGCTCGCTAAAGTACAAGCGAAACAACGTTTTATTATAGCGCGGAAAAAATGTACCAGAGCCGTTACTATTTGCTACTCAAAACGTCAGTCCCGTTATTATACTGCAAGGTTATACCCTGGTAAGGTATTATTCATTGTGACCTTTAGTTCAGATGACATTCATACTTTAAATCAAGCTACGTCAAGTTTATTTGCATGGAGTTCTCAGAGTCTAAATGATGTGATGGGTATTAATGCACCTAATCACCCCTGCCAAAGGGGCAGGCTTGGTGTAGTAGTTAAACGTTTGACATGCGGCGCTGATGGTCCGGGTTCGATTCCTGGGTTGCGCCACTGTGATTGGTTGGTTACCTGCTTCCAAGTCGAGATGGTTATGCAGAATTGTTTAGAGCCACGTAAAACACCAATCTACCAACTGGCTATCACTTCTGTGAAATCTGGGTTCGATCGCTGTTTGGAAACTCCACCAATGCACCTTACGAATGGTGGAGGTTTTTCGGGTATCTGGGTTCCGTCCTCGCTAGAACCGGCTCCCACCAAACAAATGCAATTTACATAATGAAATGATGTTGGTGTTAACCTCAATACCAAGCTCACGAACAAAGACGACTAGACAAACAAACTATGTAGTGTTCTTATTTCTTTACAGGATGGTCATTACGGCGAGACCATTGAGGACCAGAATGAGCTTGAATTACCGTACGTATCTGCCATGAAACAATTCATGAACATGTATATTTGAAATGAATAAAAAAGGGAGTGTTGGTGTCTACTGGTGGCACGATGCACCACTCCCATTTTCAACCCAAACTTTATTATGATATACTGATGTGTATAGTAAATATGTTTAATGTTTTCACCCCCGAATTTTTATTACCCTTTGTGTTTCGGTAGTATGTCTTACTGATCGATCACTGTAACACTAGGTCATATCGAGGTCACTAGTTCATATCGAGGTCACGTCGTATGGTTTGGACGAAACATAGCTGTAACCGCAGGCCATGATATAAATCATGCCCATTGACCGTCCCAAGTCGGTATCGTAATTGCAGTACAACCGAATATTTTTGTAATCTCGTTTTCTGTGTTTATTTGACTATTATCATGTTTTATGTGCATGTCCTTGCATTTTGGTGATTTGTGTCATTCAGCTTGGTCAGATGTCTTCCGTCCGATCTTATATACTGAAGAGTGAAAAATTCTCGAAAACACACAAAAAAACTTTAAATCTGAAGCATTATGTGCTACTAACTGATTAGAGGAAGTATGGGTTCTGGGTTGGGTTTCATTACACACAACATATCTATTAGAATAAATATAGAACATATATACCCTCCAATGTTTTATGTAAATACACAATGATGAATACACAATAATACTATATATTATATATCATGCTTTCTATGATTTCATTCATCCAGGCATAGCTTGTTTGATTCTTTTTAAACATCTTCTCTCACCTAGAGTTGGATACAAAATAAAACGATACAGGGCCATACCGGTCTTTTTTATGTGGTGCCATACTTCTATTGAAGAAATCTATGAAATACAATGTGTTTTGAACTTGAATATTTACGTCGACGATTGCACCTGCACGCTTGTGATTTTCTTAAATGAAGAAATATGCGGTCGTATCAAAGGTGGCACCAAGTGGGGACGTCATTGAATTAGCCGCTCCTGAATGGCTAGCCAATGTGGCAGGAAAAAGGCAAATACAGTCAAACAAATTATGTAGATTAAGACTGAAATTAGAATGTGTTGCCCAACATACATATGACGCGGCAGTTGATGATATTGTTATATCTTGTTATACCTCATCCCACTGCCCCTTAAAAAAATAACTGCTTTGCGCTCTTGTTATCTTAAGACTTCTTCGTCGTTTTCTGAGTCATGTTTCTTGTTTGACTTAGCTCTGAAGGGTCGCTCGGTATTTTATTTCTATCGTTTAAAAAATGGAGTGAGGGCACCTGTTTATGCCGTTTCATCCAAAGACAGGGTGCAAGCGAGACGAGGGCGAGACTCAAACCCGAGAACTCTCGGTCATGAGGACGTCTGCTTTATCCAGGCACAGAAAACACCCCCATCTGTTTGTCTGTCAGCATACTTACCTGCAAGTCGGCCTGTCTGTCCGTCTCTCCATCCATTCGTCCGTCTATCTATCTATCTATCTATCTATCTATCTATCTATCTATCTATCTATCTATCTCAAATAACTCAATCGGTGGTGCCTTATTTAGGATCAAGAGGACACTGTTCAAAACCATCTGGTGGTTCCTCTGTGACCTTTCTAATTGTTCGAATTTTTCTACTAGCTATGCTTCAGGCAGATGTCGTCTCCCAATAAGTAAATAGCTTTAGTGTGAAGGAAAACAATAAACAGACATATGTATTTTAGAATTGAAGAAGAAGAAGACTGTCAAAGGAGACTTGTGGGAATGGTAATGAGATCGACCCTAGTTATGATGCTGAAAAACAAAATAATGTACGAAGAAGGAAAAGATGTAAGTGTTAACATTATATATAGATAATGACTTTGGGTTTTTGTTTTGTCTTGGTCCGTCCTAAGTCGGTATCGCATCTGATGTACAATCAATAATTTTGTAATGTCATTTATGTATTTCATTACTTGTTACCAAGTTTTATTGTACATCTCCTTGATGACTACCATTATATATAGATAATGACTTGGTATTTTTTTTGTCTTGGTCCGTCCTTAGTCGGTATCGCATCTGCTGTACATTCAATATTTTCGTAATGCCATTTCATTACCTGTTACCAAGTTTTATTGTTCATCTCTTTGATGCCTAACATTATATATAGACAATGACTTTGTTTTTTTGTCTTGGTCCGTCCTAAGTCGGATCGCATTAGTTTTATTATCAATATTTTTGTAATATCGTTCCATGTACATGTATGTCATTACTTGTTACCAAGTTTTATTGTACATCTCCTTGATCTCTTCTGCCCTACAGCTAGGTCAGATGTCTTTCCCTTTCCCTTTTGTTTCACTAATCACTACTATAGATGTGAACTGTCACAGTTTTATTTATATAAGATACTAAATTTACTATTAACAAATAAATAAATAAATAAATAAATAAATAAAAAAACCCCCCCCCCCCAAAAAAAAAAAAAAAAAAACCAGAAATAAAAAACAAAAAAAATATCAATAGATAAATAAATTATAATCCCCGATAAACATAGGCGAAAAGATATGCCCAATTTCTGAAAATCGTTTTGTGTCATCTCCCTTTTTGTAAAATTTAACTCTTGATTTGGTCATTATAAAAATTAGACAAAAAAGAATTAAACTATAGTGCAGTTACATATAAAAATCTGGGTCGCATTTAAGCCACATGAGCAAAAGACTCAACTGAGCTTTCTTGATCTTTATCTTATGTCTGTCCGTCTCTCCTAAAGTTTATATTTTCAATCTCTTTTTCAGTACAATTGAAGGGAATTTGATAAATCTTGGTAGGACGGAAGTACTCAAGGTCCCATACAAATATTGTTACTTTTTGGCAAAATCCATCCAGAGATGGATTCCAGGCAGGGCGAATGCAAATACAATCAAAATTTTATTATTAATTTTCAAGGTTAAAACAGGCGAGTGGGTTACACTTCGGTATGTTTTATTTTTACGTTTTGACCAACGTTCTTAGAACAAATAGAAGATATCTGATGAAAATTGGCAGAAAGTATTAAATGTCCCTTACACGACTTGATGCTTCTTGGACGGATCTTCGAAGGGGGTTGGTCCATGATTTGACAAAGTAGCCCCGGGGAGGTACCCTCTTTTGCAAAGAGAAGTTTTATGGGTTTCACAAAAAGTATTGCAAAATGATGTAATGTTGTTTCTGGTTCAAATCTCAAATGTTCTGAAAGGAATACTCTTATTTCAAGAACAACACTATTTTGTATTTAGTGACTGCAGTGTCGTTAGAGAACTTTCTCGACTTCTCACTGAAGAAGTACTATGGTCGATATAGGGATCTAGTGCATTTTCAGATTCCTCTTTCAAGAATGTTAACCGATATTTTGCGACATGACCATACAAAATAACCATCTTAACTTTTAGACTATACTTGATTTGACATAATACGTATATATATAGACATTTGTTTCCAACACCGTAATTTCAGTCAGGTAGCATTTCTTGCCATGAATGGGAAAATTTGACGTGTTCTCGTCTCCTTCGTGTGTTCGTGCTTGTATAATTATGATTTTACCTCCTCGACTTGAAAGGTTGTTTCAGGACTTTTGAGACGGGTGTTGCATGCATCCAGGGAACACTTACTCTTCCCAGGCACCTGGCCTCACCTCGATTTTATTGGGGTTCGCATTTGTCTGAATATGACACTATAGACGATGTTGTCCTTTTATTCAATGGACTATGAGATATGATTTACCCTTCGGTACTTCTTCGTCTTTTACCAGAATATTCTTATACTTTCTATGTTTCGCATGTGCTCTTAACACTCTTGTGATCGAGCAGTATAGACCATCTTGTTTTGATTACTGATTAGATACCGGTATCTATTCTTCAATGTCGTCTTCATTATTTATATGTCATCAGTCCACCGACATCGTTTTCTTTGTCATAATGTAATGATATTTTATTGATATGAAATATTGATTGCTAACTAATTGGATATGACATTTGATGAAGGCGTTTTAGCACGATTGACCTCACACGCTACGGACTAGTCATGGGGGTAGTCTTTCCTTTATAATACACCGTGTTTATTATATTATATATTCAAGACATTCACTGAGTAGTATTCTCGCAGCTGAAGGATATAATGTCATTGATACAAAAGCATGAATCTAACCTGTCCCGAGTTTTGTAGGGGTGTTGTACATTTTGTCATTTCCTGATACATCTCAACAGGGGGTCCTATCTGCTACAAATCTTTCTCAGAATAACGTGAATTTCATATTGACATAGACAGAACATTAATTGATGAATTATTTATTAATCAATGAAGAGATCGCACTCAATGGAAAGTCGTTCGAGGGATGGAGAGATTTCCCACTTGATTATGCCATGATGTATAGGAAAATGAACGCTCACTTGTTCTTCTCTATGTCACTTTTTTATTTGAAATTAATTATGGTTCAACAAAGTGTTTCATGGAAAATGTGAATGAAAACCAAACAAACAAACAAAATTGCATAATGTGTTGTGTTACATAGAGGTGTATCCATTTTGTGTAGAGTTTTATAAGATAATAAGATTTCAATACATGCGTATGAAAATGACCCAATTGAGTTACATGGACGTTCCTGGTGCTAAAACAGTTCATCTTTAATTAGTTAGTTAAGTCCTTCTATTTGTGACTTTCTGGTATTTTTAAACGTCAGTTGTCGTCGGCTGGTCTACTACTATATCTATAACAACCGCATAAGATTTTGATGCCTGTAATTATGAAATCGAGGGATTTCACTTCTTTGTTTTGGGAATCCATGTTACCACAAAATTAAGAATAGAAACATGACAGTAGAGGACCCTATGATAATTCTGCCATGTCCAAGTGCCTTAAACACTAGGGTATTGCAAGTGAAAATCAAACCGCTCTGAGCTGTATCCTCTTACACAATTATGAAAATTCGACTAGTACCAGAAAAGTGCATAAACAAAATGGCTTCTTACAATTTGTTATTGTTATAGACAGTTGCTCTGGATCTCTAACGTCAGAAAAAAAACCCCTGCAAGAGTAGATCATCATGAGATAACCATTTCATGGCTGAATTTCATTCAAAAATGTGGTATTTAGATGAAATCATAAATAAGAATTACAAGTATTAACCAGAATCTGGTGCGATTTCAAATCCTCATTAGGACTATTTTAAGGGTGCTATTTTATGGTGTTTTTTTTTCACTAGATAGATATACACAGTCACAGAACGTATCATGTTTTATCTGCGCAAAAAATGTTCCGTAAAATTCCCCACTGAACTAATTAATATCAAAATAAAATAATAGAATAATAAAAATCCAAATTTAAATCTGTTTATCTGCAAGTTAAACTAAAAGCAGTGAAAAAATGATTCATAATATTTTCAAGGTAAATAGAGACGTTCCCAGAATCTCTGTTGGTTGGATTTGTGACTTTTGTATCACCCTGTAGGTTCTGTCTAATGATTCTACTGCAGTTTGTAATCAGTGTTCATCAACATGCTACAATCAATGAACAGTATCAAAGTGAATGGGCCTATTTTGGCCAGTTTGATGAGCAAGCTGTAAACATGCTGGCTACTTTTATTGCCAATAATTCGCATAGTTTATAATATATTAAAAAGCAAAAACTAACAACAGATGTATTGGGACCACTTTTTAATCGTTATCACACATTTTCACAACTTTAATATCAAAATCAATGAACAGAGTTGATAAAATATTTATCTGTATATCTCGTGCCATTTTCATTAATGATCTCCAACTTTGCAACAAAAATACAATAGCCAGGGAGAGAGTTTCCCATCAAATTAGACACTTATTTCTGCTCTCATTTTTACCTCATATCATGATACAAAATTCAGATGTATGAGTTCACGACAAAAATTTACAATATTCAACAGTTTTATTGAAGAAAGAGAAATGAGCGGGGTTAAGAGAAAGTCAATATAAAGTGTTAAAAACTAGAGAATAAAGTTGATCATGCGTTGCAGTTTCAGGGTAAAAAAAGATAAGACTTTACTTATAAAATATCAACATAAAACAGATATCACTCGATTAACACAAAAATATCATCTTTCTGTGTTTTAAATCGGTTTATGGGTACGATAGATTTAATTAAATTATTCTTCTTTCCATGGCATTTTCATATCATAGATGAATAGCACACTGAAGTCGATATACTTTAAGGGTTATATTGTGATAGTTTCAAACATCTACATCCCTATTGAACCTTAACCGACTCAAATTAAGTAACAATCCCATATTTCTCAGGTGCCGTATAAAAGGGTGTTCAACACATTATGTAATTGCATTTCTCGTATGACAGACTCACAGCAAATACAAAATAATTCTTTACCTGTGATCTGTGATGTTTACATGCTGTTAATAGTTTAAAGAAAAAAATGACATCACGTATATTTCTAAAAAAAAAAAAAAAAAAAAAAGGATGTCACATCGTTTCGCTGATGGCAACTTAAAGGCATAAGTCCATCTATCAGTACAAATGGAATTCATAGAAGAATGAGTAGACATAATAGAATGGATGTTGATACATGTTGAATCATTTCTTTGTCGATACATAAGTAGAGGGTTGTAGCTGAAAAGATATATTATATTATATTATATTATATTATATTATATTATATTATATTATATTATATTATATTATATTATATCAAGAGATACGTATACAATATTCCTGAAAGCTGAATTATTTCCTATTTTCTCAGACTGGAGTTACTGCATACTTGTAATAAATCGAAGTACATGTATTACTATTAATACTAGTTATATAAATTACTTCAGTGAGGGAAAATCAGATGTACTTTATCTAAGACGTTTTCATAATGTTATCCGTACATCATAATATAATCTAGAATCGATAATCAACATGTCATTTATTCTTGACGTAATATTGAAAAATTGTGTCAACAAGTGGTATAGATAGCAATCTTTCAGTAAAACGAGCACAATCGCATATATAGATTATTCTTTAAGAACGTACGATTTGTTTTTATCATTTTATCAATTGCCATACTATGTGTTCAAGAATTAGAATTAGAGAAATATTCAGAAATATTTTAAAACAAGAGACTACCTGGCTATTTTTTGTATGCTGGATCGCTCCCTTCCACAAAATTTGGTCTCCTATCCACTGTCCACTGTGCCAGTAACCTTTCAATGGCTTTAATAGCTTTGGAATTTCGTGGTGGATGCCTATTAACCATTGGCTCTTCTGTATAACGTCTCTGTAAATATCTCTTGAAAACATCTTCGACATCATCCCCTACAATAACAAGCAGTAGCCCTATAGAAATGGACGTTTTTATTATTTTGGGGGGGGGGGGCGAGGGAGGGGGATGGTACATAGTTTAAATTACATCAGAGTTATTATACATACGGTTTGACTACCTGTTTAAGGCATCAAACGAAACTTTAAAGACAAAAAAGTTCCAATGTTTTACCTTTATCTTTAACATACAGGACTTTTACGACGTTTTTACAATATATGTGCATTGGCAGTTTGTTGTTTAGATTTGTTTTCGCGTCTAATGGTATGTGATATGTTCTTTTCGGACCATGTTGATAAGGGTTGCACTCCAGGAACATGTTTATAGTACACTATTTTGAAAGTACACCGTGTATGTACTTATGCAAAATATGATCAAGTTGAAATGTTATATGTTTTATTGTTTTATTATACGTATGGGTTATGATAAGTTGATCCGTTGTTATTCATCACTGGACAATAGGAATTATTTTACAAAGTCTGGATGACCTTTATCCTATCAATGCACATTTTTCAATAATGATAAACCATATTGTTATTGATGTTCACGAATAATGAGTATGGAATACTGAAGAGGAAATAAGTTTAATCTGAATAATTTAGTTTTTATTTTTAAATTCATGTAACATATGTCAAGTTTATCACAAGCCAAGCACGGTTTTGTCAATTATTAATTTTTTGGTTTTGTTGAAGTACAGGTATACATACAAAGATCATATTGACAACCCTTTATCTTGTCCCGTTTTATTGTTACCTTGAATATTTTTTACAATCAGTGTCGATTGTTTAACGGATGTTTAAACTGCACAATAAGACCTACTACATATCACAAAAATGTTATAGCTGTCAATTTTTATAAAAAGAATAAAAGGAACGCCACTTCAATACTTACAAAAGCATCACAGCTTGAAAAATACATGCAAAAAATAAATAGCATTCACTATGGAAAGAGAAATGTTCGAGTGTATGAAAGTTACTCAACAAGAAAGCTAGACTCCTGCGATGTTTTTAAAGAACACTTTGAGTCCGAGTTCCGTGTGGTATCCCAGGGACAGCACGCATTGATCATTACTACTCGTATTGACAATATTGTCGTCCATACAATAGTGTTCACACTTCTTACTACCTTTATCGAATCATCCATCACTTGATTACCGGAATTGCCTCAATAAAAGTAACAATTGACAGGATTCCGACGGTGTAATTCATACTTCGCACATTGACGCTAGATGGCGCTGTCATTTTGACAATATGATTCAATACTTTTATATTTCTTATTCCTGCAAATCTGATTTAAGACTAAAGTAGCCGATACTAGTTTGCTCAAATGTTGCAGTTTTATTGTTATTTGGTTTTGATTTTACATGGAAGTTTGCGTAGTATTTTTCCTTAATTTTTACTTTGAGCGAAATGTCTTTTTCTCATGTTATGCTTCATATTAGAAATCTTTTAAAGAATATAATTAATTGAACTGTATTTTACATTAATAAAAATCATTATAGTAAAAATAAGTATAGTGACAACATTCGAATGAATGATACAAGCACCATATAATAAATTGTGTAGTACAAAGGGCGACCACATGCTTCTAATGCACCGTTTAGGTGCATATTAGATATTTTGAAGATTTTAAATTGCTTTAAATATATTGTCAGCATTAAATCGACGTAGAACAAAGTACGATATAGCAATGTCTTTAATGCCATGATTAGAGATTCAACTTTTTTTATTGTAAGGTACAACGTTCAGCCGTACCAGGGATAATGCACTCAAGTGCAGGTCTTTTCGAAAAGTTTGAATTTCTTCATGCTTATTATTTGATAATAACATGAACGTTTTGAATAATCACTTTCTGCCGACATGCCTCATCATGTCGTGGTAAAATTACATAATTTACAGAAGACTGTTATCTTCCCATCCATGATATTCAAATGAAGATAAGAATGAAACCGTTATAATTAAGCATTTATGTACAGCTGGATTAACAATCTTCTTTAAATTTGACTGACTGTGTAAACAGCTGATCCCCTGTCTGCTTACACCATATACTTATGAATAATTAAGACGAAACAGATATCGTACTATATGTATCTGATATACCGTGATTAATGTAATCAATTTAATGGCTTTATCATGCATTCATTGACAAATTCAATGTTTTCTAGGCGATAGACCGTTAATGAGTAGGTCCTAAGTAGAAGGGGGTCAGATCGTATATATATATATCCATGTTACGTAATATTTTGTCAATTTACTGTATAACTGATATAGATATGGGATTGTTTCTTTACGTCTTTATTTCCTTTCAACACATTCGAACGTCGTTTGTTGAAACAATAAACTGAATGAGCAAATTAAATTACGGTCGATCTAGTGGAAAGCAACTTAGCAAATATATCGTCTACGACAAAAGTACTCTGATTATATGGGAGACTATATAATAGTTGTCGAGTTTATGTACTTAACTAATATTTTCTCATATCAACACTTACATAATAATATGGAAAACTATCAAATGTACCCTAGATTAGATTTCTGACGTTTGTGCTGGTAATTCTACATATGGTACACTAAATTCATACACGTATACATGTCCTGATATTAATTCAGAAACACTGATCAGTAAATGATAGTGAGATCAGGGTCCGGTGTAATAAACTGAAAAAATACTTACATAAGTCATTTCATTTTAATTTTTTCCAGTGTCAAAAGTTCAAACTCATTGTCATGCAGATTGGCTTAATGGTATTTATGAACAGAATAAAGCTTAATCAAATTAAAATCCCAGTAATTAATTCATATTTGAACAGAAAAATTTAAAAATATGACTAAAGTGTTTTCTCATTTTATGCCGCCGGACCCAGGGACTTAAGCGATAAATATCTTCACCTAATCACGCACTCCCTTTAGGTATTCCACAATTTTTTGTTTGACATTTCGGAGACCCAAACTACTTTGTCGAAATGGAGTTTATAAAATAAGCTGTTAGCAAATGTAGATGATTAATTTGTAGATATGACAGAATAATTAGTGGCGAAATAAATAATTAATAAATAAAAATAAATATATAAATAAATGAATAAATAAATAGAAATATGAAATTGCATAAATGGTAAGGGAAGATTAATAGTTGATAATTATGTCACTACCCGATAAATATTTGATAATGATGTCACTATCTGGTAGTGTAAGGGCAACATGAGTATGATAACATTACTGTAGAATATAAGAGACTGGTTCTACACCACTGTGGTACTCAATGTATCGCGTGGGGAGGGGCAATAAACATAATAAATTACAATAGATCAAAGTGTAGCATTAATTGGTAATTACATGTATATATCTTTTCTTCTGTGTCTCTCTTATAGTGTTGTTCTCTCATATATATTATCTAAAAAGTGTTATTATACTTCTCTTCTTATGTATTGTAACGTTTCAGAATTCAGAATGTGTTTTTGGGTATTGATGACGGATGCGATAAGCCAACTGGGGGAATAAATACTAAATAATTTATCTGATATGTCTGCTTTATAATGGTCTATGATTGTCCGCAGAGCTTGGTTGTAGTTAGTTCCAAGATGGCATAGTACCGGTTCTTTTTTGTATATTAGTTAATTCCGTAATTTATGTGCTTGCACTTGGTGATTTGTGTCATACAACTTGATCAGATGTCTTCGGTTTTCTCTGTGAGTCAACCTTATTAAGGGGTTTTGTCCGTTGTATTTTTAATGATTTAAACTTTCTTCGTCACTGAGACCGCCATTATTCTCTTGTCAACGAGTTTTTGTAATGTTGCAGTTTTCTTCGTGACCAAATGTGAAAAGATTTCCATGTTCTGCATGGCGTTTACCATTTCAATATTTATATTTGACGTTTGGGACACTACACTATGCAATAAAATCAAACTTTCGGGAAAATAAGATCATAATCCAAGATTATTACGTGTGGTATAAAATATAATTATGAAGTTATATTTTGGTGTATTAGGCTTTGCCTTGAGCATTAAAGTATAAAAATAATGGTCTCTTGAAGGTTTATTGTTTTAGCATGAACAGTAATAATTTGTAAAGTTGAAGAATCCCTATCCTCGTGCTTAACTTGCTTGTGAAAATCACGAAGAGGAGTAAGACATGCCGGGGCTAAATAAGTAGAATGTAATGTTAGAAAATGAAGTGTTCAGAGTGAATATTAATCAGTGTTTAAAGTCAAAATGCACTGATATGGCTGATAAAAAACCATGTCCAGTGAGGGCATTAAAATTCAGTAAACTTACTTTTTAACAGACTGAACTTACCAAATGTTTTTGAATCGTAACATTGTAAAAGAAAAACGTAAAATTAAAACATGTAAGAGGCTGAATTATGCATTAGTGATAACTCTATCTTTAAGCATATATTTTTAAGATGAAGTCAGAAAGTGTATTACGATATTTTAATAGACATTTACATAGCAGGTACAGGTGCGATACATTAAAAAGTTAAAGTGCTTAGATACCTAGCGGTAGTGAATAAGGAACCTTCATTCTACTAAACACAATAGAGATTTTGAATGGAAGAACCAGGGATGGGATGAAATATCATGAAGGAGTAAGCATCCCCTGCTGACGGGTCACGCCTGCGTGTTGTAATTTAGAAAATGTTAAAGGCGGCAATGAGGAAAGAGTTTCCGTATGAATTCAAGAGTAGGTGAGAAAAATGACCAACTATCCAACCCATCGTTATATTAACAGTTCTTAAGAGAAAGATGATCTGTTCGTCAAACTTGATATCGAAAGACGAATATATTTCAAGTTCCTACACGTAAGATGAACTAGGAGGCTGGCGAAGTGGATACTGTAATATGATCTTGTCCTATACGTATTTATATTTAGGTTATATCAAATATGAAGATATCACTTTAGCAGTGATTTGTTATTAGAGTAGAATGTTTCACAGGTATGTTAAGGTATAATTTTGCACACACATATATGTTAAGGTATAATATTGCACTCATAGATAAAGTAACGATATTGAGGATAATTGCCAAAATTAACCCTTCGGTACTTCTTCGCTGTTTATTCTTAGAAAAACTATTTTCTCTATTTTTCGACACTGATCAGTGTTCCCCAGGAGAAAGAAAGTAAAATGCTAAGTTACCGAGCAAAAGTTTCAAAGAAAATTCAACACACCTCTTTGACCGGTCACACCTGCCGTGATGCAAATATGATTATGCTAGCTAGTAACAAGACTTATAATTCTAACCGCTTCTCTTGATCCTCAGTGCATGAGAAATCATTAATCATTATTTATCTCAACTCAAATCCCCTTTTATATCTTTTAGTTTGCAAGTTACTCAATTCATGAACATCGATGTGTTATTACGGAAATGGTGGTATCGGAATACTGCGGCATTAAATTTCATATCTAGAGCTGTCATATCGGAATCGTATAGTCATTTTCAAAACGTAAAAATGTAGCATGACATGATTGGTATATATATATTATTTAACTTATTGCACCATCTGAGCATTTTGGCAAGTAATGTCTTGATGTCATTGATGCTCAAGAGGCCAAACTTATTATAACATCTGACATGTAGATATCCACGCACTCCAGTTTTTCTTATTCCGATGAAACATTCTATATTTTATGCAAAAAATTAGATTTAAAAAGGTTTTGATGGGATCTATCAGTAACACAAGTCTCTCGTGATAAAAAAAAATCGATTTATTTCTGGTATCAATGTAAATCTGTGTTTTTGCGTTGTAGTTTTTCCTCATTCATTCACAAATTCTTGTTTATTATACAGTAGAGTGTTGTGAAATGATATAAGCATTTCAACTCAAACAAATAAATACGAACAAAAAGCAAACCTTTCACAAAACCCTTTTTTCTCTCTAATCACTAACAGTGCATTAACAGTGCATTTCCGTGAATATTACTGTCATACAGTGGAGTCAGATGGTTTTGTCTTTTTTTTTAATCGAGGGATTGATAGAATTATTAGATAGAAGTTATGCCTTGCTCTTGGGAGAGAGAGAGAATAAAAAAATCTAAATACTCCACTAGTTATTTATAACGAAGGAAGTGCATGCGTTAGAAAACCCGTCATTTAAGAGCAGGTACACAAAGAACCTGAGAGTTGATTTGTATTTATGTTTTACGAGCTCTTATCGTAACATTGTTGTAAAGTCTATGAGTGCTCATAGAGTTTAGTACATATGGCATCTGGTCTTTACAGGCTAGCATTCCAGACAGATATCTAATACAACGAAGCACATGCATTTACTTTTCATACAGACTTTATGTTTTCGCTGTATAAAAGGTAATAGCTATTCAGACCGATTATATACATTTTCATTTTTATCATTACCATAGATTTCATATAATTTCCTATGTTTTTTCTTTCTCACTAATTGATATTGCTATGTTTACATTAAATATTCAATATAATTAGTTAAAAGTGTTAACATGTTTATCATCATAGTTAGGATTTATATACTCTATATGATGAACTTTGTATATTTCGTTATTTGGTAGATGACGACTGATTTTATCCATTCACTGTTATGAAGTGCAGGGTCCTATTGGAATATAGATAAAATCAACAATATTCATAATACATATGGTCTTCTGGTAACAGATATTCAGTTGATTCAAATTCCACAAAGCAAGAGAATTGATTTTAACTATACAATAGGAAATCCATCGGCTATACGAAAAAGAAAAGAAGAATAAAAACGACAAAGACGCCACCTAACGGCAATTACATAGAAATCACATCACCGACTTACGACGGTCAGTTGAGAAAAGATAGTTTAGGTAACCAGTTTATGGGATAATCTTATATCGGTGTTATATATTGGACATGCGGTTAAAAAGAAAAAAAAAAATGAATAACCCTCCTCAAACCTTCGCAACACACAAGGGTCCAACTTCGGTATAAAACATTGGTTGAATCAAGTTGCCATTTATTCATATGTTTTAACTGAAGTCGGGACAATATTTTCATGTCACTTTCATCAATCAGATTTTTCACTAATTTCGTCAGTAAGGCTTCAGCACACTACACCGACTGCATAATTTATGTCGTGTGAAGTGACCGTCAAGTGTCGGTTCTAATCGAACATTTGTACCGAAATTGAACATGTCTGTTTCGTGAATGATGTGATTGTTTTAATGCATATTTAATGGTGTGTGCTTGTGGATTTTGTCAAAAAGAATACAAACGTAGAGATTTACATACTTATTCCTTACTGGATTAAAATTGATTAAGATTTCTATCAAATGTTATTTCTAGATTTCAAAAAGTGATTTTGTTGATAATATTGCTTTTGAGTTTGTCCCTCCAACTGACCGCCCGGATTCGAAAAAAAAAAACCAACTGCATTACAATCGAATATTCGTGTGATGTCATTTTTTCCTTTTTCTTTTTTTTTTTTCTTTTTTGGATATTAAATAATCAACTACATTTACAAAGTTTGTGAATAATTCTACGTTTCATTACTCGATATTCCTCTTCGTTGTGATAGAATCATATGTACTTATTGATCTGAGAAAGGAACTTGTAGTACATATCTTTATTAATATTTATTCATAGAGAAAATGGTTTTATTACTGAAACCGTGAAGCATGAGTACCTAGAATTATCTTTAAACGTATGTAAAGAAAACTAATTTAAAGTTAAGTTTTTAGTCTTACTTTGACGTTTTCGTAATTGAGACAGAAATAAGATAATTTTAAATCTATAGCTTTGCAAAACAGGAAGAGCATGTTCACTCTAATGTATTCATATAGCATACAAAAGATTTGATATCGTTAAAAAATAAATATTTCAGAAACTATACAGAATTTATAGAAAATATTGACTATGCTTACCTCTTTTTCCATACCAGTTTCCTTCCGTTAAACTTAGGACTGTTAAAATTAACAAGAGAAAAGAAATGAGTAGACGATTCATGTTATGATGATGACACGTGGACCTTGCTGTGAAAGTTGAAAACTTTAAATAATTCGCAATTGCAGACGTAGTATTTATGTAATTTATTAAGATTTGCTCAACTGTTACAGAAACAAGCGTCACCCAGGTATCACGTGGTACAAAAGGGCGGTGCTTTACAACACCTCTCCACATAATCCATTTCTGTACTGATTAATGCACATATTATATCTGATTGCAGAGTCAATTCGGGGGACAAGGAATCGATTTGAAATTATTGAATACGTAATTATTTATGCGGTGAACTAATGAGAAGAGGCTCAGGGTAATTGAATGAGCTGTATATATGTGTCACACTGATTAATTGCCGCCAGACCAATAGTTATGCTGCCACTTCTATCCCTATAAGACACTGTTTAGGTAGACAATATCAGACTATCTAGCAGATTTGTTGCACTGGGGAATGGATTACTGTAGCTTAAGTTGTTACAACGCCTGGAAATTTATGGGTGCAAATACATTTTTCAACATTTTGCTTGGTGATACAGTACATTTTTTCTGTTATTTTGTCAATGGCGTTGTATAATGAAGAGTTATGTAGGTGCAAAAAAAAAAGTACAAGAAAAAGTAGGTGAACTGCTCTTTAATAATAACGATGCATGAGGAAATCATTATTGTATTATAATTTTTGGTGATGGCTAAGGTTTTATTCAACTTGATATTAAACATGAATAAGAAATCTTTCTATATGCGAATCAATGAGAGTGGAACCATGATTTCATTTACCATAAGTAGACATGTACAAAATTTATTTGTTAAAGTATTATATTTATTTCATAGGTTTTATGTCTGAAAAAATTTTCAACTTATTTACGCTAAAGGTGACAAAATTATTCGGTATATAGGTGTGATAATCTTATCATCACAAAAACAGGAAAATTGGCTTACAAGAATTATCAAAATTAATTATAAATCATATTTGTGTTCTTTGATGTACTGCTTTTGTGATAAGTGGTAAGGTGGGTCAATTGACCGTCCCAAGTCAGTATCAGAACTGTATTATATTGATAATTAGAACAGAGGTCATGTGTTCTAGCATCACCGGTAGCTAGTAATTCTAATGCCCCTCCCCCCTTACTGCTTAGAGTCACTCATTTGCAAAAAGTCTAAGTGTTGCAACGTATCAGTGTACAAAGTTGGTACCGTAAATGGCCTGTATTACTTTATGAGCTGTATATGTGGAAGAGAAAGGGAGAGACATTTGACTTTGCTGTAGGGTAGAAGTCACCAAGGAGATGTACAATAAAAACTGCAATATAGCAACCATATGATAAAAAACAGCCAAGGATAAATTAAAAGGTGCAAAAAAGAATTTCGGACTTTTAGACTTGTAAAACAAATAGTCGTGTAAAATAATCTTCATTGATATAGTCATGCAATTTTCGGTAAACTATAATATCGATGACGCCATGGGGTGCCATAACGTTACTGCGTAGCAAGAAAGTAATAAATTAGATATATTATATCATAAAGCACTCATCAGTAGATATGATAAGCGAATATATTTTAAAATACATAAGAGACTATTGTAACCAAAGTTGACGTTTGTAGATGTAAGCTGAGTGATAATGCTTATTTAGATTTTGAAAGTGATTTTTACAGTTTTTGTTATAACTATTATAATTATCTAGAATGATTCGTTTTTAAAAATTATAAATTACTATTTCGCAATTTAATAGGATGGCCGATGCTGTATGCTCCATCAACACTGAAATGGACATAATGGTATATAAAAAAGTACGAGCATAAATACATATTTATCACCCCTTATGGTTTGAAAAGAACCGAATATGTAGATCACTAAAGTACAAAACTGATTCAATAGGCAAGCAAAAGCCCATATAAAGACAGAACTATCGGACAAACTTCTAATTTATTTCTTTTAGTAAGTTATGAAGAAAATGAATGTAATATTTTATGGCATTCCTCTTTTAAAACATGTAGCCAGTCCCGTTTTATTGCCAGTGTTGTTGTGTAAAAATGTAAAGGGAAATTACAAAACATCGCATTAAAATCCTTGAAATATTGTCACACTAAATGATAAATGATATTTTGGAGAAAAATGTAATGAATACTTATATAATTATCTGGCTCAGTCTAAGAAAAACCAGTATCTGAAGTGCATCTGGGCAAAATGCCTCTTTATGTTGAATGTGGTTTGTTCTGAATAATTATTTCTCCTTTTCAAACACTGCTTTTTTAATCTATGAATACATTTCCAATTTGACTATTTACATACCGCTTGGATTTATGCAAGCAGGAGATGCTCACTCTCCCCGGGCACCTGATCTCATTCCATCATAGGGATTCACATATGCTCTTTAAGTAGACATATTTTGTTATTTTTCACTTGGTTTTCATATTCACTGATTTTGTATGTCCTCTGGTTTCATGATTTTTGGACTTAAAGTTTGGATTTATCCATCATCTTTACATGCAACAGTTTTAATAAAGTAAGATGTCGTCCTAAGATATCACTCTATGGGATTTTAATAAGCATAAAATCCCTTAAGCTTAATAAACAATCTCCGAGTAGTTGACCGTGTAAACAAAATACTAATGTTTGTGTGATGCCTTGGCAGCAGTCTGAGACTAATTTTGTGTTTATCTGACGCATTGACAGCATTTTGCAACTAATTTTGTATATTTGTGTGACCTTTGGCAGCACTTTGGCACTACTTTTATGTGCTTGTGTGACGCCTTGGCAACATTTTGGCAAATTTATGTATGTTTTTGTGACGCCTTAGCTGTACTTTGACTCTTACTTTGTACATTGGTGTGACACCTTGGCAGCATTTCGACACTAATTTTGCGTCTGTGACGCATTGACAGCATTTTGACACTAAATTTGTGTTTGTGTGACGCCTTGACAGCATTTTGACACTAATTTTGTGCGTTTGTGTGACACCTAGGCAGCATTGTGGCACTAGAACTCACTGTGACATATGTGAGTCTGTAAGTATTTACCTGCTATAACTCTGATTAACTTCTACTCATTGTAGGCACAAAATTCCTTGTTTTTCATTCAATCTAAATCTAAAATCTCCTGTAAAGTATTGTATGTCTTAATGTCATTATTTAAAAAAGTATATCCATAACACAATAATTGTTATATGTCGTTTGACATTTCAAGGACTCATTAGATTTTATTGAAACTAAGTTATTGTATTATTATTTAAGATATTGTCATTAAATCCGTTGGGTGTATAAACACAAAAGCTTCCGATGCTAACAATGGATCATCATTACAGGATTTTATTTGGGGTAGTACTTTCTCTTGATGACGTAAATGTCACTTTTATAGTTGACAAAATATACTGATTCATCCGAGAGCACACAACACGTTCTTGTACTAGAATATGAAAATCAAGAGCGGCAAAATGATATTACACGGATCAAGTTATTTTCGCACAACATTGATATGTTTATCAGCAGTAAACAACATCCCACTTCTCTATTAACATATTCGATGTTTGTTTAACCTAGACATTGCTGATTATTTGTTATCCGAAAGCTGCATGCTGCGGTATTTATTATTAATTAATAAATAACATATTATAACATATTATTTATTATTAAGGTTTAATGCTTTACTGCTCTCTAAGGTCTCATTTCATCAGATGTGTTGTGAGAAGGCGATATATATATATATATATATATATATATATATATATATATATATATATATATATATATATATATATATATATATATATATATATGCTCCTTTCTGAACTCTGGTTTGTAACATTACGTTAAATTGAACCTTTTCAGATAGCAGGTTTATAACGATAGTAATTGCTGAAATGACATGTTTTATAGTTTTGCTTTTCTCTCTGTTTTTGTTAGATCGTTAGTTTCATGATGCAGTTGCACGCAACATAATATAAACTAAGACTCACAAAACTGCTTTTGTAGAACAGGGAAAGTTTTTATTTATGTTTATTAACCAAATCATGCTCTTTCAATATTTATATTCGACAAAACATTGTATATTTTTACAAAGCAAGATATGATAAGCAATGTATAAAAAGACATTTTGTTGTCTTCATGAGAAACTCCCTCCAACACTAATATTTTGTAATTTGTTCATGATTGAATTATCCCCATATTTTGGCATCTCGTACCAAATGTATCGACTTAAAAAAACCCCAAAAATCCCAAAAGCTTAATTATATTTCCCCCCACTTTTTCATACTTAAAACCTACATATCCAATAGTCAACATTTTCTCTTATTTTGTTTGTGTGCGGTATAAAGGTTTCTATAACTTTCTATCTATATCCAAAACTCGTAACCATATTATCCTAGGATAATTGGAAATATCAACATAGTTATGAATATTGAATTTCCATTTGCCATTTGGGTATTCGGCACAATGATCAGTGTACTATAGTATATCAATAATCGATAATTGGGATGATCACACTTTTGGTTCTTCTTTGGGTCCGTGATTGTCGCCTTTTCCCGATGTTGTCCTTTATTATAGATAGATAATAGAACATATATACGTTTTAATTTTGTGCACCAGATTCGCATTTCGACAACTTAAGCCTCTTCAGATATTTGACGACCATTCATTATCCTTGCATTTCACTTTGCTCGACTTGTGAAAGTAATGTATGTAAAACACTTTTTGTGTATCACCTGCATCAGAGTGCCACGTCATTTGATTAAGGAGGGATTTAGTGAATTGAACAACAGTAGTGTCTAGATTCTAGATTCGATGTCACAAAGGGGTCACATCTAAAAATAACAAAAGGACAACGTTAAAAGCGAGGTAAAAGTGAGGGAAACTCATTTATCATATGGCGCCTCGTAATTTTTCTAATATCTTCATGTACATTTTTTTATTTTCAGAGCAGTTGTCAACCTAAGTTATCTTATGAACAACTGACAGTGGAGTATCCTAGATACCCAGATATACAAGATCTACCTCTCCTAACAGCCACCACACAGGACTGTCTTATGGTAAAGTTCAAGTATCAATGATAGCAGTATTTTGTTGCTGTTTATCTCTTCCTAGAAGTTGTCACTTATCAAATAGTTGCTTTATACAGAAATTCAGTTTGATATCACAATTGATATATAATATCTCCTATGCATGTCCTTGCCATGTTTTGTCACCTATCTGAATCAAATCTGTTTTTTTGTGGTAGGATATCGAGCCATATATGAATCCCAGTGCTTATACAATCCATCCGAACACTCCAGTACCTCAAGTCTTCAATCTCTTTAGAAGTTTAGGTCTGAGACATTTACCAGTTGTCGATCATCGAGGACATGTAAGTAGAATTTCCATTAGGCAGATACAGAATTAAAACATGTCGTACCAAAGTCTTTTTAGCTCACCTGAGTTGAAAGCTCAAGTGAAGTATTCTGTTCACCTTTTGTCCATCGTCTGTCTGTAAACTTTTCACATTTTCGACTTCTTCAAACCGGCTTAAAGGATTTTGATGAAACTTGGTATACATGAAGTACTGTAAGTCCCTATACCAAATGTGTTCATTTCATGCAAATCCGTTTGAGATGACCATAGCTCAGATATGTCTCAGAGGGTACCTCTCTTTAAAAAACCTCTTCTCTAAAAGCACTGAATGGATAATAAAACTAATGTCATCTGAGTGATCTAGGCAGACGTGTGCTTCATATTTGTACATTTCGTTGAAATCGAATTAATAAATTTTGACGCAAGTAGCGTGGCTATCATCAATTTTTAAAATAGTTGACTTTTGATCATTTACAGCAAATAATGAAAGAATGTGTTTTAACAGATTTTTGACAAAATTTTAATTTTTGGATTTTTCATGATTTTTGTAAGATTTGCATAAAAGGTAGAATTTGGCGTACTTTTTCATATTTTTAAAAATTTACTGTTGAATAACTCTGTGGATTTTGATGAAACTTAAAAGGAATAAAGTAGTTTAAGTCCCATACAAGAGTAGTTATTTTTCTTCCGGATCTGTCAACAGGTGGCGCCACCGTAGCCAAATATTAGTCTTACACGGTATCCTCCTTTGGTAAACTTCTTTTTCAGAACCGCTGCATACAAAGAAAAACTGAATGCGTCAGAGTTATAAGAATTATATGTGAAGAGGTGTTTCACTTAATTTAGGAATGTGTCATTTTAATGAAAAAACGCATTTCATGAATATTTTTCCTATAGTTGATTTTTGATGCACTAAATTGCTGTATTTCAGTCAGAATCAATTACGGGAATGCCTTTGTCTAGGAGTTACTTAAGACTGCAAAAGGAAAAGATTGCACATTTTCAAAATTACTTCACTACTTCTAGATTGAGTATCAATATGTGCAAAGTTTTCTATACCTCGGATTAGGAATATAGGCTTGATATATTTTTAAAAATCAATCACATTTTCTCTACTTATGGCACAGCAATTTTATTATCTAAAAGCAAAATTTAAAAGAGAAAAATACACTTTTTATTTAGATATATCTAAATTTTTGAGTTTCTTTTTATGTATACTTTCGGATAATATTTCATGAAACGAAGAATAGATAGTAAATTCTCATCAACAGTATCTCAAAGTGTCCCATTAAGTAAACCAGTAACTATTCTTCAAAGAAGCTGAATTCTTCCAACTAGTACATCTCTATTCATTATCTCTAATGAAGATTTATCTGAGATTGGCGACAACATTGGTGTGCTTCATATACACTCAAAGGTTACACGTTTAACACTAAAGATGTATAGATACATTTGTTCCAGAATCTCTCATTAAGGGATATTTCTCTTATATAATGAATAACATATATGGCTATTATATTAACACAATTTGTCAGTATGTTGTCTACCGTAGACAGTACTTTTTAGTGAAGAGTAAAAATAATCCAGATATGTGTTGTTCCCCCAAGGGGAATTTTCAGGGAATGATATTCTAAGCTTATGCGAAAGGTAATTAACAATGCCGTTTCAGTACTTTAATCGATAGGGCTTTTGATAGTTTTGAGGTAAAAACCATCAATTTAAAAAAAAAATCTTTGAAAATTTGAAAGGAAAATTTCCGTAAGTCATATATTTATCAAATTTATTGGTTTATATACCTATACATATATGAAATCATAAGAGAATTGATAATAGCCTTAACGCATCTGGTCTATTTAATATAACAAGTTTGGGTCAGTATAGTTTTAGATGTCAAGGACTAAAATGCAGGTCAATTAATATGGACATTGTGTACTTATCTGCACGTATATGATGTGCTTATCCTTTTGTTTTTTATTTTAAGCATGTAAGACAATACTGATGATCTCTCACTTATTCTGGAATATGAGATGTATGCCATAAAACAAGCCACTAGAGCATCCCTATTCGCCATTTATTTCTTATATCAGAGTCGCCTATACTCTGTAGTTTCCTCATTTTTATGCGGACCTGAGCTGCGTCAGCTGTCCGTCTGTTAAATTTATTAATTTTCAACTCAAATTTGGTAGGGATGATGTACTCTAGGTCCTTTTTACGTGTTGTTTTACGACCAAAAGGTGAATCAAGCTCTTCAGCTGGTACCTTCTTTGAGAAATTTCTTCCTTACTTCGGCAACATACGTCAACAAACAGAGTGCACCATAGTATTTTTGAAGGTGTTAAGACATACTGTTGTTTTTTTCTAATCTTGTATCTCCAATCTCCAATCCTGTAATTTCTTCTTGTGTATTCTAACTGAATTTATTTAAATGAATTTTGATTTGTATATTTTAAGAGTAAAAAGGTGATAGACTATTTATATATTATAGTAAGATTTAATGGATTTTTTTCAGAAGTAATAGAATTATTTTATGAAAATTGTTCGGAATTCAATAATGAATAATAATAATGAATGAACGGATGTTGATAAAAGTTGGCATGCTTCAAGTACATAACATTACTCACAAATACTGTTGCTCTTATGGCTGGACCAAGAGTGTAACCATCGTTTTTAAGAAGCAACATAAATGGATTTCATTGAATGAAAAGTAAATGTTTTTACTTTTGGTTCAATTCTGAAAAAAAAAACTAGAACTGTCCTAACGGGACAAATACACCCCGCGGCACAAAAATTCAAAATAGGGCATAGTGACTTTGACCCACGACCTTGATTCAGGGTCATGACACACCGGCATCTCCAAAGGAACAAATGTACCAAGTATGATCATATAATAAAGAATAAGTTATGCCCCGGACAAAGGTTGATGGACAGACGGACAGACAGACGGGCAGACAGGGTGATTCCTATATACCCCCCAAACTTTGTTTGCGGGCGGTATAAAAAGCCAAAGAAAGAATTAGAGAATATTCTGATACTTTCAAAGTTTCTCACTATCATGTATATATACAGTGCTGAATTATATTTGTTTCGTCTGTACTTAAGGGCATCCACGGCGGGTGTGGCTAGTCTAACAAGAAACGCTCATTTCTCCCGGGCACCTGGTCTCACCTTTGAATTTCAGTGGTTGGTGAATGTCCACTGTGGTACATTGCTGTTAGTATCATAGTCATATAACACCAGTTACTTTCGTATTTTTCATGAGCTCAATGTATTCAGGTGGGCGATAAAAACTATTCGGGTCTTTGTCGGTTTTCTGGGGTTTTTTTTATGGTTTTGTTACTGTTTGCTTTGTAAATGATATTTGTTTATATTTGGCATTGGTTCATCAAGTCCCAGAATTAAATTGCTTATTTATTTACCTATCAAATCCTATTCTTCTGTACAATGCAGGTCAGGCGAGCCAGGTTATCATCTCGCCATTGATGACTTTATAAGGGTCATTAAATGCATAATATATATTCCATCATATATGACTTCTATATTGGAAGAGACAAAAAATCAATTTTCATGACTCATTCGAATGGAATTATATTGTTTAATAACTAAAATGATGATATTGATGTTTTATGTTGTAATATGGAGTTGAAATTCAAATGGGAATATAACAAGACTTATAAATTATTTTAACAAGCATTATTTGTACTGAAATTATCAATATGCTAAACTACTAGAAGAATAAAAATAAATAAATGAGATAAAAAGAAAAGCAGGAAAGAAAAAGGAAAAAAAAAACCATTACGCAATCAATTAGGGAAAAAACTAAGTTTATATTCCTTTCAAATAATGATTCCGTTATTATGTGAATAATGTTCTATATAAAAAAGTTTAATATTTGTTAGAATTATACAACAGAGATAGGTATAAGGTGTATTTTAAAGTATGTAAAATTCTTTAAAAATATATTAAATTGTAAATGAAGACAAAGAAAGATAACTCTATAAACTGAAGAAAATATATAAGCTTTTGTTTGTGTTTATTCAAACAAACTTCACAAAATGTATGTAAAATACAAAAGTAACTAGTGTAAAGTGAAAATATATAGATAATAAACGAAGACGTACCTAAGGGTTCACCACATCTCGAAATCCATGGAATAAAAGGACGATATCGTTTACAATGGCATATTCAAACATATGCGAACCCCAACGTCAAACCGAGGTCACAGCAGGTGCCCGGGAGGGGTAAGCGTCCCCGGCTTGCATGCAACACCCGTCCCAAATGTCATGAAACAAGTAGACGTTGTCAATAATATTAATTTTACAAGAGAAATATTTAATGAATCTCCAATTTAATTGTTGATTAAGTATCTTTATACTTGACAACCCCGGATTGAATAGTAAATTCGTCATATTTTCTACTTGCACTTCAATAAAACAAAAAGAAAAAAGTTTATGATTGCATTGGTTTGTTGGTTCGATTTACTATGTTTTTTTTTAATGTAAAAAATGTACACATGCCTTCTAAACTTTTAAGTATTACAAATACAACCATCATAGTAAAACCATGGTCCGGAATCGCTATGCTCTTTCCTTGGTTTGACGACGATGAGATACAACAAACTAAAAGAGACTTTGCAGAAATTCTACATAACATTTTCATAACGTTTATTGAAAGTCGATAGAATGTAGTTGCATGTATTTAATGGAATGTTTCGTGTATATTATATTTCCAAGGCATTTAGTTTATTTAAAGAGCACCGTTGTGAAACTCTCAACTCTCGTCTTTAAGGATTCCAAAATAATCTAACACCTTCAATGCCTACAATATGACAATGGAATCAAACCAAAAGCAGTAAATCTTGTAATGGCCTTTTTATCCGTCTCCCTTCAGGATTATTCATCACTGTGTCCCTATGACGGGCCTTGTCTGAACATTATCGTAGGCTATGCTTCTTAACTTCGTCTCCTCAAACTATTAGTTTACAGACCAGAGACCTGCGCTCGCCTCCGGACGGAGTGCACTTTTGTGTCTTGTTGATATAATCTTATACCATTTATACTTATATCAAGATCGAAAATTTGCAACTGAAATCACGAAAATCTTCATATTGAAGACACATTTATTTTTAGGAAAGCCAATATTGTTTCAGATATCAAGGGTTCAATAATTTGTTTGATTTTTTCTTTTTTTCTGGGTTTGGATTTCTCAAACGGTCAAATAACGTCTCTTACTTCCTCACTTTTAGCATATATTAATAATAACTAACTAGAGATATCTTTTATTAAAAAATAAGCTTTTTTTCAGTAGTATTAAGATCTTATACGATATTTTAAAAGATTCACTCTAGCTAATTTTTTCCTTTAGCGCTTTGTCATAATAAATATAGGTATGTTTTCCAGAAGATATTGATGATTTGTGGTAAGAGTTATCTTTCTTTTGACTTTGGGCCCGTTTGGGCCACAATCTGTAAGTGCTTGATTCATAAACGATACATCCCGAGTTGAAGTCATACCGGTGGCTCATTGGCAGATTAGACAGTAAAAACCGATTTCTCGTTTCAAAGTAGAAGTGGCGCGTGCAAGGTCTAGTACAAATGAGAGTAAGTCCGCTTAGAAGTCCTGAATTTCTGTGCAAATGCGTCAGGCAGATTCCGTCACCATACATACACAATGAGGTTGGTTTGAGTATAACAAAAAGATAGCAAACAAAAAAATCTTTCGACTTTATTTTCACAGATTCAAGGAATTCTCACACGTCATAACTTAACGCACGAATTCCTGGAGGAAAGGAAACACGAAATCGAACGCTCCATTGCAGAGATACAATCAACATCTACGACATGATACAAGTATTGTATAGTCTACACCTACATGCAGAAATTAGAGAAAACTATTTTGTATTATTATATCTATTTAGTACTATGAACTCTCTCCTGTATATAAACATATGAGATTCAGTTGTTAGCACTTCTGCATGCCTATTTAGTACACATTGTTTCCGAAATATCAATCAAATGAACTTTATAGAGAAAAGACACAAAGGTCTCTCTACATGGGAATGTATTTGAAGTATTCCTGTGGTATTATTTTTTGAAATTCAATAAATACAAACTCTAGTTGTTCTGTATATTTATTTCATTTAAAATGAATTATGATAAAATCAGATTTGCATTATGTATTCTAGTTCTAGAACAACACTGATATTGAGAATGCTTTACGAAGCCGAAACACAAAAAAGATGTAGTCAGCTTTCGTTACAAACTCAGACAGCATCCTGAACACCTCTTTTGTGAAATCTGAAAATGCATACGTTTTTGGCAAACCCCCTTCCCCCTTTCGTATGTTCGTCAGAATGTTTCATACAGATTTCTGGGCATTTCCATGGCAAACATCTCTTAGATATTCAAATATAATTATACTGAAGTCTTACGTGTGAATGTGCTTGGAATGCCGTTTAGAAATGAAATATTCCGCAAGAATTTTTCCAGTGTAAATACGGAAAATTCTAGTATTTTTTAACAACATTTCTTCTCAATACCTTAGCGGCAGTTGTGAATTCATACATCATTACAGCAGAATTAGCTAACATCTTTGGAGATTGGAAAATCTTCTTAAATCTATATTGGTCGTATAGTAGTAGGATTCATTGTTAATCGCCGACTAGTATGCAAAACATTACGTATTATTTGAAGTTGTTATTGATAAATGTTTAAATGTGTGTCCTTTGATTGTGCTGTTTTAGCGGTGAGTGGGAAGCTCAGTTGAGTGACGTTGTTAGTTTAATTGACCGTTCTAAATCGGTATCGTAATTACTGTACAATTAAATATTTTTGTAATGTTTTCTGTGTTAATTTTACTATTATCAGTATTATCTATGTGCATGTTTCTGGCGATTTTTGTCATACAGCCCGGTCAGATGTCTTCTGTGTTCTCTCTTATCATAACTCAACTAATAATTTGTCAGCTCACCAATTAACGTGTATTTAATCATTGGAATTTTTGACACTGGTATAATAAATATGCATGTGAAAAGTATGGTTCGTGTCAGGAATGACCTCTTCGAATTTCGCTCATAGTATTGAATCTTCAGTATTTAGCAACCACATATTTTGATCTAACTCATTTAATGTCATTTTGCACTAGACATTGTCATCTGGCTATGTTAACGTTCAATTCAGGTGTTATGAGCATTCTATTTTCCATCAATAGTAGATCTTCGCACTGATTGCCCCCTCCACCACAAAGGCTAATGAGTTCATTTTGCATGTTTTCCGCACGTTCCAAGATACTTAATTTGTTTATCGTGTTGATATTGGTTTTCCGGTCATTAAAGTCAAATTGTCACAAACCAAACTTATGGACATTCGGAATTGTATCAATAAAGTAATTCTTATTGTCTCTTGTCACCAATATGTCGATATTTTATGAAAAACAATTTCTTTCAGCATTTTCTACACTGAAGACTTCTTGTCAAAGCACAATTAGAAATGGACCTGTAAAACATTTGAAAATGTATGCAACTGAAACCTGGGTCCGGCGCCATAAACTGAGAATATACCCAAGTGCAAATATTTCATTTTAATTTATTCCATTGTCAAACGTTCAAATAAATTCTCATGCAGAATGGTTTAATTTTATTTATCAATAGGATAAAACTAAATAAATCTAAATCCCAGTCGTTAATTCATTGATTAACAGAAGAATATGAAATTTTGACTTAAGTATATTCTAAGTTTATGGCGCCAGACCAAGGAATGATAAAAGGACAAATTTTAATCTATACTGAATACAAATACTAATCTTATGTTATTGTGTAATTTCCTAACTGTTAAATCTAACGTTTTTAAAGCAGAAAGGCAACGATATTGATAAAGAATGTCGTTTTTGTGCAATGATGTACATCTACGTCTCACTCGCATATAAATTCATTCCTCACATCAGATATTTGAAGGATGGAATATCTATTTCCTTGTTATCCTGGGACAGATTGCAAAATGCAAAATATTGTTCTGTATATACTTTGTGACAATTGTCATGGCTTTAATATTTCACACGTGTATCTCGATCTCTACTTACTGATTGTCTGACAGTCGCACAAAAACACGCATTGTACTTATGTTGATTGTGTAGCAGATGCAACTCTCAATAAAGTTTACTTACCACGTACTTATTGATTGTTGCTACTTTATATGGTTACTATGGCAATGGTCTTATAAGAACTTATCTTTTATGTATTCTAGATTATGGCTACCAGTAGCAGTGGCCCTAAGTCGCGCACAAAAGGGCAATTTTCAATATGTTCAAGTCATTATAAGAATCAGGAGTAGACACTGTTGACAGTGTTAATAAGGAATGTACCGAACTGTTTCCGATCAATTATCAGAATTTTAATTCAAACCCAAAGTCTGTATTTTGAAAGAGAAGAAAGTTTACAATGAAATACATTATGCTAATAGTTTCTCGAAAAAATCTGCTGACTCTAAAATGTCAGAACTTTTTAAATTTCCTAAATTTACCAATACTATTGAAAGGTCAGTCAATCCTCTTATCCCTAGAAAAAGGAAAAAGCAGAAAGAATTGTTTGAAATAAAGAAAGTAAACAAGAAACTTAAAAAAACTTATCAAAAGCAATAGTAAACAATGAAAATGATGCACATAAACAATAGGCAGATTTACCTTAAATGATAACAAAACTGAAATGTTTTATTTGAAAACTGAAAAACACAAGTGGCAAAAAAAAAAAATAAATAAATAAAAAATTATACCTTATCAAATTAGAAAAGGCCACGATGGAAAGTGGTGGATGCATTGTACTTTTAGAGGAGGCATGCAATTCATGAAATGAAGCGAAATGTAAATATAAAAACGAAGTGCTGTGAGAAGTGGTAAATTTGTTAGAAAGGGAGGAAGTGGTAACCGTTCATGATGTCAAGTATACAGATGAGGTCCATGAAACCGTCACGGAGTTGTTTAGTATGAATGTTTGCATGAATAGAGTGAATGATGTCATAAGAACAGTTTTGAAAAAATTGGCAAGTAAAGATATAGACCGCCTACCAAGTACTGCTTTGAAATCTAGACTTATAGTTGAAGCAAAGTTCTTGGCCCAAAAACAGGATGCTGAAACAATGATGCAGAGAGCAGATCCTACTAGTCTTACAGGAAATTGTCACCATGGTGATGGTACTTCAAAGTAGCATCGTCATTTTCAGTCTTTTCAAGTGACCACCCTCTCAGGTAAGACTTTAATTATTGGACTGCATGAAATGGAAGGTAGCTCAGCAGTTGATCTATTAAAAGTTTTTAAAATTGTGTTGACGAATTAGCATCAACACCAGAAGGTTCGAAACATAATGGTCGATCCAAAGATGCCACAGAGACAGTCTGACATTTCCTTTTTCTGACATGAAACAATTTTCCCCCATAGTATTAAAGTAATAAAGAGCACATGGGAAAGTAATTTACCAATCTGACTCACACTTATTTTAGAAAATTATCTCCCCTGTCCATATTATTTGCAGGCAACACAAAAATTGAAGGTATCAAAATATGTACCAAACACTTATGCCATATATTACTGTGGCGTGGCTAATTCATGTTTCTATGTTAACTGAAGACTATTGAGAAAAGGAATGATTTAAGTGTACAATCTCAAGCAAAGATTATCAGTACGGGCAACTATTACTGCAAAATGCATTTGCTTGTCAACTTTGCCACTGAATGTGATAAAACTCTCAAAGTATTTGAAAATATTTGTGAAGAAACTCATCAAATAAATGAGTCTGGGTATCAATCTAAGGAAAGTGGAGCTGGTGAGTACAGCTTTCAAAGCCCTTCATCCTCATGGAAGTGAAGAAGAAGGGTTACCTCCCATTTCCAAGCATATTTGTTCGGCAAGAATAAGAAACTGAAACTTGTAATTGACAGAGGAAACAGAGTCAACATACTGTTTTATGACAGTGCCGCACCGTACTTTCATAGGGGATATGTGCTTGATTTTCACAACCATTGGCCAGATCCTTATTTGTTACTTAAAGCCATTCATAATATTATAAAGAATAAATCTTTTCTTGCAGGAGTGAGGGCTTTAGGTATAATAGACAAAGTTATCACTTCCCCCCATTGGAGAATGATTGAGGATGCAGAATCTATCCTCATTGTAAACAATGACCTATTTCAGCTGAAGCTCTCTCTTGAGGAGGGTTGTAAAGATGCAACAGAACAGAACAGCTGCTCATACATTTCCAGATTCTACAATTCACAAGGATGTTATGTATGAGCAGCTGTTTGGTGAGTATGGTGATGAAGAATTTGACTGCCTTACCCAGAAATCCCTGGAGATCTGTGCCTCTGTCTCCTGCTGATTATGGAGAGACAAGCAGCAGATCAGCTGCCTGGGGTATATTGGTCTGAACCAGGTCAACCTGAGACTGAGACAATGAAAGTCCAATCTGTCAATGTACCTACAACCAACACATCAGAAAGGTATTTCACAATACTTGATCTATTGATAAAAGAGAAAACAGAAGACATCTGACAAAACTGTATGACACAAATCACCAAGGATATGTACACAAAACATGATAATAGTAAAATATATATGGAAAAGCGACATTACAAAAATATTCGATTTTGCTGCGGTTACGATACCAACTTAGGACTGTCAATTAAAGTAACAAACGTTACTCAATTGGTGTGGTCAACCGGTTTACGGGTACCCTCCTTCCCACACAGCAAAAGCAGCACATTCAAAGGACAAATAGTTAAAAAATTATAAATAATCCAGAACAATGATCAACCGGTTTCTCAAGAAGAGACGTCATAACCAAACCCAATGCCAGTGTACTGGCTCAAGAGGCCTTTACAATATGAGAAATCTGATTTCTGAAAGAAGCTCGTGAAAATGCAGACAAGATAAGGGAGAAATTCCTTGCACGTAAGTATGAAATCAAACAGAAAAAAATGGACATTTTGAGAAAAAGGCATGGAGATGAAAATTGAAAAAGACTACCAAAAACTACTCCAACAAAATATCAGAGACACGTGGGAATGTGTGGACTGAAGAATCTGAGGTTGATTTGGAAATTAGTAAAATATTAAGTGTGAAGGAGAAGAAAAATGCGGTTGTTTTTCAAATTTTTCTCGGAGTTAAAGAAGTCTGTTTTACCTAAACAAAATCAAAAAGGCAGTTCCATTGGAGGTATTTGTAGAAAAACCTTAAAGAAATAATCAAATTAAATCCTATTGCTGGTAGTAATGAGGTAAGTGATAGAAGTGTCTAAGAAGCTGGTCAGAGGAAACAGGAAATGAGGATTGTAAAGTTAAGCTAGCTAAAAAGATACGAGAGCAAAGTCTTAAAATTATAGTACCACAACAGGGGTAAATTTCAGTTGCTACTAGAAAATCCATCCAACCGAGTTGGCAAAAGTGTAAAGCACAAATGTAGAGTGGAGGGCATTGCGGAAGTGTTCTTATGTGATGGGAATATGTTGGGGGTCTACAAAGAACATGCAAACACCCAGAAAACAGAGTTTATAAAACAATAATAGCTCTTGGCATTTCAGTTTACTCGCTGATATGATGAATGATTATCTTATAATAAATGAATAACTATACCCCCGCCAACACAGAAACCTGAGCTCGCTTGCGGACGGGAGTGCGGTTCTGTGTCTCATTGATATAATCTTATATCTTTTGTACTTACATAAAGATGGACACATTTACAATTGAACTGACGATTATCTTCATACTGAAAATATTAACGCAATATTCATTTAGGAAGCCAGTATTGTTTAAGATATCGAGGATGCCATAATTTTTATATTTGTTTCTTTTGCTTATTCTGGGTTTGGTTTCCTGAAACAGTCAAATAACATCTCTTATTGCCTCTCTTTTGGCTATCGAATATTAATAACTAACTGCAGATATCTTTTCTTAAAAAGTAAGCTATTTTTCAGTAGTATTAAGACGTTATACGATATTTTAGAAGCTTCATTCTAG
This sequence comes from Pteria penguin, assembly GCA_035048485.1. NCBI lineage: Eukaryota > Metazoa > Mollusca > Bivalvia > Pterioida > Pteriidae > Pteria > Pteria penguin. The sequence continues at coordinate 11,326,330 of CM068582.1, forward strand.
CTAAGTTTTTCCTGTATTGCTTTGTCATAATAAATATAGGTATGTTTTCCAGAGGCTGTTGATGATTTGTGGTAAGAGTTATCTTTCTTTTGACTTTGGCCCGTGTAGCACAATCTGTACGTGGCTTGACTCTTGGCCCGGATTAGAGTCCCGACAGTGGCTCATCGGCGTCTAGTCTCTTCGTGAAAACAGTAAAACAGATATCTCGTTTCAAAGTAGACGTGGCTTGTGCAACATCTCATACAAATGAGTGCGTGTCCGTTATTCTGAGTCTCTGTGCAACTGAGTAAGACAGATTCCGTCACCATACATATACAATAAATTTGGTTTGACGTATGACAAGAAGATAACAAACAAAATTTTTCAGCTTTAATTTCACAGATTTAAGGAATTCTCACATGTCATATCTTAACGCACGAATTCCTTTTAGGAAAGGAAACACGAAATCGAACATTCCATTGCAGACTTAGAATCAACGTCTACATCATGATACAAGCGAACGTTGTCTTGTGAAGTCTTAACCTACAAGATGAAACCAGAGAATTCTGTCTTGTATGGTTACATTTACCTAGGACTATGAACTCTGTCCTGGACTTAGTCCGTACCTGATGATAGTAATTTGAGAAGTCATTTGTGTTAACTTCATTATATATTTTTTAATATTTATTATTTTTTCATAAAGAATCATTTTCATGTTGGAATTTCTTCTCGACATTGATGAAGTACAACTGTTTCTATATCTTAAAATGTTATCTATAATGTTTTGCCAAATGAATAAAATAATTTTGGTATGATGTAAAACAAGTAACGAACAAGTTACATTGTTTCAAGTTGGATGTATAGTTTCAACGTAAATGAACATATGAGATTCAGTTGTGTAGCACTTCTGCATACATATTTTGGAAAATTTTGTCCATAATATCAGGCAAATTACCTTTTATTATAAAGAGAAAAGACACAACGATCTCTCTACATGGGAATGGAATGCATTTGAGGTATTCATGTTTTATTATGTTTTGAAATTCAATATGTACAAAATTTAGCTCTTCTGTATACTTGTTTTATTTTATAAGAATTAGGCTTAAAATCAGATTTGCCTTATGCATTCTAGTTGTTGAACAACACTAATGTTGAGAATGCTATACAAACCGAAACACGAACAAAAGATGTTGTAGTCAGCTTTCCAAAGAGCACTAACTGTGTTCCGCTCCTGGCTGACATATTCTTTTACTCATACAAAGCTGAAGCCATTCAATTTTTGCTTTTGCAAGGAAAGAAACAATTGGCTCTTGGCTTCAGTTTCACTTACAGATATATAGATGACTTGCATTCAATTGATAATCCTTCAGTCGCGGAATACCTTAGCATCATCTATCCAGTGAAGTGGAGGTCAAAGAAACCACAGAAAGTAGTCATTCTACTTCGTATTTAGATATTATGTTGTCTTTCGACATTAATGATCAACTGAGCACCTCACACTACGATAAACGTGACGATTTCAATTTCGCTATAACAAAATTTCCTTTCATAAGTAGCAACATTCCATCATCGCATACGCCGTATTCATATCTCACTTAATACGTTATTCCAGAGCATGTTCAAATTACAATGACTTTGATCTGAGGGCTAGGTGACTTTCAGATAAGCTACTCAAACAGAGTTATATATGTGTTAGACTAGCAACGTCACTCAGGATGTTCTACGGTCATTACGAGACTCTTATTACTCCATATGAGATTTCGTTATCCAGACTTTTAAATGATATTCTGGATTGAGACCGATTCCGATCATTTTACACAGATTTGATACCTTCTATGCTAAAAGGTTATCTACTTTGACTTCGCCATATATAGATATATATAGAATTTACACGATTCGACTCTTTCTACTGGGTGTATGTGACGGGTGTTTCTAGAAAGCAGGAGATGGTCACTCTCCCCGGGCACCTGATCTCACTCCATCATAGGGGTTCACATATGCTCTTCAAGTAGACATATTTTGTTATTTTCCACTTGGTTTTCATTTTCACTGACTTGGTTTTATGATCTTCAGACTTATGGTTTGGATATATCCATCATCTTTACATTCTTTACGAACTCAAGCAGCATCCGGAACACCTCTTTCATGAAATTTGAATATGCATACGTTTCTGACGAACACTACCCCAACCCCTTCCCGCATTCGCATATACCATAGAATGTTATCTATCATATCTGTTATATACTAACGTCCCATTCAGGGGCTATGCGTAAATTCTGTTTTCCAACAATCAGAGATCTTCGCACTGAATGCCCCTCCCTCTGTCACAAAGGCTAATTAGCTCATTTTGCACGTTTTCTGCACATTGCAAGATACTTAATTTGTTTATCGTATTTATATTGGTTTTCCGGTCATTAAAGGCAAATTGTCACAACACAGACTTGTGGACATTCGGAATTGTATCAATAAAGTAATTCTTATTATCGCTCGTCACCAATATGTCGATATTTAATAAAAAGAATTTTCTTTCAGCGTTTTCTACACTGAGGACTTCTTGTAAAGCACAATTAGAAATGGACCTGTAAAAATATCTAAAAAATGTATGCAACTCCTGAAACCATGAATAATAAAGAGATAAATTTTAATCTAGACAGTATACAAATGCTAATCTTCCCTAATGATATTGTGTACTTTCCTTCCTGTTAACGCCAACTCTTGTAAAGTTGAAAGGCAACGGAATTCTATTCATAAAGAATATCGTTTTTGTACAATGATGTACATCTACGTCTAGATCTCTTATAAATCAATCTACGTTTAGAACTCTTATTAATCCATTCTTCACACGCACACCTCAGATTTCAATAGAAATGTTGAGTCAATAACAAGTATAGAATATATGTATTTCCTGTTCCAATTTTGCATCAATCAACCAGATTTTTTTTCTTATGAGAAATAAAGCGAAATGTTAAACCGTGACATTCCGACGTCAGTGGCGAAACTCTTGTAAATCACCTTATCTATTGAACAACGACCGAAATAAGTTGTAATTGTACAATGGCAAGCGAAACTAAAGCGTTTTAGGGGGTGCCTATAATATAAAGAAATGTCCATATAAATAAGATATAATAAGAGTAAAGAAAATCGATTAAACACGCATATGTTCTCCCTTTTTTAATTGAATATCACTGCTGAATAGTTACATATGAATAAACAATTAATGTGGGTTTTTTTTGTAAATATAACACAACCTATATGAGTTTTTCTTTTACACTTATGGCTATGTTGTGAATGCGTAAAATGAAATTTGAGTATTATAACATAAGATGATACGAGTACTATATACATTGAATACATATTTACCTTCCTTTGATAGAGACTACCACACCGTACATTACACCTGTTTTAATACTGACCACTACCAATCCGTGTATTACACCTGTTTTAATACTGACCACTACCACACCATGTATAACACCAGCTTCTATACTGACCACTACCACACCATGTACTACACCTGTTTTAATACTGACCACTACCTCACCATGTATTACACCTGCTTCTATACTGACCACTACCACACCATGTATTACACCTGTTTTAATACTGACCACTACCACACCATGTATTACACCTGCTTCTATACTGACCACTACCACACCATGTACTACACCTGTTTTAATACTGACCACTACCACATCATGTATTACACCTTCTATACTGACCACTACCACACCATGTACTACACCTGTTTTTATACTGACCATTACTACACCATGCACTATACCTCTTTTCATACTGACCACTACCAAACCACGTATTACACCTGCCTTAATAATGACACTACCACACGATATATTACACCTGCCATAATAATGACCACTACCACATCATGTGTTTTAGATGTTTTAATACTGACCACTACAACATAATGTATTGAACCTAATTTAATACTGCCCACTACCACACCATATATTACACTTGTTTTAATACTGACCACTACCACACCATATATTACACCTACTTTAATACTGACCACTACCACACCATGTATTACACCTGTTTTAATACTGACCACTACCACACCATATATTACACTTGTTTTAATACTGACCACTACCACACCATGTACTACACCTGTTTTAATACTGACTACTACCACACCATGTATAACACCTGTTTTAATACTGACCACTACCACACCATGTATTACACCTGTTTTAATACTGACCACTACCACACCATATATTACACTTGTTTTAATACTGACTACTACCACACCATGTATAACACCTGCTTCTATACTGACCACTACCACACCATGTATTACACCTGTTTTAATACTGACCACTACCACACCATATATTACACTTGTTTTAATACTGACCACTACCACACCATGTACTACACCTGTTTTAAGCGGCTGTCAAATGGAAGGTTAACAAGTGGTCACTTTGAAGCAGATGTATTATAAGAGTAATAATGATGTACAATTACAATGTCATTATGTTTGTATATTTAAAATATATCATTTAAAGTAAAATTAAAGGTATTTAAGTTTGAAGAATATGGCTGTCCATGTGTATATTAGAATAAAGATAGATTATATATAGAGGTGTATCATTATGACAATTCATGTCTCTTCACTGATGCTCATGGCCGTAATTGTGAATATCCAAAATAAAGAATTATTTGAACTGCAAAAGTAAAAGTCAAAGTACTGACGTAAAATATATACTTAAAATTTTCAGACATGAAATTTTGTAAATCATTCTAAAACTAAGGAGTCTCTCCCTCATATATAGCTCTGTCCTCGGATTGATTCTTTGGCTCACCTTTCCTGCCATTTTGGTTTTAATTCAGCTTTCAAATTTTTATATTATTAGAATTTCACTCATTCGGCCATGAACATTACTCTAGAGGCATAATTTGTCGAAATGCGCATCTGGTGGACAGAATTGTAACGTCAATATATTCTAGAATTTATTTCAGAATATTTACATACCTGCATCCCAGTAAGATATAAAAAATTAGGTATTTCGGCAAACACATACCTTAAGAGGAACATTGGATCAGGACAGAGTTAGCATTTCTTGCCAACAGATTAGACAAGAAATGAGTTCATTACCACTTTAATTGTTGGTTTGGTGTATATAATCATGAAAAAGGATCCCAGCGTGGCCTAGTGGCATCGCGCTTGCCTCCTGATAGAGAGGCCGGGATTCGAATCCCGCTCTGGTCATGCGGGTGTCCTGTCTTTTGGATGAGACAGTAAAGATCGAGGCTCCGTGTCGTGGTATGCATGACACGTTAAAGATCCCTCACTGCTTCGGGTGGGTTCGTTGCAAGGTCAAAATTTGCATGCCCCGCATCAGGCAGATACCGTCACCATATACGTGAAATATTCGTGGTGTGACATTAAACATAAATCAATCCATCAATCAATCTTGAATAGGTTAAAGCACCCACAGCAAAAAATAATAGGTATTTGATAGAAGGTGATTCGTTCTACTGTTTCTGTTTCGTGTGTTGCATTAATTATATAAATCTACATAAATATAAATCTCTTCTATTTTAAGTAATCCATCAATCCAGTAGCTTCGTCAATCACTGTTCTTATTTCTCGATCATCCAGTTTTATGACAATGGTATGACCTTTGAGTAAATCTGTCATCAAATGTTTGACATAGTCCATTACCTGTTGAAGAGCACAATAAGGATGTGTCAGAAAATAGACTACTTAGCGACGCTTAAATGTTTTCTAGCTTCATTAGATTGACTCGTTTAATGCGATTGAAGCATGCATTAAAACGTCCCTAATTACATTGGTTAACTGAAATGCATCGCCGTTGTGTTATCGTCTACACGATTGTCATTGGCTAATTTAAATTTTGACTGCCTGTCGCCTAGAATAACTGCTACATGGCAGGGAAAATTTAGTGATTGTTTTTGCGACTCTCATTGCAGAAGCTGTAAACATAACAGTCATTCAAAATGATATCTTTATTTATGTACATCTCCTGGCAATATGTAAGCAAATCGTGGTTAGAGGATGGACAGAAAATAAAATGCAAAATGATCATTTTCAAGCACTCTAAGTGTGATATTTTAAGATTTGAACGAGTCAGCATAAATATGTGACACAATCCCTTTTCTTCCAACATAAAGGCTCTACTTTTTTACATGTTAGAAGTCAGTATGGTACCTAATACTCATATTAACTTTTATCAGTTCAGGTTCACAGGTGAACATTTTTCAAAACATTAGGCAATGTAAAGGGGTGTATTACATTATAAACGTAAAAATGAAACACATACTCTGATAAAAATACTGGTCTCCCGGTGTTGCTAGCAACAGGAGATGTTCACTCGCTCCATCATAGGGGTTCATATATGCTCTTCAAGTAGACAATTTTCGTTATTTTGTACTTTCTTTTCATTTCACTGATTTTGTATGTCCTCTGGTTTCATGAATTTCGGACTTACGGTTTGGATTTATCCATCATCTTTATATTTCAGGGGTACGTGAATGTCCACTGTAGTACACTGTTGCTGGTGCCAGAGTCATGTGACACCAGTTACTTTCGTAGTTTATTTTTAAGTCCTTTTAAAATCCAATTTAGAAGATTTATCAAATATTTTCTCCGTATGTGTTCCATAATAAAGTTAAAACGGAGTTGAGTAGATAGCTGTTAGTAGCAATGTGGTTTAGAGAATTTTCAGATTAACGATGCCTAGATAGATTAAATAAGCTTCTGTATACCGTGGATTCGGAGTGAAATGCTCTTTTCTACAGCGTTTATCCATTCGAAGCAGATGTGTACCACACTTAACTAAACAGCTGCAAAATAAAGACCTAACTAATTGTGTGGTGATAATTCAGCCTTAAACTATATGCACTAATAGCGTAGGAAGTACTAACATTAAGTTAATATTGATAATACATTTTGATGATATAATCCGTATCATGTCAAGTATTCCTACGCGATACCTTTTAGAATTACACTGAGTTTGATAAGCGGTTTATATGCCACCTAACTGATTCTTGTCGTAAAAGCATCTTTTAATTTAATCGACACTTTTAACTTTACTCAAGCTTGTGTCTTGTTTAATTCTTATTACAATGGTAACTTTTGTTGTATTTTGTATGAACCAATTGAATCGAACTATTTTGTAGTTACTGAAGTGCAGTTCTCAAATAGTAAAATTATGATGTCAGTAAAACCGTATACACCTCAAAGTTCCTGATTATATTCTAAACTTGGATTTTCACATAATATGCTTTGTATTGATCCTTGTTCTCTATATGGAGGATTATTTATAAATCTTTAAATGTGTGTCCTTTGAATGTACTGCTTTTGCGGTTAGTGGGAAGGTGGGCGCCCGTTTTGTGTTAATGTCCTTGGTGATTTTTGTCATACAGCTTTGTAAGATGTCTTCAGTTTTCTCATCTATGTTATTAAAAACTACTCATCACGATCAAAGTCGAAAACAAACAAAAACACACACAAAGCTGGAGGGGTTAGCTATACTCTACATGTCACCATTTTGGGCATTTTTGATATTAATGCAAAATACGAAAGTTACCGGTACCAAGTGACTATGACACTAACAACAATGTACCACAGCCGTCATTCACGAATCCCTGTAATTTAGAGGTGAGACTAGGTCCCCGGGAGAAGTAAGCGTATCCTGAATGCCTAGCCACATCGGCAATGAATGTTTTTACATATAGAAATCAAATTTATCTCAGCACTTTATATGTAAATGCATGTGAACCAATAGTCTGTCATTGCGACATAGCATCAAGAAAAAAGTTTAATAACACTTTAGTGAAACCATTGGCGAGGAACTTTTCTACGAGCTACCCGTCGCAAAGGGAATACGTGTGACATTAATGCAAAATACGAAGGTAACTGGTGTCAAGGGACTATGACACTAACAACAAAGTACCACAGTGGACATTCACGGACCCCTGAAATTCAGAAGTGAGACCAGGTGCTTAAGAGATAATAATGGAGGGAAATAACATGCAATTCATTTTTATATACGATAGGCATGTTACTACCTATCAATATGTATACACGACTGGCTCATTTAAGACCTTTCTCATTTCCATTTCTGACTGGTATTGCTCAATCGATAAGGTGTTTGTCTCATGATAGTGTCAAAACCGAAGCCCGGTGTCACCACAGACGTGACATAATAATAATAATAATAGAATTAGTAATAATAATAATAATAATATGTCTGCGACATATTCATATCTCAGTTAATTTGTTATGACACAGAAAGTTCAAGTTACGATGAATTTGTTCTGATGGCATTTTGATATAAACAGTTCAGTTGATGATATTTAAGCGGAAGACTAACAATGTCACTGAGTAAGTTGTTCAGTCGATACGAGGCTTTTATCATATAGAATTATACCAACTGATATTCTGGGTTGCGTCCAATTCCGACCATATTAAACACAGAATACGACAGAATTTACCTGATTCGACATTTTCTACCGGAAGCAATAGATGCTTATCTTTCCAAGCACCTAAACTTGCTACCTTTGGGGGATGCACTTTTGCTTTTGGTTTTATCCACCATCTTAACCTTCATGTAAACAGAACAAAAAAAATATAAACACACACACATTCACAAAAGACCTAACAAAATAAAAGGAAGAAAAAAAGAAAAAACTCATTAAACTCATTACATGTATATAAAGTTTGATTTATAACAAAACAAAGACCTTTTCGTTGCTGCATAGCAAACCGTACATGACTGGTAGTTCTAAGATTCAATTTTTAGTCTCATTATTTTTTACAAAAGTTACAGAAAATTATTTCAATTTTTTATATAAAGTTTGCTCTTCAATATTTACACAGATCAGACCTTGAGCATTAATGAGAAGGGATAAGACTTTAAAATGCACACATGATGGACTAAATTAGAACTGTATATATATACCCTTATGTTTATTTAAACCAACGGATGGATATCGTTGCTGGTGAACTGTAAGCCTCCGAGGAGTATTCACATGCCAAATTTTCTGTGCTTCTATACTAAACTTACTCTCAGTGATGCACTTTACCGTCCTTTTTCGTATTTTACCTCCATTCAACGAAAATTAAATTCTTTCCTTAAGTAAATTTTTCTTGAACTAATGAATATCTTTTTCATATATAGGTCTGCCCTGCTGTAGGTTCTTTGGCTTGTACTGTTAGGTAAATTTGGTAATGAGACTCCCCTTCAATATTTAAACTTTCGATTTCTACACTTTTGGCATTGTCTCACTGAAGAGACATAAGTTGTCGAATGTGACTAAATTAATACATTTATGTACCTCCTTATATTCATTTATACATATAAGTAAAATGTACTAAAACGGAATAACAGGTAAACACATAAATGAATGGAAACACTAATCACTAACCTCTATTTTCTTTGTAAGTGTCTTGAAAAGTATTACTGGATCTTATAAAAGTCACTCACATAACATGAGCAGATCTAAAACATCTTAAATTTATTATTACCAATTGATCGACACCGCAGCTGGTGAGGTATTAATGCCGGGATATCAAAGCCGACCCGAAATATCTACTTCAAAGTTTACTCGGCTATCATTCTAAAACTTAGAAGTATCTCCTTATCACTGAAGGGACATAAGTTGTGGAAATATGCATTTGGTGCACAATATGTTCTGTATTTATTTTGACCACTAGGCCGGTGTCACTGCTGGTGGACTGATAGTCCCCAAGGGCATCATAAGTCTAGTTTTACTTCTCCATATATAAATATATATGGAATTTACACGATTTGACTCTTTCTACTAGGTATATGTGACGGGTGTTGCTAGCAAGCAGGAGATGCTCACTCTCCCCGGGCACCTGATCTCACTCCATCACAGGGGTTCACATATGCTCTTCAAGTAGACATATTTTGTTATTTTCCATTTGTTTTTCATTTTCACTGATTTTGTATGTCCTCTGGTTTTATCATTTTTGTACTTGTGGTTTGGATTTATCCATCATCTTTACATTTCAGTGCTTTTGTACTGATGGTCATGAAATTATGTAAATCACTCTAAAACTAAGGAGTATCTCCCTCATGCATAGCTCTGTCCATAGACTGATTCTTTGGTTTACATTTTCGGTCATTTTGGTTTCAATATTGCTCTTCAACTATTTATATAATATGAGAATTCCAACCATTCGGCCACGAGCATCAATGAAGAGACATAAGTTGTCGAAATGCGCATCTGGTGCACAAAATTAAAACGTATATATGTTCTGTATTTATTATAACTTTGTCCTTAGAAGGTTTCTTGGACTATGAGATATGGTTTACCCTTCGGTACTTCTTTGTTTTTCACTTAGTTCATACTTTGTCAGTTTGGGGAGTAGTTTGTTTTCCAAATATTCTTACTTCAGATTTGCGCAAAAGTGGTCGAGAGTATCAGTGAGGAAACATAGGTTGTCGAAATTCGCTTACGGCGCACTAAATTAATACAAGTATAAATGTTCTTATCTTTACTATATGAAAAAACAAACTAAAACTATACCACACGAATAATGTTCGATGAAGTCAGAAATGGAAAATCGTCATCAAATAACGACGAGATAATGCAGCTAGTAACAATACGCCTCTCCTGCCGGCTACAATGCCCGCCGTGTACAATTTCATATTCAAGTAGTTTAGATATGAAGAAGTCATGGTTGTATTAACACATGATCTTACTAAAAACATAAATGATGCTGGATATTAAATATGATTAAGATATCGTGATGCTGAGTGTACACAATGCCTCGTATAAACAACCCATTAGCAACAATTATACACAATGACCACCACCTTATTATGATTTTTTTTTCTTGTTTTACCTCACAATGAGGTTTTTTATCCACTCATGCCGGGGCAACATATTTCATTGCAGTGAAAGTTCGACTGATGCCAGAGGTAGATAGTTATATTGTACGCGTCGGTATATTAGCGCAGTCAAATTTTATCGCAAAATGCTCGAAAGAGGGTTCGGCATTTTTTGGCATAATCATGAATTAGCCCTTTTGTCAAATTCCATTAGAGCATTTTATCTACTTATTTAGCGCTTTCAGAACAGTTTTTGTATAAAAATACATCATTGTGTTTTAATATTTCTTTAATACGAGGAATTGAAATACACGTCATACGTGCGACGATCAAATCGGCTATTATGACATGTTTGTCCTTAGGCATAACTAGTATTTGAACTTAACGAGTACATGAATTTGTTTAATTATTGATTGGTTTGAATGACAAGCGTCAAGTAAATTACTTTACTTGGAGATCATGTAGCGAATCAATTTCAATCCATTCGCTTTTATCCGATAATCTATCATTAAAATGGAAACACAACATCTAGTTGTAATATACTGAATTTTCTTTTGTTTTAACGAAGATATAGAGAAAATAAAATGCCATTCTTATATTTTACGGACCAAGTCATTATATTCATACGTTGATATGATATTAATCAGCGATACCGCTAGCCGTTCTTTGCCTATAATTACGTAATAGTTGGAATGCACAAGCAATGTATTCTGCATGGTGCAGTGTTAATTCTTGAACTTTAAACTATATTTTCATTAACGCAATGATATTGACAGTGTCCAGTAATACAAACAGTTTAAATCGATCATTACTTGTGCTCTCTGTATGTTTTTATCAATATAAATGATGATATTGTTCCTGACTGGTTTTTGATAGACATAACTATTAGAGAGTTGAAACTGCTGTGCCCCTTTAATTCTATCGATCTCTTGTACTTTAGATTAGCATAGTCATGAATTAGCGCACTTTGAACGGCTAATGTATGAACCCGCTAAAATAAATACACTTACAGTATTTATGTACCAAACCCGGGTTTTACAGCCTCATTGGAAAGGAAGGATACAAAAGAGCCGTTATTTGGAGGTACATCTCATTGTTTTCGGCTCGAGCCAAGTGTGGTCTCGACTGCAGTACGATGATTCAGAAATTCATTCAATTAAGTGTTAACATTTTATATAGAGATATAATTAAATTTTTATAAATACTAAATAAAATATTCATGTATAATTATTTATATTTATTTAAAAAATAAATCAATTTTATTAGATACATAAATAGCACCATCCATTATGTTGATTATATTTATGAATGTTTATAGTAGTGAGTACACAAAAAACAAAATAATTTACGGAATCCGTCCCCAAACTTTTTGTTCATGACGCCATATATGACGGGATTAATGCCACTGTTTGAGTATCCAATCAATAAAGTCACCATATGAAAGCGATTAGGTACTTGACCAGGAGCGAAAATTGTCAGAATCATACTTATACAAAATGGAAACCATGATATGAAAAATACAAGAACAACAATACCGAGAGCCATTGCCAATCGAATTTCCTCTGTGCGTTTTTTCCCACGATGAAGGGTATTTCTACGCGTAATGGATAATTTCTTTTGCGGTTCCTTGTGTGCGATCACCTTTTCTTTATCTGAGGTATTCAATTTGCTTGATGTTGTTTCCGTAGGTAGCTGCACTGTCACTTCGTTGATGTTTGATAATTCTGTGCGAGTATCAAATGTGTGATCCTTTGCATCATTTTTAAATTGACTGATTCTGTTTGTTATTATGGTTGAAGAATTTTCCTCCCCGCCATGCTGTCCATTACTGTGACTGTTGTTTTCAATTCTTCTTTTACTTGCGCGAACTGTCCGGAAGATTTTGAAATTGCATATGGACATCACAGAAAACGGTCCACCGAAGCAGCATCCGATCATGAAGAATGCGTAAGATAAAGATTCTTCCCACTGGCAGAAACAGAAATATTGAACTGGTATATAGTTATATTCAGCCCAGCCAATCAGCGGTGGTATAGAAAGAAGTGCAGACAAACTGATACATGCTGTAAGATAACAATGAAATAAGCGATAAATGAAGACAATTAATTCGATAAAAAATTTAATTATACCATATTATCAATTTGATATTTCTTTATATTTTAACTGATATTGAAATCTTTTGCTTTATATTTTTCATATAGCTAAATAATCAAAAATTGAATCATGAAATCATTTTTCCCTTCCCTAACTATATTGGAGAGGTAAATATGAATTGATATAAATCAAATACACGGTGTGCGGTTATAAACAATACCAGTACACATAAGTAAATGGATGAAAATCATTTCCAACACTTGTCATGGAACACATTTCTCACTTTAATAACATTCTGTATAAATATGAATTATTTTCATAAATCTGATGTAATAACAATGGAATATCTTTTTATTGACGCTCAGACGGAAAATGAAGTATTTAGTTCATTAGAACTCTTCTGTAACAAATATTTCCGTAAGTTAATAGACCCGTTCACGTTAACTGTGGCACTAGTTTTGGGGAAAGAAATCATCACTGTTTCTGTAAATTGAGTAAGACACAAAAATTCCTTGTCACCTCATCACTTTTACCGGAAACGTTACTATTCTTCCCCGAAAACGCTAGGCCCGCAGCTCACGTGAAGGGTTCCATTGGATGTCAGATATAGTTAAGGCTTGGACTGCATATTCTTTTACCTCATTATTGTCAAGGTTAACATGAATGATTTATGTACACATACATACATACTGAAAAAAATCACGAACCATTAAAATGTTATGCATTTATCTAATATATATCCATTCTTTTTTATAGTTATCGTTTGATGAATCGGTATGGTGAAAAAGGGATATTAAAACATCAAACGAGTTTGACAGTGTTCATCAGAGGGTACCCTTACCAACAGCTTAACAGTATGGATTATACTTGATACGCTTTCTGTAACCTAGCATTTCCAACGATTGAGATAGCCAGATAAGTATATATCATATAAGTACATTAGATAATTTCTCTTATTATTGTATGTGAGCACTGTCGTTAATGGCTATTTTCTTTCAGGAAAGGCATTGCATGTTCCGGCCCAGGCTTTGAATGACACGGATATTCCACAGAAAGTTTATGAATGGGTTTATCAAATAACTATTTATCAAGAATTTTTGAGTCAATTACGCAGGAAACGTTTTAACATGTATAATAGGATCGAGTTAGCGGGAAATTGATGTCAAACGTTGATTGGTATTTGCCAGTTCGCAAATATCACTGAAGCATGGGCGAATCAAATGAAACAAGCATTTGTAGAATTTGACATGTATGTACGATAAGAGGAAAACAAAAGAAGAGAAAAAGAGTTTATTGAAGCAATGAACAAAAATATATACTAAAATATGTAATATACACGTTCCAGTGAGTCAGTCCACTGTGGTGCTTTCTCCATCGTGTTTTGTTCTTTGGCTTTTAAGTTTGGGTCACTTTGTAATGATTTCGCTCTGCAGAACTTTATTTTATTTTAGATTTTACTTGTTTCGCCTTGAACATTACTAAATAGATATAAGCTGTTGAAATGCACCACAATGCACTAAAGTATACACGTATATATGCTAGCCATAGGAGATTTACCAATAAATTGCATAATTAAAGGGCGTTTATAATTTTTATATACTACAATATTCACTTGTTTCAAGTACAAAATCCTCCTCAGCAGCGCTGGAATATATTTAAATGTATGAAAAGAAAGAAAGAAACTTAAAAAATGTATGCATTTTTTTTCCTTCACTGCAATAAAGCATTGTATTCATGACGAATATTATATCCTGGGGACCGATGATTCGACTTACAACTGACTCTGCTTAGTGATAATAAGTAAAGTGATTAAAAATAAATCACTCTAGCAGGTTATGATAAGTGATGTTTCTTCCTAGTAATGATGTGTAGAGTATATTGTACGATACCCCTGAATTAACGACAAATTAAGATAAAATCTATAAGATATTATATAATGTTGTCAAGGAAGGAGATTAGAATTCAGACCTGGTATATCAGCGGAATGATATAGTGAGAAGGAATACATTAAATGCAACAAATATATTGCATTATATTCACAATGCTAAAATAGTGAGTAAGTGGGCTAGTTGTTGATTTCTCATTTTATTATTGTTAATGTGTGCTAAATGTTAACACGGGAGACCTCTTAAATAATAATGAATGGTGTTTATACGGTCAAATAGGAAAAGGCTACCAATTGTGCACAAAATGATGAAAAGTATATAACAGTAAGAAGATTATTGTTGGAAATGGATTTCATTAAAAAGATACATACATACATCTATACATCCATACATCCATGCATCCATCCATCCATTCATACATAGTACTGGGTTTTTTGTTTGTTTTAGTTATTTCACATTCATTTATATATGCAGTGCTGAGATACGTTTATTTTTCAGCAGTATGTAGGGACATTCCTTGAACATTCATTTATATATACAGTGCTGAGTTACATTTGGTTTTTTTCTGTATGTAAGGGCATTCATAATGGGTGTGGCTAGCCATTCAGGAGACGCGTACTCTCTCCGGGCACCTCGTCTAACTTATGAATCTCAGGGGTCCGTGAATGTCCGCTGCGGTACATTGGTTTTAGTGCCATAGTCACTTGACACCAGTTACTTTCGTGTCACTTTTGCATTATTTGTCTTGCAGAAAATGCACCACTCAGAATTCAAAGCCATAATCTGCATTTATGTTATTAATGTCTCATCATCGTTCAACATACTGACAGTAGACATATCGACGTTTTACTAGTGATTTCTATGCTATGAAAACCTTAAACGCAGGAGCAGATCCAAGCTTTGCAGATAACGAGGAGAAATAAAGCGAGAGATTGCTTGCCCCCAGTATTTCTACAGTGAAGTTCTTTGGGTGACAGGGACCCCCTTAGCTCCTGACAAGTTTTGGGGATAAACAATCTTTGTTTAGTGTCCCATACTATTACCACAGCCGCTGTATCATAGAAACGTTTCAAGGATTTTATATTTCCTCTCCTTGCTGTTCGTGTTACTTGGTGGATGGTGTAGGTGTGTCAGATATCTTGTCTTTTTTCTCCTCTCATATATTACTTTCATTCTTAGGAGGGCAACGTTGCCTCCACCGTTGAATCCAGCGGCGGATCCAGGATTTCCGAAAAGGGGAATAGGGGGCACATGTAAAAGTCAAGAATTAGCCACACTAATCAGGCATTTTGGGTGTCAAATCTGGAGGTATGGTCATAAAGAGTAAGGGAGATCTAATTAAACCGACAAAGTCCGTCAAAGACATACATAGATAAAATGAAGAATAAAACATATGACACATCACAAAAATATTTGATCAGAAAGTAGTACCGCCACCGACTTCGGTAGGTGAAATTAAGTGACAACCGTTACGCAGCTGTTATAATAAACCCATTTAAAGGCCAATACTTAAAAAATGTTAACAGAAGACAATAAAAATAAAAAAGAAATTTAAAAAAGGCCAAAGGACCTCATTCGTATACATCTTGTTCTCTGTAGTCTAATTCGTTTCCGTAATACAATGGTTACACCCCTGGGAGGAAAAAAAAACTGTTGTGATCTACATGACGTCAATTTTTAGTCGAAAATTATAAGTGGATAACGTGTACTCCACGTGTAACATGTACGTGTATAAGTGGATAACACTCAGGAAAGGTGGTGATTTCCTGTCCGACGTGTATAAGTGGATAACACTCAGGAAGGGTGATGATCTCCTGTCCGACGTGTATAAGTGGATAGCACTCAGGAAGGGTGGTGATCTACTGTCCAACGTATATAATGTATAATTCGATAATGAAAAGGGGTATAAATTTTGAGTAGAACATAATCATTTAAAAGATAAAAAAAGAAAAGAAAAATCAAACACACACACACCCAAACACACCTACACACACACACACACACACACACACACACACACACACACACACACACACACACACACACAAATTCGTCGTTACAGATATTTATCGTACTTACTGGCATCTTATGAATAATCGTTATCAAATTCCAAAGGGACAATACAAAGTAAAAGTAGATGCCTTCTATAGATCCCTGGTGGAATAAGAGGTCGGATTAAAAGTAATGGAGTACACATTATTCGCAATATCCATGACCATACAAGTGAATTCAGCTGTTATACTATATTAATGAATCGAAAATTCAAAGAACAGAGTGTCATTAAAATCCATATATATATATTGATTAGAAAGGTATATCACGAGGGTAAATTCACAAACAGTATATTAAATTAATCTGGTAAATATAGCCAAAACAACAAATACCCTTATTATTCCACAAGTATGCATGTTTACGTCTTCATCAGGTAAATCCTTAATTCAGTAAATGAAATGACTTAATGACTCCACTAAATCAATGTGAGCTGCTTGCAATTAGATTTTCCTATGTCTATAATAGAAATGTAGGTATAAATTCTACATTTTTGTACATCGCCAATAGCTATATTGAAAACTGCTATATTCACTTAATCATAGGCGGTTATCCTAAACACTTGGTGAATGAACTGATTTAATAAGATATCTTTTTCTTTATAAGATGACGAATTATTGTTTTGATTTATAGAACAGCTTATGTTAATACTTAAGAGTTGAAAATATTAAGCAGCAGCAGCAGCAACAGTAGTGGTAGTAGTAGTAGTAGTAGTAGTGGTAGTAGTAGTAGTAGTACTAGTAGTAGTAGTAGTAGTACTAGTAGTAGTAGTAGTAGTAGTAGTAGTAGTAGTAATAGTAGTAGTAGTACTAGTAGTAGTAGTAATAGTAGTAGTAGTAATAGTAGTAGTAGTAGTAGTAGTAGTAGTAGTAGTAGTAGTAGTAGTAGTAGTAGTAGTAGTAGTAGTAGTAGTAGTAGTAGTAGTAGTAGTAGTAGTAGTAGTAGTAGTAGTAGTAGTAGTAGTAGTAGTAGTAGTAGTAGTAGTAGTGGTAGTAGTAGTAGTAGTGGGAGGAGGGGGAAGAGGAGTAACTGTAGTTAAAAATCAACCGCAAACGGTTGACACAGTTGATATTAAGTAGTAGTTGTGTTGTGTGCCAGGGCCTGTATCTAAGAAGTACATGCTATAAATTTGTTTCCCTTAAGGAATTATTTGCATATACATTACAATGTAATTATTTATCAAGTTTGTATATCTGATATTATTCGCTTTCATCGGGAAGGTAATATCTGATTTAGTATCACTCAGAGTATATGGTATTAATTACCTATCCTTTCGTGTTATGTAATGAAGAGAATTTTGTAGGAATACAAGAATTTTACATTTTACCTGATACATGGAGACCCGATGACGAGAAAACTATTCGCAAAAATTCTTCTTATTTTAAGGTTAAATCTTGAATTTTACATCAGAGTAGAATAAAGAAAATTTGAACAGCAAAATATCACATAACGGATATTTGATGGGAGATAAACTTAAACGAACGATTTTCATTACACTTCAATTTACCTGCCATCATTATGGTAGCTCTTCCTTTGGTGTAGATCGTTTTATAATATATTGGTTTGCACACCATAACGTATCTGTTCACACTTATATTACACAATGACAATACACTAGTCACTAACGTAAGCATCGTTAGATATCCGAAAAATATACACAGCGAGTCAGACAAAGGCCATTCACCGATGATAAGTGTTGCAATTGTGACTGGCATATTTAATACGGACACCAGTAGATCTGCAGTGGTTAATCCCAGAATGAAAGCATTAGTGACCGTCCGTAACTCCTTACTTTTACATATTATTATCCACATGCATGTGTTGCCAACTACAGCACCAATACAGATCATTGTTAATATAGCTGCCTCTATGTACTGTTCGGTGGTACTGCTTTTAATATTAGGGTCCACTGTAGTGTTACCGTGCGACATGGTCTTTCTAAAAATAAAAAGAAAATCTGGTGAAATCATAAGTCGAGAACATAAAAAATAATATATGAACAGTTGAAATTGAGAAACTCGGATAAATCCCCGAAATTTCAGATGAAACTAAGAGAATTTAACATCTCCCGATGACTAGCGAATCCGTCATTTATATGAATATGATGCCAAGATGGATATAAGTGTAAAGCTGCCCATCCATTGGAAGGTATTTTCAGTCTATGTTTCTCTTTCGGAAATACAACAGATATAATAGATATTGCTTTACTTCATCGTAGTTCAAAATATCTGTACTTTTATTGCTTTTGTCACGTGACATGGTCGGTTTCATTTTAATGTTTCAATATATTGTGGCGAGTCCAGGATTTCATAAACGAGAATAATTCCTTTTCAAAAATGAAACAATTCGATAAATACATGTGTACAATTAATGGAATATTCGTGTGAAAAAAAACCCTAAAAATTTAAAAGGACTATAGGTACCCTTGAAGTTCACAAGACATTCAGCTCAATAAACAAGGTTTACAGTGAAATTAGCACAAGTTATCTAAAAGTATACTAGTGAAATAGAAACGTGTGATTTTATGACATACTTGAGAAGTGAGCTGACAGGCAGTATAACAATGTATTATAAATCGGTAGAGATTATCTGTCAGTAAAAAAAAGAGAGTTTGTAATATATACAAGGCGATTATTTCAATGAGAGGATCGAACTCGATACTGCAACTACATTCTAATCAAAGATTGTTTTGGTGTCTTGTATGTTTTAAATCTAGATTTTGCTGAGCATTTCCGTAGTCGCCTTTGTTCAACAGCTGGCTAAGATCTTTTCTCTTTTCTCTTATAGGAAAACATCTTGATTTAGTTTCAATGATCTTCTATGTTTTACGCCTACTGTCATATTTTTTTAAAATATAGAATCAAGAAATGCAATAATTTTTGTCGCTATGCAGGTTATATAACATAATAATGGAACTATTGATAGGTATCTTGTTATATTTTAACAATATGTCAATATTTGCTTTATCGAATAATTACATCAGCGAATTAGATAGAAACGATGTCAACGAGTCAATGATAATTTTTATCTAAGTTTTTTTTAAAATGGGGATCAATGGCATGTATTTACTATATGACAGACAGATAAAAAGAAAAAGAAAAGAACGAACGAAGAAAGAGACAGTGAACGATATTGATTTGGACTCAGTTATATCAGATGAAACTGAACAAACCAATATTCGTAAATCTAAGGATTCAAAAAGATCAATTTTTTTCATTAAAATCGGTGATATGGGTATCAATGTAAAAACCTCATCAGGAATATTTTCAACCGATTATTTAATAGAAAATGTTCAACACATTGCCCTATGTTAACATAAAAATGTGTAAAACTTGAAGTGCGTATAACCGATGGAGTATCTAGTATGATCTATATTAATAAGACTTTGACATGTAAAAAAAAGTGAAAATTAAAAAAAAATTGATTTATTTGTTACTTAAAGTCACTACATGCTTATTAAAAATCGTTATATTAAATATATCGAAATATTAATGTCAGTGGTTTGTAATTCTCAAGGAAAAAAAATACTTACCTTGGCATATATACATTCGACGTAAATCTTCCTTTATATTACCCGTTGGTAAATTCTTCATTTAGGGACATCTCATATATGATGACAATAAGCACCTTGGCACGCCTAATTCCATCACTGTGCCTCACTGATGGTTAATAAAAATATTCTCACTTTAATGAATGTCTTGATGACGACTCCTCAATGATGATTTTGTTTACTGAACTACTATCATTTAATCCAGATAATTGGACATACTTCTGCTCCATCGTGTAAAGAATATGAAACAGATCTTTAATTTCTTTCATTTGACGAAGTCAAAAGAGGTGACTACATTAATACATTTTACTCGTGTACATTAATAACCGCAGCATTGACGATTTTCTGCTTTCTGTAATAGACATATTAGCCGGTTGTTTGAGTCAATGACCTTGTATATTTCAAGGAATCAAAAGATCTTACAATATTTTCACAGTATTGTGACAATTTATGGCCAACACTAGTGCTTTCA
Organism: Pteria penguin; assembly: GCA_035048485.1. NCBI lineage: Eukaryota > Metazoa > Mollusca > Bivalvia > Pterioida > Pteriidae > Pteria > Pteria penguin. The sequence continues at coordinate 11,347,216 of CM068582.1, forward strand.
CGGTTTATTAGTTCTGTCTACGTCCACGGTTCCGACTAGAGTGAAAGTGTCCCTATGCTTGGATTATTTATCGTAGTAACCTCATGCTATTGTTTTATTGACGTATGGGCTGAAATAGATCAAATTGTCCATTATTATGGATTATTTTCCCATCATCTCAATAACGTGGTTAATTGGAATCACATAAAATCGTATTGTCAGTCAATATTGCATTAGTTTAAAATATCACATTTTCTTAATGTTTTTATAAAAACAATTATGCCATTTCAATTATAGATAAGAAAATGAATATATATGATATAATTACATTTCAACACACATATAGATAAACACGTAAACACCAAATATTCAAATAAAATTAAGAGTGTTGACTTTATTATCTATTTTAAAATTTGAAAATTGATTTTTGTTTTGTAAAAAAGAGTCTGTTTTCGAATATAGCATCAAAGTCAGTACCAATACTCCTAATAACATTGATGGCACATTGCTTCAACAGTATTAAATATCACTGTTGTTATCGAGATAAAGGGTTGGGAATATGACGAAATCGGACGGGACGTAATCTCCTTTCATATGAATTTCGGTTTCAAATTGGATGAAGCCTTTTCGCTTCACACGTTTCAAATAAAATGTAAAATGTAAAAAGGGTTGCAAAATATAAACCCAATCAAATCATTTTATAATTTCATAGAATACGAAGCTCAACTACGTGCACTGCTGGTATATTGCCGTCTTACTTTCATGTCATTATTGATAATAAATTTCTTTTAATGAGATAATTTCGTTTAGATAACGTATTATATCAGATATTCAGATATGCCCTTCTAGCTTTATGGACACATTTGAATTTACTTCCTCGCAGCCTTTTAATTAAGATTATCTTTGACCAATATCGCTAGCAATTAGGTCTCACAGTAAGATACTTGTCTCAGAGATATTGCGACTGTCTTTATTTTTGGCCAATCTTGTGACTTGTTATATTTTTATTGCAGTGTTACAACTGTTGTTATAGTTTACACAATACAAAATGAAATAAATGATTAAGTGACAATAAGAAAAGTTCTCAAAAAAAAAAAAAAAAAAACCAAAAACAAAAACAAAACAAAAAAAAAAAAAATAAAACAGGTTTTAGTAATTTATCTGCAAAAGTCTCATACCCTTCTACATTTCTGAAATAAGTGATTTTGTAGTCACAATAAGAATAGTTCTCCAAAAAAAAAAAAAATAAAGATAAAACAGGTTGTAGTAATTTATCTGCAAAAGTCTCATACCCTTCTACATTTCTGACCATATCAACTAAACATTGAAATTGTTGTATCTTTCTGATAAACTTTATAAATCATAATGTGAAAGGAATACTGTTTTAGACGGCATGACATAAAGAAAAAGCACCATGTCTAAAATTGATAATTTTACATGATTAACTCTTATCAAAAATGACGTATCAGAACATATTTGTATAAATTCTTCTTAAATTTAACTTAAATCTACGATTGAAATATAAAAAAGGGCATGGGAGTCGGTGTTCTTCTACAAAATCACAATCTTGACGTTTTTGTTAGTTTATATCAACGAGAGTAAGATAAATGATTATTTATCTCCCAATATACAAGCAGCATAGCTAACGCGTTTGATCAATATGGTGCATTGCCAATAAAAACCTAGGTCAGCTGTCATAATAGATGTGGTATGACTGACAGGAAAAACCTAAGCCAGGTATCATAATAAATGTTGCATTATATTGACAGTAAACACCTTGGTCAGGTGTCAAAATAGACGTAGCATGAAAAGTTACTATTCCCCCATTCCTCGGATGGATTTGTTTAAAAGGCTTTAATTTTTGCTATACTGAGTGAAATATTCTTTTTTGTTATGCAAACCAAGAACTTACAAGACATTTCCATCTAATTCCATTACTGGCTGCACATACTAGATGTATTGATGTCTATACACTAAAAAGCATAAATGTCGCTCGTAGGACAAACAATCAATAGAAAATGAAGTTGCGAAAACGAAAAAGGAAAAAAGAAATAGGATGAAACTCATCAACCACGCTTACAAATGTAAAGATGATGGATAAATCCAAACCACAAGTCCAAAAATCATGAAACCATAGGACATACAAAATCAGTGAAAATGAAAAACAAATGATAAATAACAAAATATGTCTACTTGAGGAGCATATGTGAACCCCTGTGATGGAGTGAGATCAGGTGCCCGGGGAGAGTGAGCATCTCCTGGACGGCATGGCAGAGCATACAACTCTTAACTCCCATTCTTTCTTTAGAAATAATGAATAAATCTCAATTATCATTTAATCCAGCTTCTTTCGGTAGGTGTTATTCAGCTTATCCGAGATTTTGTCAAATGACAAGATATCATTCAAATATGGCAGCAGGGAAACGCATGCCTCAGGCAACTCCTTTGCATCGGATCATTTCATCCTACTTCTTTGCAATATATTTGCATTTTGTGGCATACTCGGATGTGACGGAGTCTGATTGTCTTCAGTGCTATGTTTTGGTATCAGGTCTACAAGTACTAAGTGTTCTTATTATCCGTATTTGGTATTCTTACTATCAGCATTTGATGTTCTTACTATCAGTACTTGGTTTTCTTGTATCCATATTGGTATTCTTATTATTCGTATTAAGCACTCTTACTATCAGTATTTGGTGTTTTAACTATCTGTATATGGTGTTCTTACTATTAGTAATTGGTGTTCGTACTATCCATATTAGGTATTCTTACCATCAGTATATGGTGTTCTTGCTATCCTTATTTGGTGTTCTTACTATCCGTAATAACTATTCTTACTATCAATATATGGTGTTCTAACTATCAGTATTTGATATTCTTACTATTCGTATTTGATGTTCTTACTATCCGTATTTGGTGTTCTGACTATCCTTATTTGCGCAAACTGGTCTGATATAATAGTATTGAGAGAGGAGCTGTGTATGTATCAAGAATGTCGCTTCTACATCTTTTTCCTTGGGACAGTCATTATTAATACAGAATCGCTGTATATTAGGAATTACTAAAAAAGAATACCTGTATATTAGTAATTATTGATATAGAATACCTGTATATTAGAAATCATTAATAGAGCATACCTGTTTATTAGAAATTATTCATATAGAATACCTGTATATTACATAATAGAAACTATTAATATAGAATACTTTGATATTAGAAATTATTAATATAGAATACCTGGATATTAGAAATCATTGATATAGAATACATGTATGTTAGAAATTATTAATATAGAATACTTGTATATTTGAAATTATTGATATAAAATACCTGTATATTGGAAATTATTAATAGAGCATACCTGTTTATTAGAAATTATTCATATAGAATACCTGTATATTACATAATAGAAACTATTAATATAGAATACTTTGATATTAGAAATTATTAATATAGAATACCTGGATATTAGAAATCATTGATATAGAATACATGTATGTTAGAAATTATTAATATAGAATACTTGTATATTTGAAATTATTCATATAGAATACCTGTATATTGGAAATTATTAATAGAGCATACCTGTTTATTAGAAATTATTCATATAGAATACCTGTATATTACATAATAGAAACTATTGATATAGAATACTTTGATATTAGAAATTATTAATATAGAATACCTGGATATTAGAAATCATTGATATAGAATACATGTATGTTAGAAATTATTAATATAGAATACTTGTATATTTGAAATTATTGATATAGAATACCTGTATATTGGAAATTATTAATAGAGCATACCTGTTTATTAGAAATTATTCATATAGAATACCTGTATATTACATAATAGAAACTATTAATATAGAATACCTTGATATTAGAAATTATTAATATAGAATACCTGGATATTAGAAATCTTTAATATAGAATACATGTATGTTAGAAATTATTAATATAGAATACTTGTATATTACAAATTATTGATATAGAATACCTGTATATTAGAAATTATTGATATAGAATATTTGTAAATTAGAGATCAATGTTGAATTGGTTTATATACAGTATCGACCGACAATATTCACTCAGTAAGCGCGATTCTTGTATTTACGAGGGATGTTCCGAAATTATTGTTACTTTGGCGATTTCTTTTTGATAGAAGTAATTGTGATCATTTTACTTTGCCCTGTCCTTCGAAGTACTCCCCCTCTGCATTTATGCATCGTTTCAACCGATCAATCCACTTTTGGAAACAGTTTTCGTACTCTTGAATTGGTATACTCATAAGATACTGGTGCATGGCAGAGCCAAGGGCATTTCTTGATTTATATTTTTTTTTTTCCAGATAGGTGAAATTTTAGTTTTGGGAACAAGAAAAAGTCACAGGGGGCCAAGTCTGGTGAAAATGCAGGGTGGGGGAGGACAGTGACCTTTTCTGCCTTCAAAAACTCCGTTACAATACGCGCCTTGTGTGCTGGCGCATTGTCATGCAAGAGCCTGAGGTACTTCAAACCTGTATGTGGGCGGCGTCGTTTGTAGACTTTCTTCAGTTTTCGAAGTACAACGTCTCTATAATACTTTGCTGTGACAGTTTTGCCTTTCGGAACAGGGATTTGCATGATTGGACCCTTGTTATCAAAGAATATGACATACAAAACCTTCCTCACGGTGCGTATTCTTTTAGCAATGCTAGGGCGCCTGGCGTTTTTGTTTGCCCAGATTCGATTAGAGCATTTTCTTTTGGGCTCGAAAAAATACACCCATGTTTCATCACCTGTGACCAAATTATCAAAAGCCTTTTTGCTGTATTTTGGGTATTTCTTCAATAAGGATTTGGCCTTGTCAACCCGGGACCTCTTTTGGTCGTCAGTTAGTAAATGGGGTATCCACTTGGCATTGATCTTGCTCAGCTTAAGATGTTTCTTTAAAATACAGTGAATACGTGCTAAAGACAAGCCTGTCATTTTAGCTAACTGCCTGACAGTGTACCTTGCATCTTTTTCAAGGATTTGCCGAATTCGTTCAATGTTATGCTTTGTTGTTGTTGTTGCAGGGCGACCTGTGTGAGCAGCATCTTTCAGCTGCTGGTGTCCCGACTTAAATCGAGCAACCCACCTACAAATAGTCATATATGACATTTGACCCTTCCCATAAATATCACACACCTCACGATGAATATCTACCGCCTTTAAGCCAAGTAGAGACCTACCTTTGATATAGGCCCTAATTTCAATTACGTTTTCAGCTCTCTTGCCAACCATATTTATATAGAGTGTAACGAGTACGCTACAAAACAATGTACACAGCACCAAGGTCAGTGTAAATGTGAGCGAGAAATTTACCTATACCACGCTTCAGATATCACGCTATCGCCATGAGGTAGTTTTAAGCTCATTTAGCACTATTTCCACGAGATATTGCGCAAGTAACAATAATTTCGGAACACCCCTCGTATATCATAATAATTATCTACTGCATAATGGAATTCGATAAATATATTAATATTAAAGTCCTAAATCTATGAAAGACTTATATAAGTCGAATGATGTGGTTTCATTTTTTGTTTTAGAAAGAAAAAAGAGGAGTTACAGGCTCAGTTATGTGGCAGAAGTCACCATGGAGCTATACAATACATGAATATCAATAATATACTAGCGCATATAACACATTACAAAAATATTTGATTGTAGTGCAATTACGATACCGACTTAGGACGCTCATTTAATTTGACAAAAGCTAAACAAATGGTGTGGATAACCGGTTTACGGGCCCACCTTAGAAAACATTTTCTTTGTTCCTCATTTAAATCACTCCAAGTTTAACTTTAAAGGTGACAGCATGTGTCAGATGAACTGCACAGAAATTAAGACCAATGCACCAACCCATTCGAGGTAACCCTTGGCGATATAGGACTTTCGGTATGGACTGTTTCATCTAATGATACTTGTTCTAAATTTTCCTTGCACACTAACTGACCTTTGTTCACTCTAACTATTACTCGGGACTTTTACAGATTAGGGACTGTTGTTTTAATAAATGAAATAAATCAGAATAAATTGTGACGTCCCGTCGTTGCATTTACAGATTTTAACATTTCCGTATTACGCATTTCTAAATATATCTGTTTGAAAAGTGTTTATAACTGTAAATAGAATTACAGTCATAATGTCAGTAGATGGACAAGTAGGTTACGTAGGTTGGTTAACTGAATGGCGTTTTACGTCGCTTTCAACAATTTGTCAGTTATATCTTACACATAGTAGCGCAAACCGTAAATAGAACCCAGATCGTCAGCCCCGCAATCCAAGAGCTAAATAATTACACCAAGTTTACCCCATAAGTTCATTAGGTACAGATGCCAATGACCTTCTCTGTTTTCAGTAACTGTTAATCTTCCTTTTTGTTAAACAATCAAGGAACAACAAGAACTACTCATTAGTATAGCGCGTGCAAAATAACAATATCTTTACGTTAAATTATGCAGCTTGATAATTAACGCTCGCCAAACAAAACTCATTAATGCCTTTATGTCAACTGGAAAGAATGAATCTATGGAGTGGTCTGCGATAAAACGAATTATTAAACAATTTTGATAAATACACTGTTTGCGAAACTCTGATTTGATATATCTTATGAAAAGTAGCTGGGTAAATATATCATAAACTGCAATGGAAACATATTTATTATTGGTTTCAAAACAATAAATTTAACATATACATTGTAATTGAAATTAATAAGGTAAATTTTAAATGTGTTCACACTTATTTCCTTAGTTATGTATTACGAATAACTCGAGGGGCAGGCTTGGTGTAGTGATTAAGCGATTGGCTTGGGGCGCCGACGATCCAGGTTCGATCCGGGGTTCCGCCACTATGTTTAAGAGGTTGGTTACCTCCTGCTTCGATGTCGCGATATAACTGAAAAAATGTTGAAAGCGACGTAAAACACCAATCAACCAACGAATAACTGGATATAATTCTTTGGTAGGGTATTACGAATATCTCATGAAAGGTCCCATGCGGAGGGATTGAATTCACGTTTTAATTTGCAGGTTTTAGCATTTTATGTCGTTTATATTTCAGAGTATTCATGGCTGATATAGCATTCAATCACGAGAAGCCGGGTCATTTAAAACACAAAATATTCTATAAATGAGACACACAAAATTTTGATGTTCGTCTTTTTCGCCTGTTGTATTTTTATCTGATGGGAATCTTTTTATAACATAAAGTACAACTCCGGATTATTCCATGTGGTCTATGGACCTATTCGTCTTATATGTCTAGTCTACTCTTTCAAAAGTCATCGTTCCTACAGTTTGATGGTTATTTGTTTAAAACCACAGCAGCGTTTATTCATAGAAGGGACGGGGAGCATTACAAAGTATCTATTCATAAATGTTTCTTTCGTTAAATGTATTTAAACTTTCGACCCCTTTTTTTACTTTTACCACATAGTAAAAATGATACTCCAAAACTTCGAAATTGACTGAAAACCAGATAAGATTCACAAGATGTGTTTACCGTCTTAATATCAGGGCAGAGTGTCCATCTTATCGCCCTATCGTTAGAGTTCTTCAGCTAAATTGTGTTATATGACACATTGCAAAAAAACGAAAGTTACCGGGCGGTGTCAAGTGACTATGACACTAACAACGATGTACCACAGCGGACATTCACGGACACCTGAAATTCAGAGGCGAGACCAGGAGCCCAGGAGGAGTGAGCGTCTCCTGAATGACTAGCCACTCCCGCCAAAGATGCCCTTACATATAGAAGAGATGTATGTTACTCAGCACTGTATAAATAAATGAATCTGAACCAACACTGTATAGAAAGTGTCATTGCCACATAACATTTGGAAAAAAGTATAACACATAGTCGGTCGTATGACAGAAGTCAACAAAGAAATACACAATTAATAAATTAATTATTGGGGAAAAATATATACATTGTAAGGCATTCACAAAAACTTTCGATTAAAATGCAGTTACGATACCCACTCAGGACAGTCAATTGATATTTTGGTAGTCAATGAAATGGTGTTGTTACATATGTGTAAAATTTTTGTCGTTTTTCTCAACACAATTATCTACTTGTGCATAAAATTAAACTGCTCATCTATAGCCTTTTAATGTGCAAAACAAGCAAAATTTGTGTAATAATTCCTTATATACAGATATATTTAACGTTGATAACAAGAAACACAATGATGCATAGTATCAATTCGGCTGCAGAAACGAGTGCTCATGTTTTTTTTCGTTTTTCGTTTCCTGTGAAGACAGAAGACAGCTGACCAAGCTATATGACGCAAGTCACCAAGGACATGCACTTTAAACATGATAATAGTTGAACACAGAATACATTATGAAAATATTCGATCGTACTGCAATTACGATACCGACTTAGGACGGTAAATTAAAGTATCAAATGTCATTCAGTTGGTGTGGTTAACCGGTTTACGGGCACCCACCTACCCACTCACCACAAAAACATTCAAAGGACACACATTTACAAATTCGATTATCATAATCTGAACCAACATAACGATAGTGTAAGAAAATCAATTCAATGTATGTAAAGCACAGTTTTTTTACCTAATATAGGCAAAAGAATAAACAAAATAATATAAAAACAACAAAAGGAAGAAATCAATTGACTAATCATTGTATAAGGACCAATAAAATAAATTGCAAATCAAACCTAACCAGAGTTAACTTTAGGGGAAAGGGTATTAAGTTTACCAAAAAGTAAAAAAATAAAAAAAAAATAAATAAAATAAAAAAAAATAAGTTAAAAAAACTCCCCACAAAACCAATAATAGAATAAACAAATAAATTGCGCTCGCAATTTTTACTTTTCATAAAGTAAATGCTACTTATTTCTTTTCTTCTTACTTTCATAATCGTTTGCTCCCATTTCCTTCTGATTAGTAGCACTACATTATCATCATAAGGCGAACACAATATATGACGTAAACAACTTCTCCCAAGAGACATGAGACCATGAGCCCAGAACAAAAAACCATTAATACTGATCATCGGCGATTTTCATTATTCTTTTATTGTACTCATAATCATAATAATGTAGAGGTAAAAAACTGGTGAGAATGAAAACCATATCAACAACTATATACATGTGAATAATTTGAGAAAACTAAAAAAGTGTAGAAAACACTGTGTGATTGATTGACTGATTGATTGATTATTGTTTTACGTCAAAAATCTACAATTATCTCATGTATATGGTGACGGCATTTGCCTGATGCATTGCATTGAATTTTATACCTTTGTAACGGACCCGCTCGAAACAGTAAGGGATCTTTAACGTGTCCCGCCTACAGAAACACGGGGTCTCAGTTTTTATTGTCTCATCTGAAAGGACATCCGTGTGTCCATGGCGGGAGTCGAACCCGGGCTCTTTTTCAGTCACAGCCGATCATCTCATCCACTGAGTGACATCTGTTTGTTGATTGATTGATTGACTTTTATTTAATATCACACCAAGAATATTTCACGTATATGGTGACGGCATCTGCCAGATGCGGGGCATACACATTTTGACCTTTGCAACGGACCCACTCGAAGCAGTGAGAGATCTTTAACGTGCCATGCATACCACGGCCTCGGTTTTTACTGTCTCGTCCGAAAAACAAGGCACCGGCATGACCAGAGCGGGACTCGAACCCCCACCTCCCGATCAGGAGGCCAGCGCGATACCACTAAGCCACGCCGGCTTGAAATCTGTTTGTAAATACTGTGACTTCCAAAGTAAGTACGCAAAATGACATAATGATAAATTTTACAGAGTCCTCTATTTGAATCGTTTTGATCACTTGATAAATAAAGTCAGTTATAATAAAATTAGTGATATTGATTGCTTCTGTTTCTATTGAACTGTGTAAGAATTTATCGAAAACTACAAACATATGAATAATACAACAAAAATGCAAAAAAAATTGTTTTAAAATCTTTGAAGACTTAATATCGCGTAAATAGAAAAATACGAATACTCACAGACAGACGAAAATGTGTAAAAATACATTGGAAAACTACAAACGTATGAATAATACAATAAAAAGTAAACATGTTAAAAATATATTGAGGATTCACTATTGCACTTAAAAATAGAAAACATAACCCCGAATACTTACAGCTAAACGAAGAATACTGCCTAATTTGATGAGAACATCGAATATCTAAGAAAAACTCCGAAGAATACAAACATATTTACCAACAAATGTGATAAATTTCCTTTAATCAATGACGTTAGTGCCGCCGCATTATCGGCGTTTTTTCAGTAACATGACATTTTTATGTTTCATATGGCATGTCCACTGATCTATATGACATTAATCAGCGAATACTTAATATGCACGTATATATACAAGCCATGATTGACTTTATCTGCACGTTTACCAGACACGTCTGAAGGTGTGATGTTTTCAGGGATGACTGAATCGTTTTTCTTTCCGGAATTGATGAAAAAATCAATTTTTTTTCAGGTAAATTTATATTAAAATAGACCCTCTCATCTTCTTTGCATTTTTGCTTTACAATCTTGCAATTGCTTGCCAGAGTTTATTTTTCTCGACTTCTACCGGAATAATTACATAACTGATTGTTATCAATTGTCCGTACTTTATTAATAGAGGGGAGGGGGGGGGGAGCTATTTTGACTATGTTTACATATACATGGAATATCTTCATAGAATAATTAAACAAAAGTGATTAGATATACAACCTAAATTTTGACCCCAAAGTAATATGATGAAAAATCCATTTGTGTAATTTATAGCTTTTTTTATTTATTTATCTATTTATTTATTTTTTTTTAATTTAAGATTTAGGAATATTTGATGCAGAGGGATGATCCACCTTAAAAGACAGGAGAAATGATACATACATATTACAGAATCCATCTCAGAGAAAACGAAAAGATTAGAACAAACATATTAAGAACGCCTCAAAACTATTTCGACTAAGCGGAATAACGGTGTCGCCTTATGTCGTCCATTGGAATATTTTGCATGTGACCCAATACACCACGTGTTCTACAGTTTTTATTATTTTGTAAATGTCTGGATTGTGACGCAACAGAAGACTCATGTAAGTCTAATGGTGAAGCATCGGGCAGATAATTAGAAATAAGCTTAATAATTTATGAAGAAACTTCACCGGTAAATGGGTCCCTCCTTCAAAATTACTTTAAAACTATACGATCAATTTGATACATTAATATTTGATAACTAAATATCCGCTATGATACGAATTTACCGAATGATTGGATAACATGGTTTTAAAGATAATGAGTGGATTACAAAATATACGAGTACATCCGGGTAGTGAGAGTATAATACTTGAATAATAACGAAGCGCTATAATAGAAATCAAAGCAGCTTGTCGTCTTAAGGGCATAGCATATTTCTTCGGTGGTTTTCGCTGATTCATATGGAAACCAATTTTAATGAATATCGTTCATATTGATTCGTTTGTATTCATCAATTATGAATGAAAAAATATTTACCTGAGAATTGAATTCCAACAGTCGTTGATTTTTTTATCTTATGCCTGGTGGCAAATAAAGAATATGCATCTATCATGCTAAAGCTTGAACTGAATCATGAGCCGGAACTGTCATATAACGATTTAATTTAAATATCACATTAAAAATTGATTCCTATATTTTATTGTTTAACATACATGTATAATGTTAATAAATGCACCGCTATTTTTTATAACTCATGACAATATATCCCTCCTCTGACATTTTCCTGTGTTAAATTACACTCCTCGTATATGCTTTGTTTTCGTTCGATTAATTATGAAAGAACTGTATCAGCCTCATTTGTTAGGTGAATAAAGATATGACACCCCTTTTCAGTTCTTAATAATATTTTATCATACGGGGTATAATGAATCCCCAGATATGCCAAGCTGGAGTCAAATGATATGATTATTTGGAATTTAAAGCCCTCCCCCCTTTCCACCATCACACACACATATAATCCTCTTATCGCTTTATTATCTATGTGGCTTGCGTTTCCATTCGTGTATAATTCTTACTATAAACTAAACATTTATCACTGTTTGAAACGTTTTCGTGTCATTTTAAAGATAGATAGATACATAGATAGATAGATTATTGTTTTACGTCGCACCGGGAGTATTCCAACCATATGACGACGGTCCATTTTAAAGAAGAAAAATATTTCTATTTAACTATCTCGTACGAACGGGGGAAAATCCCGTTCGAAAAAGAAACTATCTCGTATATATTATATTCAAAATGGCATGGAAACGGCTTCGTACGGTGGCTGTAAGCGGACATGTGTGAAAAAAAAATTAAATCGTGGCCACAGTTTAGTAAATTGTTCCCACAGTTTTGCTAAATCGTTCCCACAGTTTAGCTAAATCGTGGCCACAGTTTACTAAATCGTGGCCACAGTTTATTAAATCGTTCCCACAGTTTAGCTAAATCGTGGCCACAGTTTATTAAATCGTGGCCACAGTTTACTAAATCGTTCCCACAGTTTATTAAATCGTGGCCACAGTTTACTAAACTGTGCCCACAGTTTATTAAATCGTGGCCACAGTTTAGCTAACTCGTGGCCACAGTTTACTAAACTGTGCCCACAGTTTATTAAATCGTGGCCACAGTTTACTAAATCGTTCCCACAGTTTATTAAATCGTGGCCACAGTTTAGCTAAATCGTGGCCACAGTTTACTAAACTGTGCCCACAGTTTATTAAATCGTTCCCACAGTTTATTAAATCGTGGCCACAGTTTAGCTAAATCGTGGCCACAGTTTACTAAACTGTGCCCACAGTTTATTAAATCGTGGCCACAGTTTACTAAATCGTGCGCACAGTTTAGCTATATCATCATAAATACAACTAACCAACAAACATGTGAGACTTTAATGAAAGAGATATTTTCATTAAAAGTGGGTTTCAATTTGGGTTGACACAAAGAGAGATTTGTCAGTTTTTAGAAAGCATAGGTATTAACATATCTGAACGTCACATAAGGCGTATATTGCAGAGCTTAAATCTGCGAAGGAAAGGAAACTTTACAGACTGTGTAACCGTTATAACTTCTATTCATAACCAACTACAATCCTCTGAAAAACTGCATGGGTACAAATGGATGCATGAGAAATGTCTGATGAACGGATTGCGTGTGGGAAGACGTGCGTGTTGCTATGTCTTTGATAGATCCGGACGGCTGTCTCTTTAGATATATACCAAGTTACTTTCAATATCAAAAATTATCATACCCCTTGCAAACGAACCGATTCGTGTCCGGGCCATATCTTTTTATTGGGTCAATGGACAACCCAAGGGTGTCACTCGGCCTTGACCCAAGGCCATAGGTCAAAAGGTCAAGGTCACTGTGTTTATATATACATATAAACATGTATACTGCATACGTTTAATGACATTATACGCATTATGGTATGACGCTGCCCGTCCGTAGACCTGTTTATCCCAACAACTTTGTGGGCAGGATACAGACCAAACTTTTCAACCAAGCATATTAAAATTTTCCATGGGGATTACCCATGGGTAGACAAGAAACCCTATTGATTTACATTGACCTTTGTCTGCAGGGGCATATCATTATGAACATTTGTGTGAAATATGATGAAATTCTGATGTAGGGTTAAGGATACATGAGATCGGATAAACGAAATGACAGACGGACAATTTTTTCGGGGAACATAATAGAATATTCCATAGGTATAGGAAGCCGGAATAATCGCAAGATCCATCCATTCAAACTGTACACTCGTGAGACGCCGCGCGAGCCAGATAGCTAGCCCTACAGTAGATATAAGCAGTAGTTTAGTAAACTGTGGCCACGATTTAATAAACTGTGGCCACGATTTACCTAAACTGTGGCCACGATTTAATAAACTGTGGCCACGATTTACCTAAACTGTGGCCACGATTTAATAAACTGTGCGCACAGTTTAGTAAACTGTGGCCACGATTTACCTAAATTGTGGGAACGATTTAATAAACTGTGGCCACCATTTAGCTAAACTGTGGGAACGATTTAATAAACTGTGGCCACGATTTAATAAACTGTGGCCACGATTTAGCTAAACTGTAGCCACGATTTAATAAACTGTGTCCACAGTTTAGTAAACAGTGGCCACGATTTAGCTAAACTGTGGGAACGATTTACTAAACTGTGGCCACGATTTAACTAAACTGTGGCCACGACTTAATAAACTGTGGGCACGATTTACCTAAACTGTGGCCACGATTTAATAAACTGTGCGCACAGATTAGTAAACTGTGGCCACGATTTCATATTTTTTTCACACATGTCCGCTTACAGCCACCGTAGCTTCGTATCATTCTGCTCTATATTTTACTGAGTATGTACAATTTGACGACTTTAATCCGGGACACGGCTCTGACCATTCTGGGTAGTGATATCAAAAATCAAAATGAGAGCAAAACATACCTGAATATAAGTATAATTATGTAATAGTGCGTCTTGATGTAGGGACCCGTGTAATGGTATACATGTAACTGTGTAATAGTGCATCATAATGTAGGTACCCGTGTAATGGTATAACTGTGCAAAAGCGCATCATAATGTAGGTACCCGTGTAATGGTATAACTGTGCAAAAGCGCATTTTGATGTAGGGACTTGTGTTATGGTATAACTGTGCAATAGAGCATCTTGATGTAGGGACTTGTGTTATGGTATAACTGTGCAATAGAGCATTTTGATGTAGGGACTTGTGTTATGGTATAACTGTGCAATAGAGCATTTTGATGTAGGGACTTGTGTAATGGTATAACTGTGCAATACAGCATCTTGATGTAGGGACTTGTGTTATGGTATAACTGTGCAGTAGAGCATCTTGATGTAGGGACTTGTGTAATGGTATAACTGTGCAATAGAGCATCTTGATGTAGGGACGTGTGTAATGGTATAACTGTGCAATAGAGCATCTTGATGTAGGGACTTGAGTAATGGTATAACTGTGCAATAGAGCATCTTGATGTAGGGACTTCAGTAATGGTATAACTGTGCAAAAGCGCATCTTGATGTAGGGACGTGTGTAATGGTATAACTGTGCAATAGAGCATCTTGATGTAGGGACGTGAGTAATGGTATAACTGTGCAATAGAGCATCTTGATGTAGGGACGTGAGTAATGGTATAACTGTGCAATAGAGCATCTTGATGTAGGGACGTGAGTAATGGTATAACTGTGCAATAGAGCATCTTGATGTAGGGACTTCAGTAATGGTATAACTGTGCAATAGAGCATCTTGATGTAGGGACTTGTGTAATGCTATAACTGTGCAGTAGCGCATCTTGATGTAGGGACTTGTGTAATGGTATAACTGTGCAGTAGCGCATCTTGATGTAGGGACTTGAGTATTGGTATAACTGTGCAATAGAGTATCTTGATGTAAGCACCTGTGTAATGGTATAACTGTGCAGTAGCGCATCTTGATGTAGGGACGTGAGTAATGGTATAACTGTGCAATAGAGCATCTTGATGTAGGGACTTGAGTAATGGTATAACTGTGCAATAGAGCATCTTGATGTAGGGACGTGTGTAATGGTATAACTGTGCAATAGAGCATCTTGATGTAGGGACTTGAGTAATGGTATAACTGTGCAATAGAGCATCTTGATGTAGGGACGTGAGTAATGGTATAACTGTGCAATACAGCATCTTGATGTTGGGACTTGTGTAATGGTATAACTGTGCAGTAGCGCATCTTGATGTAGGGACGTGAGTAATGGTATAACTGTGCAATAGAGCAGCTTAATGTAGGGACGTGAGTAATGGTATAACTGTGCAATAGAGCATCTTGATGTAGGGACTTGAGTAATGGTATAACTGTGCAATAGAGCATCTTGATGTAGGGACGTGTGTAATGGTATAACTGTGCAGTAGCGCATCTTGATGTAGGGACGTGAGTAATGGTATAACTGTGCAATACAGCATTTTGATGTAGGCACCTCAGTAATGGTATAACTCTGCAATACAGCATCTCGATGTAGGGAATTGAGTAATGGTATAACTGTGCAATACAGCATCTTGATGTAGGGACGTGAGTAATGGTATAACTGTGCAATAGAGCATCTTGATGTAGAGACTTGTGTAATGGTATAACTGTGCAATAGAGCATCTTGATGTAGGGACTTGTGTAATGGTATAACTATGCAGTAGCGCATCTTGATGTAGGCACCTGTGTAATGGTATAACTGTGCAGTAGCGCATCTTGATGTATGGACGTGAGTAATGGTATAACAGTGCAATAGAGCATCTTGATGTAGGCACGTGTGTAATGGTATAACTGTGCAGTAGCGCATCTTGAAGTAGGCACCTGTGTAATGGTATAACTGTGCAATAGAGCATCTTGATGTAGGGACTTGAGTAATGGTATAACTGTGCAAAAGCGCATCTTGATGTAGGCACCTCTGTAATGGTATAACTGTGCAATAGAGCATCTTGATGTAGGGACTTGAGTATTGGTATAACTGTGCAATAGAGCATCTTGATGTATGGACGTGAGTAATGGTATAACTGTGCAAAAGCGCATCTTGATGTAGGCACCTGTGTTATAGTATAACTGTGCAATAGAGCATCTTGATGTAGGGACGTGAGTAATGGTATAACTGTGCAAAAGCGCATCTTGATGTAGGGACTTGTGTAATGGTATAACTGTGCAGTAGCGCATCTTGATGTAGGGACTTCTGTAATGGTATAACTGTGCAGTAGCGCATCTTGATGTAGGGACTTGTGTAATGGTATAACTTTGCAATAGCGCATCTTGATGTCGGCATTTCTGTAATGGTATAACTGTGCAGTAGCGCATCTTGATGTAGGGACTTGTGTAATGGTATAACTGTGCAATAGAGCATCTTGATGTAGGCACCTGTGTAATGGTACATGTATAACTGTGCAGTAGGGCATCTTGATGTAGGGACGTGAGTAATGGTATAACTGTGCAATAGAGCATCTTGATGTAGGGACTTGTGTACTGGTATAACTGTGCAATAGCGCATCTTGATGTAGGGACTTGTGTAATGGTATAACTGTGCAATAGAGCATCTTGATGTAGGGACGTGAGTAATGGTATAACTGTGTAAAAGCGCATCTTGATGTAGGGACGTGAGTAATGGTATAACTGTGCAGTAGCGCATCTTGATGTAGGCACCTGTGTTATAGTATAACTGTGCAATAAAACATCTTGATGTAGGGACGTGAGTAATGGTATAACTGTGCAGTAGCGCATCTTGATGTAGGGACTTGTGTAATGGTATAACTGTGCAGTAGCGCATCTTGATGTAGGCACCTCTGTAATGGTATAACTGCGCAGTAGCGCATCTTGAAGTAGGCACCTGTGTAATGGTATAACTGTGCAATAGAGAATCTTGATGTAGGGACGTGAGTAATGATATAACTGTGCAAAAGCGCATCTTGATGTAGGCACCTGTGTGATGGTATAACTGTGCAAAAGAGCATCTTGATGTAGGGACTTGAGTATTGGTATAACTGTGCAATAGAGCATCTTGATGTAGGGACTTGAGTAATGGTATAACTGTGCAAAAGCGCATCATGATGTAGGCACCTCTGTAATGGTATAACTGTGCAAAAGCGCATCTTGATGTAGGGACATGTGTAATGGTATAACTGTGCAATAGAGCATCTTGATGTAGGGACGTGAGTAATGGTATAACTGTGCAAAAGCGCATCTTGATGTAGGCACCTGTGTTATAGTATAACTGTGCAATAGAGCATCTTGGTGTAGGGACGTGAATAATGGTATAACTGTGCAAAAGCGCATCTTGATGTAGGCACCTGTGTTATAGTATAACTGAGCAATAGAGCATCTTGATGTAGGGACGTGAGTAATGGTATAACTGTGCAAAATCGCATCTTGATGTAGGCACCTGTGTTATAGTATAACTGTGCAATAGAGCATCTTGATGTAGGGACGTGAGTAATGGTATAACTGTGCAGTAGTGCATCTTGATGTAGGCACCTGTGTTATAGTATAACTGTGCAATAGAGCATCTTGATGTAGGGACGTGAGTAATGGTATAACTGTGCAAAAGCGCATCTTGATGTAGGCACCTGTGTTATAGTATAACTGTGCAATAGAGCATCTTGATGTAGGGACGTGAGTAATGGTATAACTGTGCAAAAGCGCATCTTGATGTAGGCACCTGTGTAATGGTATAACTGTGCAATTGCGTATCTGGATACTGTATAACTGTGAGAGCGGATCTCGATGTAGAGACCCGTGTTACTGTGTAACTGTGAGAGCGGATCTTGATGTAGAGACCCGTGTTACTGTGTAACTGTGAGAGCGGATCTTGATGTAGAGACCCGTGTTACTGTGTAACTGTGAGAGCGGATCTTGATGTAGAGACCCGTGTAACTGTGAGAGCGGATCTTGATGTAGAGACCCGTGTTACTGTGTAACTGTGAGAGCGGATCTTGATGTAGAGACCCGTGTTACTGTGAGAGCGGATCTTGATGTAGGGACCCGTGTTATTGTGTAACTGTGAGAGCGGATCTTGATGTAGAGACCCGTGTTATTGTGTAACTGTGAGAGCGGATCTCGATGTAGAGACCCGTGTTACTGTGTAACTGTGAGAGCGGATCTCGATGTAGAGACCCGTGTTACTGTGTAACTGTGAGAGCGGATCTCGATGTAGAGACACGTGTTACTGTGTAACTGTGAGAGTGGATCTTGATGTAGAGACTCGTGTTACTGTGTAACTGTGAGTGCGGATCTCGATGTAGGGATCCATGTTACTGTGTAACTGTGAGAGCGGATCTTGCTGTAGAGACCCGTTTTACTGTGTAACTGTGAGAGCGGATCTCGATGTAGAGACATGTGTTACTGTGTAACTGTGAGAGCGGATCTTGCTGTAGGGACATGTGTTACTGTGTAACTGTGAGAGCGGAGCTTGATGTAGAGACACGTGTTACTGTGTAACTGTGAGAGCGGATCTTGATGTAGAGACATGTGTTACTGTGTAACTGTGAGAGCGGATCTTGATGTAGAGACACGTGTTACTGTGTAACTGTGAGAGCGGATCTTGATGTAGAGACATGTGTTACTGTGTAACTGTGAGAGCGGATCTTGATGTAGAGACACGTGTTACTGTGTAACTGTGAGAGCGGATCTTGATGTAGAGACACGTGTTACTGTGTAACTGTGAGAGCGGATCTTGATGTAGAGACAAGTGTTACTGTGTAACTGTGAGAGCGGATCTTGATGTAGAGACTTGTGTTACTGTGTTCGGGTGAACTATAGTTCTTCTAACAAGGATCATCAGGAGAAATTGTTCTTAATCTACCTAAAACATCAGATCGTCATATATTTTATATGCTCGAGATAACGATGTACGAAATCTTTGGTCACTGACTTTCTTTATGAAGTTACTTGTGAGACATTCTTTTATACTTGTTAAACTACAGCAATGCATTTTATGTGTTTGTAATAATTCTTCTGTAGTTATTCTTTTGGCATATTTGATGTAGTGACGTGTGTAATGGTATAACTGTGCAATAGAGCATCTTGATGTAGGGACGTGAGTAATGGTATAACTGTGCAAAAGCGCATCTTGATGTAGGCACCTGTGTTATAGTATAACTGTGCAATAGAGCATGTTTATGTAGGGACGTGAGTAATAGTATAACTGTGCAAAAGCGCATCTTGATGTAGGCACCTGTGTTATAGTATAACTTTGCAATAGAGTATCTTGATGTAGGGACGTGAGTAATGGTATAACTGTGCAAAAGCGCATCTTGATGTAGTGACGTGTGTAATGGTATAACTGTGCAATAGAGCATCTTGATGTAGGGACGTGAGTAATGGTATAACTGTGCAAAAGCGCATCTTGATGTAGGCACCTGTGTTATAGTATAACTGTGCAATAGAGCATCTTGATGTAGGGACGTGAGTAATGGTATAACTGTGCAAAAGCGCATCTTGATGTAGGCACCTGTGTAATGGTATAACTGTGCAATTGCGTATCTGGATACTGTATAACTGTGAGAGCGGATCTTGCTGTAGAGACCCGTGTTACTGATAACTGTGAGAGCGGATCTTGATGTAGGGACAAGTGTTACTGTGTAACTGTGAGAGCGGATCTCGATGTAGAGACCCGTGTTACTGTGTAACTGTGAGAGCGGATCTTGATGTAGAGACACGTGTTACTGTGTAACTGTGAGAGCGGATCTTGATGTAGAGACACGTGTTACTGTGTAACTGTGAGAGCGGATCTTGATGTAGAGACTTGTGTTACTGTGTAACTGAGAGCGGATCTTGATGTAGGGACACGTGTAACTGATAACTGTGAGAGCGGATCTTGATGTAGAGACCCGTGTTATTGTGTAACTGTGAGAGCGGATCTTGCTGTAGAGACACGTGTTACTGTGTAACTGTGAGAGCGGATCTTGATGTAGAGACACGTGTTACTGTATAACTGTGAGAGCGGATCTCGATTTAGAGACACGTGTTACTGTGTAACTGTGAGAGCGGATCTCGATGTAGAGACCCGTGTTACTGATAACTGTGAGAGCGGATCTTGATGTAGAGACCCGTGTTACTGTGTAACTGTGAGAGCGGATCTTGATGTAGAGACACGTGTTATTGTGTAACTGTGAGAGCGGATCTTGATGTAGAGACACGTGTTAATGTATAACTGTGAGAGCGGATCTCGATTTAGAGACACATGTTACTGTGTAACTGAGAGCGGATCTTGATGTAGGGACAAGTGTTACTGTGTAAGTGTGAGAGCGGATCTTGATGTAGAGACACGTGTTACTGATAACTGTGAGAGCGGATCTTGATGTAGAGACCCGTGTTATTGTGTAACTGTGAGAGCGGATCTTGATGTAGAGACCCGTGTTACTGTGTAACTGTGAGAGCGGATCTTGATGTAGAGACATGTGTTACTGTGTAACTGTGAGAGCGGATCTCGATGTAGAGACACCTATTACTGTGTAACTGTGAGAGCGGATCTTGATGTAGAGACCCGTGTTACTGTGTAACTGTGAGAGCGGATCTTGATGTAGAGACACGTGTTACTGTGTAACTGTGAGAGCGGATCTTGATGTAGAGACACGTGTTATTGTGTAACTGTGAGAGCGGATCTTGATGTAGAGACTCGTGTTACTGTGTAACTGTGAGAGCGGATCTTGATGTAGAGACTTGTGTTACTGTGTAACTGTGAGAGCGGATCTCGATGTAGGGACCCATGTTACTGTGTAACTGTGAGAGCGGATCTTGATGTAGAGACACGTGTTACTGTGTAGCTGTGAAAGCGGATCTTGATGTAGAGACCCGTGTTATTGTGTAACTGTGAGAGCGGATCTTGATGTAGAGACACGTGTTACTGTGTAACTGTGAGAGCGGATCTTGATGTAGAGACCCGTGTTACTGTGTAACTGTGAGAGCGGATCTTGATGTAGAGACCCGTGTTACTGTGTAACTGTGAGAGCGGATCTTGATGTAGAGACACGTGCTACTGCGTAATTGTGAGAGCGGATCTTGATGTAGAGACACGTGTTATTGTGTAACTGTGAGAACGGATCTTGATGTAGGGACCCGTGGTACTGTGTGACTGTGAGAGCGGATCTTGATGTAGAGACACGTGTTATTGTGTAATTGTGAGAGCTGATCTTGATGTAGAGGCCCGTGTTACTGTGTAACTGTGAAAACAGATCTTGATGTAGCGACCCGTGTTACTGTGTAACTGTGAGAACAAATCTTGATGTAGGGACCCGTGTTACTGTGTAACTGTGAGAGCTGATCTTGATGTAGTGACCCGTGTTATTGTGTAACTGTGAGAGCGGATCTCGATGTAGAGACCCGTGTTACTGTGTAACTGTGAGAGCGGATCTTGATGTAGAGACACGTGTTATTGTGTAACTGTGAGAGCGGATCTTGATGTAGAGACACGTGTTACTGTGTAACTGTGAGAGCGGATCTTGATGTAGAGACTTGTGTTACTGTGTAACTGAGAGCGGATCTTGATGTAGGGACAAGTGTTACTGTGTAAGTGTGAGAGCGGATCTTGATGTAGAGACCCGTGTTATTGTGTAACTGTGAGAGCGGATCTTGCTGTAGAGACAGGTGTTACTGTGCAACTGTGAGAGCGGATCTTGATGTAGAGACACGTGTTACTGTATAACTGTGAGAGCGGATCTCGATTTAGAGACACGTGTTACTGTGTAACTGTGAGAGCGGATCTTGATGTAGAGACCCGTGTTACTGATAACTGTGAGAGTGGATCTTGATGTAGGGACCCGTGGTACTGTGTGACTGTGAGAGCGGATCTTGATGTAGAGACACGTGTTATTGTGTAACTGTGAGAGCGGATCTTGATGTAGAGACTAGTGTTACTGTGTAACTGTGAGAGCGGATCTTGATGTAGAGACTTGTGTTACTGTGTAACTGTGAGAGCGGATCTCGATGTAGGGACCCATGTTACTGTGTAACTGTGAGAGCGGATCTTGATGTAGAGACACGTGTTACTGTGTAACTGTGAGAGCGGATCTTGATGTAGAGACCCGTGTTATTGTGTAACTGTGAGAGCGGATCTTGCTGTAGAGACACGTGTTACTGTGTAACTGTGAGAGCGGATCTTGATGTAGAGACCCGTGTTACTGTATAACTGTGAGAGCGGATCTTGATGTAGAGACCCGTGTTACTGTGTAACTGTGAGAGCGGATCTTGATGTAGAGACACGTGCTACTGCGTAATTGTGAGAGCGGATCTTGATATAGAGACACATGTTACTGTGTAACTGTGAGAGCTGATCTCGATCTAGAGACCCGTGTTACTGTGTAACTGTGAGAGCGGATCTCGATGTAGGGACCCATGTTATTGTGTAATTGTGAGAGCTGATCTTGATGTAGAGGCCCGTGTTACTGTGTAACTGTGAAAACAGATCTTGATGTAGGGACCCGTGTTACTGTGTAACTGTGAGAACAAATCTTGATGTAGGGACCCGTGTTACTGTGTAACTGTGAGAGCTGATCTTGATGTAGTGACCCGTGTTATTGTGTAACTGTGAGAGCGGATCTCGATGTAGAGACCCGTGTTACTGTGTAACTGTGAGAGCGGATCTCGATGTAGAGACCCGTGTTACTGTGTAACTGTGAGAGCGGATCTCGATGTAGGGACCCGTGTTACTGTGTAACTGTGAGAACGGATCTTGATGTAGAGACCCGTGTAACTGTGAGAGCGGATCTTGATGTAGAGACCCGTGTTACTGTGTAACTGTGAGAGCGGATCTCATTGTAGAGACCCGTGTTACTGTGAGAGCGGATCTTGATATAGGGACCCGTGTTATTGTGTAACTGTGAGAGCGGATCTTGATGTAGAGACCCGTGTTATTGTGTAACTGTGAGAGCGGATCTCATTGTAGAGACCCGTGTTACTGTGTAACTGTGAGAGCGGATCTCGATGTAGAGACCCGTGTTACTGTGTAACTGTGAGAGCGGATCTCGATGTAGAGACCCGTGTTACTGTGTAACTGTGAGAGCGGATCTTGCTGTAGAGACCCGTTTTACTGTGTAACTGTGAGAGCGGATCTCGATGTAGAGACAAGTGTTACTGTGTAACTGTGAGAGCGGATCTTGATGTAGAGACATGTGTTACTGTGTAACTGTGAGAGTGGATCTTGATGTAGAGACAAGTGTTACTGTGTAACTGTGAGAGCGGATCTTGATGTAGAGACATGTGTTACTGTGTAACTGTGAGAGCGGATCTTGATATAGAGACACGTGTTACTGTGTAACTGTGAGAGTGGATCTTGATGTAGAGACATGTGTTACTGTGTAACTGTGAGAGCGGATCTTGATGTAGAGACCCGTGTTACTGTGTAACTGTGAGAGTAGATCTTGATGTAGAGACACGTGCTACTGTGTAACTGTGAGAGCGGATCTTGATGTAGAGACAAGTGTTACTGTGTAACTGTGAGAGCGGATCTTGATGTAGAGACATGTGTTACTGTGTAACTGTGAGAGCGGATCTTGATATAGAGACACGTGTTACTGTGTAACTGTGAGAGTGGATCTTGATGTAGAGACATGTGTTACTGTGTAACTGTGAGAGCGGATCTTGATGTAGAGACCCGTGTTACTGTGTAACTGTGAGAGCGGATCTTGATGTAGGGACCCGTGTTACTGTGTAACTGTGAGAGCGGATCTTGATGTAGAGACCCGTGTTACTGTTTAACTGTGAGAGTGGATCTTGATGTAGGGACCCGTGGTACTGTGTGACTGTGAGAGCGGATCTTGATGTAGAGACACGTGTTATTGTGTAACTGTGAGAGCGGATCTTGATGTAGAGACTCGTGTTACTGTGTAACTGTGAGAGCGGATCTTGATGTAGAGACCCGTGTTACTGTGTAACTGAGAGCGGATCTCGATGTAGGGACCCATGTTACTGTGTAAATGTGAGAGCGGATCTTGATATAGAGACAAGTGTTACTGTGTAACTGAAATAGATCTGGCAATCTCCGTTCCCAACTAAATATAAACTGTACAGACATAGTGACGTATGTATGGTCAATCAACCGAGCCGAGTGACCCAATATCCATGACATGAGTAGTACTGTAATAAAGGTATGGTACAGACTTAGACTGACATATGACGTTTTATTGAATTTGCGGTACCGACTTAAGACGTTTATTTGAGGTTGCAATCATGACTCAAATGGTATAGGGAATCAGTCTGCGGGTCCACTTTTCCATTCGCCACAAAAACAATACAATTAAAGAACACATTAAAAAATCAATAAATGATCTTCCATACAGAGAACAAAGATCAAAGAAACAAGATTAAAGCTACAAAATCTACAATTACAAATATGTGTGCTTTGTTTACTACATGATGCGTACGGCACGTAAATCACGTGATTTTATTTTTCCAGTAATTCATATTGGATATATTTTCAGGAAATGATTTACGCAAAAGGCCATGTAGTTTTAATTCAGTGCTCAAACCAAGGATAGGGAGTGCCCTTTTTTCGCGCGGAATACTATATATAAATAAAGCGCGAAAGTAAAGTCCACGCGAATAAAAAGTATTGTACACTAATCAAGAACACACTTGCACCCAGTTATGCTGCAGTAATTACTACACCTCTTGTAATCCAAACACATTTTATTAGCTGTATTGTTTCTACAGAATTAGAAAACAAATTGGGATGTTTGTCGAAGTTGTATAATGGCACACTATATTGTTGACATGCCTTTAGCCTCGTAACTCATCAGCATAACATGGATTATAAACTGCAAGAAAACATGTTTACGTCGTCTAGAAATATCATTCTACTTGTTATTATATTTCCATTATATTTGCTTGAACAGGTTAATTTTAAACATATTAGCATCAGCACCACAATAGATGTTGTTGCTTCATTATCTCAATATCTAATTTACATTTCATTAGCTGAATGCTGTTCGATTCTATCAATAAAATGTAATTAAATCACTTTTTGTACATCAGTGATCTATAGACAATTACACTTGTCGTCAACCGCTTCATGCCACTACTCAGCATCGTGTTATTAGTACTGCATTAGTAGTGAAGCAATCCGAACCCTTTTAAAATTATAATGGAAAGTGACATTTCCTCACTTTTCGAAAATACATCATATAAATGGGATGGATTTAGGCGCAAACATCGTAATGTAGGCATAAACTATCGTTATGTTTTGGGTTGATATTGGCTTATGGCTTACTGCTGTGGATATTTCTATATAAAATAACATGAAAATAGCAATATCAACAATAGATAGCTATATAATACCCCTACTTGTTGTCTTACTTCACTCGACACGTACTTGGGGGAAATCATGTATACTAGGGAGAGTAATAGAAAACATATTTTCATACACTTTTAATTAACTTTCAAACAGGCACTTAATATTAGTATGATAATATGGCATAACATGAAAATAGCAATATCAACAATAGATAGCTATATAATACCCCTACTTGTTGTCTTACTTGACTCGACACGTACTTGGAGGAAATCATGTATACTAGAGAGAGTAATAGAAAACATATTTTCATACACTTTTAATAAGTTTTCAAACAGGCACTTTATATTAGTATGATAATATGGCATAACATGAAAATAGCAATATCAACAATAGATAGCTATATAATACCCCTACTTGTTGTCTTACTTCACTCGACACGTACTTGGGGGAAATCATGTATACTAGAGGGAGTAATAGAAAACATATTTTCATACACTTTTAATAAACTTTCAAACAGGCACTTTATATTAGTATGATAATATGGCATAACATGAAAATAGCAATATCAACAATAGATAGCTATATAATACCCCTACTTGTTGTCTTACTTCACTCGACACGTACTTGGGGGAAATCATGTATACTAGAGGGAGTAATAGAAAACATATTTTCATACACTTTTAATAAACTTTCAAACAGGCACTTAATATTAGTATGATAATATGGCATAACATGAAAATAGCAATATCAACAATAGATAGCTATATAATACCCCTACTTGTCTTACTTCACTCGACACGTACTTGGGGGAAATCATGTATACTAGAGGGAGTAATAGAAAACATATTTTCATACACTTTTAATAAACGTTTAAAGAGTCACTAATATTAGTATAATAATACGGCATAACATGAAAATAGCAATGTCAACAATAGATAGCTATTAATAGAATTTTGATTCATCTCACTTTTGTTATTCTACAATAAAGCATCAATATTTATCTGGACACGAAATTACTGTCATACAAATATTTCATTGAAAAAGGAAAGCGGTGTCACTCAGCTTTATAACAAAAGCCTTCACGATCATATGTTATAACGGTGAGAAAGGGGATATTACTTTTAGAATATCCCATCAACTATCTCAAAGTAAGGAAGCAACGTCGACTGCTTCGCTACATCTCTGATTAAAAGAGGAAAATCTTTCGCATGTTTCTTTAACTATAACTGATATAGACACCTAGTGCATGCCATGAACAGTTGACTATTGATTAAATTCTTTTGTGTCTCGTGTCTAACATTTCATTGTTCGGGTGAACTATAGTTCTTCTAACAAGGATCATCAGGAGAAATTGTTCTTAATCTACCTAAAACATCAGATCGTCATATATTTTATATGCTCGAGATAACGATGTACGAAATCTTTGGTCACTGACTTTCTTTATGAAGTTACTTGTGAGACATTCTTTTATACTTGTTAAACTAAAGCAATGCATTTTATGTGTTTGTAATAATTCTTCTGTAGTTATTCTTTTGGCATATTTTAATATCAGGATATTTACATATCTATTTCTTTTACTTTTGATAAATTTCTGTAGGCTTCTTACGAGTAATGGCCTATATGGGTTTTATTTTCCTAACTCTCTTTTTAATTCAAGCAAGTTATCTAAGTGTAACCGTCCACTGTATCATTTTTAGCCATTTCTTTTCTCACGCTTTCAAGCAAAGGCTTACCTAATAGGTTTAAGAATAGAAGGCATTACATAAAACATTGACCATTGGACTGTACCTGGATACAAACGGTATTGACCATTGGACTGTACCTGGATACAGACGGTATTGACCATTGGACTGTACCTGGATACAGACAGTATTGACCATTGGACTGTACCTGGATACAGACGGTATTGACCATTGGACTGTACCTGGATACAGACGGTATTGACCATTGGACTGTACCTGGATACAGACAGTATTGACCATTGGACTGTACCTGGATACAGACAGTATTGACCATTGGACTGTACCTGGATACAGACGGTATTGACCATTGGACTGTACCTGGATACAGACAGTATTGACCATTGGACTGTACCTGGATACAGACGGTATTGACCATTGGACTGTACCTGGATACAGACAGTATTGACCATATCCAGGCGGTATTGACCATTGGACTGTACCTGGATACAGACGGTATTGACCATTGGACTGTACCTGGATACAGACGGTATTGCAAAGTATATAGAAAGAGGTAGAATAAATATTAGAACAAATATACGTGAAGTAATTTGGTACACCATATTAATTGTGGAAATCGTAAAAATAAATATTTGAAAAGCTTACTCATTACCAAATCGATCTGTATGTGAATACCAAAAAATCCATCTAAGGACAGAGTTTGCATGAGAGAGATATTTGTTATTTTCAGAATGAATTAAAATTTCTTGCAGGGTAAATTTGAAGTACATTGTAGAACAGAGGTAATTAAAGAATTGTTTTTATTGATTATCTGAGGAAGCATAATGCAAAAGCGTTAATAGAAATATGTTTACATACGGTTATATTTAATTTGTACTCTCATCCTCTCTGTCTCCTGTTCTACAATGAATGGAAGCCGTCGTGGCCTAGTGGTACCGCACTCGTCTCCTGATTGGGAGGCCGGGGTTCGAGTCCCGCTCTGGTCATGCCGGTGTCCTGTCTATCGGACGAGACAGTGAAAACCGAGGCCTCGTGTCGTAGTATGCATGGCACGTTAAAGATCCCTCACTGCTTCCGGTGGGTCCGTTGCAAAGGTCAAAATTTGTATGCCCCGCATCAGGCAGATGCCGTCACCATATACGTGAAATATTTGTGGTGTGACGTAAAAAAAATCAATCAATCAATCAATCAATCAATCTACATTGATGGTCATTGACACATAACCATCTATAGTTTTGTCTTATTCACCTACGCTGTTTTGGAAAACGATGTTTTGCAAGAAATGAAAAGGGATCTGAAATGGCCTAAGATGGAGACTTTCGTGGTGATTAGAGAAGGTTGCACAGGCAAACAAGGAGAGAACACAAAAAGAAAATTTCAAGCAGATATATCATTAAATCTACAAGTATTAGTCTCATAACGTTATTTTATCATGTAATAAAATAGTCAAACGTCTTCTTAATAGACAATATGACATTGAGATCATCAAAAAGACTATAGGTCTTGTATTTGGCCCCTCTACAGCCTTATGCAGACTTTTACTTGAACGTTGCACTCTGACTAACAGGGCGGTGGGGACTATATGACGGGCCTTGTCCAAACCTCTTTCAGAGGAGACATGGTCTTGAACCTCGTCCCCTCTGACTGTTAGTCGGGACTCCTACAGATCTAGGGTCTTAGCTCGCTTTCAGACTGGCAGAGCACGGTTTATCATGTTGATGTCGCATATATTTTTATATTATTATGTGTTTTACAATAACTTACGTGTTTATATTTTTATGACCTCTCAATATGCGATACCTGTTGATCCTTGTTCTTTACATGGAGGATTATTTATAAATTTTTAAATGCACGTCCTTTGATTGTTCTGCTGTTACGGTGAGTGGGAAGGTGGGCCTGTAAACCGGTTAACCACACCATTTGTTTGGCTTTTGTCAAATTGAATGACCATCCTAAGTCGGTATCGTAATTGCACTACAATCAAATATTTTTGTAATGTGTTATATGTGCTAGTATATTATCTATATTCATGTATTGTATAGCTCCATGGTGACTTCTGCCACATAACTGAGCCAGTAACTCCTCTTTTTTCTTTCAATAGATCATTGGCATAAGAGACGTATACTTCCTGCATTACCTATTCCTGATGGACTACTAGATTTAAGAAAGTACTCCCTATTATATATACTTTAAGCTATTACTATACAGTTCACATGCATGTAATATTTATAGTTATAGTAATAAGTTTTCCGAGGAATTTTACAGCAAACTCTTAATTTCAAGTCCACCCTTTTCCAAATTCTGTTATCCATCATCAGTGCCAAATTACAGTTGTTTATCTGAACACGTGTAATTTGATTGTATCGATAATCAGCCAATGTAATGGTGAATTATCGGTATGCCTGCTATAATCATAATTATATATTTGCAAACTAATTGTTTCAGCTTATCTTCAAATGATAGTTATATATTGTATATGCTCAAGATAACGATGAACGAAAGCTTTTGGTCACTGATTTTCTATATGAAGTTGCGTGTGAAACATTAACCATTGAACTGCAGCTGGATACAAACGGTAAAGCAAAGTCAATAGAATAAAGTAGAATAAATATTAGAACAAATATAAGAGAATTAATTTGGTACACCATATTAACTGTGGAAATCGTAAAAATAAATGTGTGAAAAGCTTACTCATTACCAAATCGATGTAAATGTGAATGCCAAAGAATCCGTCTAAGGACAGAGCTTGCATGAGAGAAATATTCTTTAGTTTTAAAATGAATTACAATTTCTTGCAGGGTAAATTTGAAGTATATTTCGGTTAGTATAGAAGTACTTGAAGAATTGTTATAGTGATTATATGAGAAAACATAATGCCAAAGCGTTAATAGAAATATGTTTACATACGGTTATATTTAATTTGTACTCTCATCCTGTCTGTCTCTTGTTCTACAATGAATGGTCATTGATACATAACTATCGATAGTTTTGTCTTATTCACCTACACTGATCGAAAATTTCAGGCAAATATTTCATTAAATGTACAAGTACTAGTCTCAATAGATCATTAGCATAAGAGGCGTATACAGTTAGGTGCAATCCTAACCTTACATAAAGTGCACTTCAAGTTAACTTTATGACTGCTTTTCAAGTTTACTTGGCGACAATTGAGTAAACTTAGAATCAAGTTTGGTAGTAAACTTGATTCCAAGTTTAGGACTAAATTTGATTCCAAGTTTACTCCCAAGTGCACTTCAAGTTTAGTTTACTTTCTATATACATGTACATTTACTATATTTTCTATTAAAATAATTTTCATAAAATATGCAATTGTACATAATAAGACAATTATTTCTATCGTGTTGTGCGAAACTGGATAATTGTAATAAACAAACGTGAAAAGTAAACTTGGTGTCACGTGATAGTAAACTTGAAGACGGAATTACATGTAATGGTGAATTATCGGTATACCTGCTATAAATATAATTATATTTCTGCATTCGAAAATTTTCAGCTTATCTTTAAATGATAGTTAGGTCGTTGACACACAGTTGATAACGGGGTATACAGCCAAAGATGATCTGCATGAACAACAACAAAATGTCCAAAGAGAGCGACAGCTTTTGTCAAGACTAAACTTAGTTTTTGTATTTAATTGTTTTATACCCCCATTTTCTTACATAAAAATATGATATTTAAATGCAATACCTTATGAGTAATTCAAGTTTAAATTTAACCAGTTGTAAAAGAAAAAGAAACAACCCAACAAACTCTGAAAATCTGGGCAGTGTTTGTCATGTTTGTTTACTAAATGACAAGATGAAATAATCCAGTTAAACAGTGGTAATGTCATGTGTGTTACAGTCTTTTTTAACAATTTGTATGTCGGACCTTTATACAGATTTGATAAAGAAAATATTTATAGGGTATAACAATGTCAATGTAAAATGGTAAAGTCATCGATGATTTGTCAGTGTGGCATTTAACACGGATAGTCATTCATGGAACCCTGTTAAATAGTTAAATGGAAGAACGACCAACAGGCATTTTCACAAAGAAATTTAATTATTTTTCCATGAGTGGTTATCTATTTTTTTCTTCTACGTACGGATTCCTTAATGACTTTAGTTACATATAAGAAATTCCGTTTTGATTCTTTGTGAAAATGCCTACAGACATCCAAAAAGATTAACTCTTAAGGCACTTATACTACGGCGGATTTTCTGCCCCTGTTTATTCCAGTAGTCTTCGGAGGTGGAAAAAGAGTGGACAAAAAGTTGTGCAATGATAGTTAATACATTTTTCTATCCTTTTTTGTATGGTAAAATTGAAAATGGTGAGATATTGCCAACGTCGTAGCTGTCACATTTATATTTGACAGTGAAATGCAGAAAGTAAGAGTTCTTATCGGGTACAGAATTCTTTTAATTTTTTTTTTTTTTACAGCGTGTCGAAATATCTAGTTCTAGATCCACTTCATGCTGATAATTATTTATACTAATACGCAGGAGAATTTATACAGTGTGTGCTCTCCAAAGGACAGAAATAGTATTTCAGCATTTCATTTAGCTGAATATACAAATTAATTGACAACCGTCATCTTTTTTATTTTGATATATTTTTTTTTTTTTGACAATGACTGGTTAATGTGGAACTATACACAATATTAGAACTTTTTGATTAGATTAGCCCAAAGGCACTTATTTGTATTTTCTCCCAAAAGATATTGATAACATATGAATGTGAAATGATACTATTCTTTGATGACTTTATCTACTTGGCTTTGACATGATTTACAGAAAACATATCTAATAACGAGTTCACGGACTGGTCAGTTGTCAAAAATCAAAAGCACTAATTAAGCTCAAGGTAAAAATATAATTCTTGAGAACAGTGCAATCTATTTGTTTTGTTATACATTCCTGCAGATGAATGAGTAGAACAAAATTTATAATTCCTTGCACTACTACGATTAAATTATAATAATATCTACAGTTTGTAGAAAGTCAGTGCTGAAGATCCATGCTATATAATCAAATGATCAGTTATAATTTTGGACCCGGTGTTATATAGTAGTTTTTCCCATAGCCATTTTCCCCCGGAAACCTTGACCTTGACCTTGGAGTTTGGCCAACTTTTTAAAAACTTTAACATTTCCAACCATTACAGGTAAGGTTTTCATATTTCACATATGTATTCCTTGTGATGCGCCTAATCTGTTTGGTTTGGCCCATTGGAAACGTGTTGCTCAGTGACGATTCTCGCTTCATGCTCAGCCAGATGGACAACAACGTGTCTATTGACGTCGTGGTGAGCGATTTTCGGACGCTTGCATAGTGGATAGCGACATATTGGGGGTGGGGGGGGGGGTCTGTCATGGTATGGACGGGGATATCTCACGGCGTGGAAAGACATATATTCGCAAATAAACGACAATGTTTTACAATGAAATAATAGGAGAAAATACCACACGATGATAAATATATAAAAAGAAAGACTGGTACCCATTTACAACAAAACACTTAACAGTGTATAGAAACCCTTTAACCATAACACCATCGGTTTGATCGACAAGCTATTACAGTCGTACATTTGTATTTGATTGATACGTTAAGAACGAACGCGTATAATTTCCAAACCGTTACGTAAAGAGGAGAGGGGGAAACTACTATGGGGGAAAGGCTACTATATAGTAGTTTCCCCCATTTTTCCTGGAAAAAACCTACTATGGGGGAAAACTACTATATTACACTGGTAGTAGGTAGCTCGTTGACACGTAACAGAAAGGTCCCAGGTTCGATTCCAAGCGTCGACTTCTTGTGCCTTTCAAATGAGATGATAGAATAAAGGACCCGTGTCATGGTATAAGTTGATTCCTTATTGCTGTTGTACGATAAATTACATAGGTTTTATTTATTATGCACCACTGATGTCGTCACCCAATAAGAAATATAAGCATGACTTAAGCCGAAAGTAGAAAAAAAACCAAACAAACAAAAACCAAATAATAATAATCCCCTACATCTCCATCGACCCCCTCCAAAACAGAAGGCTAAGACAACTATAGTATAGCATAGAAATTTATTGCAGACTGCCATCAGCTTGGTCGTGGAATTGATCCTGAATCAGGGGGAATGAAATGGTCGTACATATCATTCGATGATTTGATGCGAATGCCACTAGTGTTTTCGTTAGGATCTACACAAGATTTCTGTTTGGTACAGACTTTTAACTATAGATACTTCTATATAGAACTATAACAATATGGATCTTGTGGTAGTTATAATGAATGGCACTCGTTACTATATATATGATATACTATATACTGTTACTTTTAACATACATGTATACATAAAGCGAGCATAAACCTTTTCTATGAAAATTAATGTAAATTCGTGGAAATGAAAAGGGAAATATGACCTTGTTATATGAAAGATATGACGTCAATTTTTCTTTGATATCAGACACATACACGAATGAAAGGTATCCTTGTATTACAATATTTGGTCTTTTCGTAATACAGTATTATTTCCCATATGAGCAGGTATCTGACGTCAAACTATTCTGACGTCATACAATTTCTATATCATTTCCCGTAATTTTACACCAGTTTCCATAGAATTGGTTTACGTCATAATGGTTTGATTTATAATGAAAAACCGTATGGATGGTTCATGAGGAGTTCAGTAGTTATTTCCCATTTGAGACGGTATCTGACGTAAAACAATGATGACGTCATCAATTTCTATGAAAACGTTATTTGTG
This sequence comes from Pteria penguin, assembly GCA_035048485.1. Taxonomy (NCBI): domain Eukaryota; kingdom Metazoa; phylum Mollusca; class Bivalvia; order Pterioida; family Pteriidae; genus Pteria; species Pteria penguin. The sequence continues at coordinate 11,381,452 of CM068582.1, forward strand.
GACATTTCCCTAAGTTTTAGATCAGTTTCCATAGAATTTGATAACGTAAATTAGTAGCAACATTCCTTTATCACCTGCGTACGGTGTTTATATATTCCAATTGATTCGATATATGCAAGCGTCATCTCAGTATTGCTCTTTCATTTATCGAAGTCAACTACTAGGAGAAAAGTTACTCAAACAAGGATGTGAGATATCACGACTTATGTAAATATTCCGCAAATTTTACGGTCTTATAAAGACCTTATTTGCTCATATGATGTATAGTTGTCTGACATGTTGACTTCCTAATTTCACAGTTACTAAACCGTCAGTATTATCTATACTATACAGCAGTATTCCTACTGCTTATAACATATCCCAATTTTGACTACAGCTGTGCCGTTTCCTAATTCTGTGACAGCGAATAATACTGTTTCGATTATACTTATAGCATCACGACGGGTGTGACCGGTCGACAGGGGATGTTTACTCCTCCATGGCACCTGATCCCACCTCTGTTTTGACACAGGTTCGTGATTGCTAATATTTTATTACATATGTATTGTCATCTTTCTTCGACTTCGAGTTGTGGATATTGGATCAATATCTTTGATTTGTACATAACGTCACTAAGTTTTTTACGTCAGATACCGTCCCTAATTGGAAGTAACTCTGTAAATCTATATCGAAAAGACCGAATAGAGGGTTCATGAGGAGTTTAGTAGCGCGATCTGTTCTCTGTAGATAATGGTTTGCTTGAACATTTATGATCTGTTGAAACATACAACTTGAAATATACATGATCTAGATAAGTTTGACATCAAAAAAGGAATTCAATTTCTATTCCTTTTATTGAATACAGCTATATTTCAATTAAAAAGCTATCTTTTGCATTCGGTGTAAGGACCGATGAAAGTAGACGAAGTGAAATTTCATATCAAGAGTGTGTAAGCATGAGGTTGAAGGCGGTTGTATGGAATGAAATCAGAACATGTTGAATATAGTTAAATAAAATCTTAATAAAGTAATCTTGAAAACATGATGCATTCATAATTATCTTAAATGATCACTCTGTAACTAGTAATTTTTTCAAAGGATAAATGAAATTTTTACCCAGCTAGTCTGACAAATCAGACACGTTAAATTTGACGCCCGATGTAAATTACAACAATGGGCATATCGTATATCAGAAAAAAGTCAAATATAAGCTTAGGAAATTTACTCATTTGATACGTGAACCCGTATTTCTATATATATGCACAACCACTGTAATTGCCCGAGATAACGCTTTCTAGACCTATATAGTGTATTTCTGTATGAATAACATTGATCGGTGACGTCATAACGCCCATATTTGTTCCACTTTTCAGCACAGAAAGCGATGTTTGGCAGACTTTTGATTATGTTTATGAAGTCATAATGAAATGTTCGACATTTCCAATTTTGCGTGACGTCATCATTATGGTATTTTGCGCTAAAGTGTTTGACATTCGACGAAAGTATGTCATTCTGGATAAATGTTACTTTGTCATGGGACACCAGCTGTTTCTTTCAATTTATAACTTCCCTCAGAAATTATTTGCTGATGCGGTTTATTAATAGGAAATGGAAGTTTCCAGTATGATATTTTGGCGTTAAAAGCGCATATATATAGAATAAGTGTCTTATTTTGTGTTTTCATGCATGAGTGAGACAATGCAGGAGTGAGACAATGTCTCATGCATTAATGATATAATGCGATAACGCATAAAACATATGTAAAACAATTTTCTATATATAGAATATAACTAGGCCCCTGAGGACAAGAAAAATTAAGAGTGGAATAATAACCTATGCCAAGACTTCTTCCCTGTTGCATGCAACCAGGGGACGCTTACTCCTCCCGGGTACCTGGTTTCACCTCGATTTTATTGGGGTTCGCATTTGTATGACACTAAACACGATATTGTCTCCTTTATTCCATGGACTATGAGATAATGTTTACCCTTCGGTACTTCTTCGTTTTTTACTTCAGCTCAGCAAAAGCTGTATGATATCTAAGGTTCGGGACACTAAAATATGTGTCAGTGTCAGTGAATCAGCCAGATGTCGTTTGATATTCGTTGTAAATTCAGAAATTCTATACTTCTACGCATTTGTCATTATTATAGAGAGAAAATACATCGGAAGGGACATTTATTTTTAGTAAATTTAGTAACTTTTTTAGTAAAAGCAGTTTTATGTTGAAAAACACCAAAAATATTCCGTTTTAGAATGAACGTCTTACTATTCTATGTTGTGGCTCCTCATTTTTACTTGGTAACATGGGGTATGCAGAGAAAATTCCGTAAACAACAAATACTGACATACATGTCAATCCAATATCACTGAATTATAAAGAAGTTTTGCATTCTGTCAGACACAAATGATACATACTTATAACAGTATATTTACTTACTCGATATTCCTGGATAGAGTTTCCTTTTCTTTTTTAATTGTTTGTCGACGAAGTTGAGGCTTGGGTATCAAATACACTTTTCTGTCGTTACTGTCATTTACATCCAACTACTTTTGAGCATTAGACGTAAATTTCAATAATAGAATAGCGCCGTTTTGTTTTACAGACAAATGAAAGAACTGGAGAAACCGCTTACGTAAAGTAATTAAGCGATTATTTTTAACTCGTGGAATATTAGATCGATAGCATATTGTGTTTCCTGACAGTATGTATTGGATCAATACAAAAGCACAATTTGAATTTTTGCAGTTTTCCCGTTCAAACTTTAGAGTTTTTGAACGAAAACCCTAATCAAAATCGTAATTGATAATATTAAAAAGGGCAATAAGGGACACTTTCTTAAAGCACAGGATGCGAAATCAAACTGATTCTTCCATTTATGCGCGAAAAATCGTTACATCAAATGACGTCACAGTATTTACACCTTGGTCACACCTCGGACAAACATTAAAAATGTACTGTGACATCACGAAATTCAGTAAATATTCCACCAAAGCGATGGGTCGATTCCATGGAATAGATAATTTTCAGTCGAAAGCTCAAATACGATATTGCATAGGATTTATAATTAGCCAAACCATTTCTTTTCGGAACATGCGCTATACAATGCTAAAGAAATTATATATACATTATATATTCCTGTTCATAGTGTGAAATAAAGGATTATCTATTTTTATCATTTTTTTACTTGGGTGTTTTCACGGCAAGGTAAAATAAATTTTCATGCTCTCAAAATTTCAGTGGATAGCTAATTAATAGAAAATTTTTTCGGCAACATGTTCGTATGCAAGCAGGGGACGCTCACTCATCCCGGGCACCTTGTCTCAACTCTGAATTTCAGGGGTCTGTGAATGTCCACTGTGGAACATTGTTGTTAGTGCCATAGTCATGTGACACCAATTACTTTCGTATTTTACTTCAACGGGAACTCTCAATCAGAAACCAAACGTCTATGTGATAGAGCTACGCATGCTCACAAAGGCGAATAGAATATGATATCTGTATATTAAAGAATACATCACTAATATGTCATGAATACTATAAAGCGATAATAATCCACATCTTTGTCATTAAAAAGTCGTAACAAGGTATTGCTTACTTTTCAAATTTCATTTCCATTTTTCCATAAAAAGTTTAAAATGAACAATTAATAGAAATAAATATAGAACATATATACCTTTTAATTTTGTTCAACATATGCGCATTTTGACAAGTTTTGTCTCTTCAGTAAAGCTCGTGGCCGAATTGTTGGAATTCTCATAATATATAAATATTTGAAGAGCAGTGTTGAAGCCAAAATGACCAAAACATGAACGAAAGAATCTATCTAAGAAAAAACATTGTACCAATTTGATACAGAAGAGCAACTGAGGAAGGGAAGTCCCAATTGGGACAATAAATTCATCGGTACACTTAATTATTCATGATTACTTTATGAAGATATCAATTTGTCAGTCACAAGACTAGATATAGCATGTATTTTGTCGATAGGGAATGCTTACACCTACATGACAGCTGATTCGCCATTATGCTTTTGATCGATTTAAATGAGCTGGGGATATTTTAGTAGGAGGTTGGCCCGAAAACCGTATGACAATTGACAAATGACCATTTTCATCTCAATTCACGTCATAAGGCACTATTACAGCTGCTGTAGAATTTAACATTTTTGTGATGTCTGTTCGTCCGCTTTTCATTCATTTATTTATTTGATTTTATGTGCATGACCTAGGAAACTTTTCCTATAAAACCGAGTCAGATATCGTTCTTTTCTTAAGTGTGCACATTTCATTTTTTGTATGGTGTAATATGCAATCGGAGTCACAATATTGTTTATATTTCTTCACCCGGTATTTGACTTTCGAATTTCTATATCTAATGTTTTGATGTCGGTAATTAACAAATATCAGTATATATATATATATATATATATATATATATATATATATATATATATATATATATATATATATATATATATATATATATATATATATATATATACATTTAACTGTAAATAACGTTAATTACTTATTACAAATATAACATGTATCTCCCTCGTACATAGCTATGTTTTAGATGGGGATTTTCATACTTTTAAGCGGGTGTGACCCAGTGGATAAGGTGCTCGGCTCGTGAACGAGAGGTCCCGAGTTCGACTCCCGCCCTGGGCGCACCGGTGTCACGGTAGACGTGATACATAAGAGATCCCTCTGTGCTTCGGGTTAGTTCGGTTGCAAAGGTAAACTTTCTATGCAATGCATCTGGGAGATGCCGTCACCATATTCGTGAGATAATGATAATCGTAGAGTGACGTAAAACATTATTCAATTAATCAATTTCTCATACTTTTAGGTCAATGTATTGATTGGTTTGATGTTTAAACATTTTTACTTTGGATTTCTTAAGTTCTGGCTTGTTCGTTTTCTGTATAGTCTTTGTCGAAATAAATGTTCTGTATAACAGATAATCGATAAAACGTGATTGAGGTGTTTGTACATAAGAGAATAGACGACCTGGGGGTCAATAATTTGTCGAGAAAATGCATTTGAGAAGGAAACACACTTCTTATATCTTTTATGCCGAGTTTACATGGAAAATACTCATTAAACTGCTACATACTGTGCTGCTGCTAATTATTATGTTCATTGTATTTTCTCTTTTGCTTATCTTCACCTCATTTCGTATAGTAATCACCATAAACCTTACTTTTCTTTCATTTCGTTCACAAAGGGGTAAATACAAAACGAGGAAATGACATAAATAACGTTTTCTATAAGCATGGGGGTTGATTGATTGACTGAAAGTTATATTTTCAAAAATTCTTCAATTTTATTGCCTGATTACGACAATGAAGCAGGAAAAGTAAGAATTATCAGCCATTTATTTGTTCGTCAGAAATAGAGAAGAACATCGAAGTGTTTCTATGAAAGTTGTTCTTAACCACACCAATTGAGTGACGTTTGTTACTTCAACTGACCGTCCTAAGTCGGTATCGTAACCGCAACACAATCGAATATTTTTGTAATGTCGTTCCGTGTATATTATGCTATTATGTCATTTTTTGTGCAGGTCCTTGGTGATTTGTGTCATACAGCCTTGTCAGATGTCTTCTGTTTTCTCTTTTCTAAAGTACCGGGGTATGTAGAATAATAGAATATATTTGAAAGCCTCACATATAGTAAAAAGATTAATATAGTAATGTACAGTAGATTTGGAAAATAATGTCATATATTCAGTGAGATTTCAAAACAGTTGTACAAAATTTGTTTGACCGAAATCTTGTTAGGACACATACGATTTAATTACAAATATGGGATGAGAGTTTCATTGCGAATGCAGCTAACCTAGCAGGAGACGCTTACTTCACCGAAGCACATGTCTTCTTTTTAGTTTAAACATATTTATTGCAGTAAATTCATTACATTTACATGTAAATCCTGAGATATAGTTTTGTGCAGGGATTTCAAACAAGAGGCCCAAGTGGGTCTATGTAGCTCACCTGATTACCTAGATTATCAGTCATGCAGGAAGGAAGAAGTCATTTATTTTCGCATTACTGTGACTAAGGCAACACAAATGTTGAAAATAGATCAAATTTTATTTCAGACCAGAATAAAAAAACAACAACAGTTTTTTTTTTTTGCACATCCATTCAGTTGATTATGATATTAAGCATTTGCTTTGTCTCTGTAAGATGTGATTCAGGGCAACAAGTTAGTCATTTTCTTTAGGTGGGGCTTTCGTTGACTGATTTCAAGTCTGGGTCATGAATAACAATTGTTTCAAATATTGTCCAGATGCAAATTAAAATGGCCTAATTTCATATGTTGAGAAACATCTAAAAACTTATTTAGATGTATAAAGAAATGAAAAAAAAAATTGACCGCAGCTGGATTTGAACCGCTACTCTCCATTTTTTAATTACCAAGTGGTATATGTACCATTGTCAGACTTATGTTTTAGACATGGTGGCACTGTCTGTTGACCAATTTGGATGAAATATACAAAATTGATAGAGAACCTATAGTACTTCATGTATACCATGGTTCATTACAATCTTTCATGTGGTATACCAGAAGTTAAAAATGTGATGAAATGTTCCTATACACCCTCATTCTGAAGTCTTAAAAATTCATAGAAAATCGAAAATTGAGATGTTGACAAAACTCTTTCAAAATAACATTCCTTACCATAACTATGATCAAAATAGTCCAAAAGAAATCATCATTATCAATTAACTAGGAAATATGACGCTTTTTATATAGTTTTGGATTGCAAGGAATATGCGCTTATTGTATTCGAACGATTTCTGGTCATCTCCAAATACTAAAATCTGATATTTAAGGGGGATATTTAAAGCATGTAGATGTGTTCTTTGCTGGTCAAAACGGTTACAATGAAGTAAGTAGTGGGCTGTAGTTTCTATTCCTCCACATTCGCAGTATGGGTCAGGCTCGATATTTTTCAAGTGTAAATGTTGTTTTAAGGAGCTACAGTTTGTTCGTAGACGTAAACGAAGAATCTGACCAATACGAGTTCCACTACAATAATATTTAGGAACAGTGTTGAGTTGTGTGTGTTAATTTCCGGAAAGTTTACTTTTAAATATACTTAAGCTGGGAGATTGTCGAATTACGGGCGACTGGTTATTCTCTTTTAAGTATTGGTGACAACTATCCCATGTAATGTCTGCGTATTCGAGAGAAGGGCGTGTAAAGGATGTATATAGGGATTCTAATGTTTTTCTATCTAATTCAAATTTGAGTTTAAGCAGAATGTTTACTTTTGTTGTAACTGAACTAATTAGGTGATTTATATGGTCGTCCCATTGACAAGAACTAATCAGAATTAAGCCAAGGTGTTGATGTGTGTTACATTCAAGAATAGGAAGACTACGCAGATAAAGGGGAGGATGGTTAATGTTTGTGTTAATTTTTCTACTTATCAATAAAGTTTCTGTTTTTTAAAGGAATAAAATGAACTAACAATTTTTGGACCATTCGTTTATTTTGTTAAGATTTTCATTTAAAATATCTGCTGAAGTGATTGGATTTTCAATTGTTACATAGATAGTAGTGTCATTGGCAAAAAGTTTTATTGAGCAGCTAATTTCCATGACTGTCATTTATAAATATAAAAAACAATAGGGGTCCTAGAATAGACCCTTGTGGGACACCAGCATTAATTTTAAGAGAGGATGATTCTTTTCCATTTAAAACAACTTTTTGACATCTGTTTGATAAGTAGTCTTTGAATCAAAGTAATAAATTACCCCCAATTCCTAAATTTTGAAGTCCCCGATGCCAAACTTTATCAAAAGCTTTACTTATATCTAGGAAAACAACTCTTATTTCTTTTCCATCGTCAAGCGACTTTCTAAATAGATTACAAATGTATAAAAGCTGGTTCACGGTATAGTCACCTGGAGTAAAGCCTGAATGATCGGGGGGGGGGGGGGGGGGGGGGGCGAAAATTTTACTCATGATGCAAAGCACAGATATAGGGCGGTAGTTTTTAAATTTTGGGGGTCTTTCTTTTTAAAAACAGACTGACATTCGCAAGTTTCCATTGAGAAGGGAAGGATTTCATGATTATAGACATACTAAAGACCTTACAGATAGGAGCAGATAACTCGTTACATCCTTCTCTTAACATCCGAGCACTAACTGAATCATGTCCGTTTGCTTTCGAGATATCTAAGCATTTAATGTTATCTTTTACATCGTTTACAGCAATAATAATTGAATCAATTGGGCAGGTATAGTAAGGATTCGGAAGGGTGGGAACGGTTGTGTTAGAGTTATCAATGGTGGATTGAGAAGCAAAATATTTGTTTAAATGATTGGGTTTTAAAGTGTTGTCAGTTGTTAACGAGTTGTCATCAAGGATTAAGGATTTCAATGTTTTTGGGGCTTGTGTGTGATTTGTTAGTGATTTTACAAGCTCCACCATTTTTTACTACCAAATTTACTTTTATTCTGAAACTTGTGGATTGGAAATATTCATGCTTTGATTGGCGAAGTAGGTTGGTAATTTTGTTTCTTAATGTTTTAAAAGTTTGCCAAATGAGCGGATCGTTACTTTCTTTGGCTTCTTTTCTCATTCTATTTCTTTTTCTAATTAACTTTTTTATATTAGAATTTATCCAAGGTATGTCGTTAAGATGTATTGTCATCAATTTATTTGGAATAGATACGGATGGGGATTCGATTATTTTATCAGTAAGACTGGAGACATTTTCCTCAATGGTATTACGAGTTGTTAGAATGGAGTCCCAGTCAATTTGTGATAATTTTTGTCTATATAGGGGGTAGTTACCCGTGTCATATATCCAGATTTTTCTTTTAATATGTGAATTAATTTCGTTTTGTTCATGAATAATACCGAATATAGGACAATGGTATCTGATATTCACATTAAGGAAGGGTTTCATAACATCACAATACTCAAATTTACCAGGGTTATTTGTAATAAGATCTATGAGTGCGACAGAATGTTCAGAGTTGGATCTTTAATTATTTGGAAAAGTCCGTAGTTTAATAAAATATCTTTCATTTTGGAATTTTGTGTGCTGTACTGGTTTTCGTTAAAATCTCCAGTGATAATTATATTTTTGATTTTGGTATCAGTTGTAAAGTCAAAATATTGATCAAGTAGGTTCCATTTTTCCAAATTACTATTTGGTGGTCTATAATAAAAGAGAAAACAGAAGAAAAGATATTTTTCTTTTTTGAAGATGATTTCAAGCCAAACACATTCAAGTCCTCTAACTTTCCAGATCTGGACTGCGTTTAGAATGGATATGATCTTTACAGTATACAATAACTCCAAAATCATGGCCTTTTGCTCTGTCACATCTGTGAGGGGGGCTATAGTTATCGAGTAGAATGCTTGCGTCATCTGTATTACTATCTAGCCAGGTCTCTGTGAAACAGAGTACATCGAAATCGTTAAGAGTACCGTTAATTATATCTAGTTTGGGTTTGCTACTTTGTATGTTTAAGTGAATAAATGAGAAATTTGATTTACTCCCAGTTACAAATTCGTGAGAAGTAGAATTTGAGAGTATTGAATCGTTGTAATTGACGTTTTCACTTGAAGGTTCAGTTGCAGATGAGCCTGGGTTGGTTTCAATATCTCCATTTAAAATCAGTAATAAGACGATGACATATACAAAATACATATCAATGACAGGTGTAGGTATATACCGGAGCTACATCAATATCTTAGACCAATGATGCATTCTACATAATACAATTAGACATAAATTCATAAAAGTGTATGTATTTCCCATCAAAAACTTGTGGCATTTGCCTATGATCCTATATACTTTGTAGGGTGACTTTTCTACTTTTGATTTCATTTTACCCATATTGTGTTGCCTGAATATATGAAAGTGGCTACCATACATGAAGTAAAGGAAATGTATGGAAACAGCTAGAGTAACACCCCGATTTCCAAAATGAATCAGATTTATAAGAATGATCAACGATATCGAAACTTGGAATTCACCTTTGAGTTTCTTCACCTTGGGTAGTGGGTCCGATCCTGGCCCGATACTTGGATAATGAGACATCCATCGATCAAGTTATAGGACTATTGTTTGCATGAAATTGTCCGGCCATAACAGGTACACAACCTGTACATTTTAATTCTGATTTTAGTTGTTTTTGCATGTTGACAGGAAGAGAAAGAAAGTGTGTACAAGGAAAGAAAAGTAGAGAACTATGTGAAAGTAAAAACATATAAGGTAACAGAAGTGTAATGAAAAATCTATATACCCATATGAAGTGGCTTGTCGAACATAATATACTAGTCAGTTGGCAAATGTATAGACATAATTAACAATTTGTTAAAGTACATCAAATAAAATATGCTAGCATGTACATGATACGAGTAAGGTTGTTAGTGCGTACGCCAATGCACATGCGCATGCGCATCCTCATGCATACCAGCAGACTTACCCGTGCCGGATCGCAAAAACACAGGCCAGGAAGTACACACGGTCAGAACACCCACGCATCACACACATCAATGCACACACCGACAGCACTCGAGCGTGTTTTCAGACTAGGGTAAAGTTAATTTGCTAAGTGGAATATACATGGAAAAAGATTTTATGGTATGTTTCACTATTAGACCAAACGACGAATTCTAAACATATGACAACTACACTTACATACAAGTTTTACATAGTTTTAATGTAATTGTAATTCTTAGCAGTAAAGACAGATTTTCTGTTTTGGATTTGTTTCCGATAATATAAGTAAGAATATGTATAAGAATTTTGCTTAAATAAATGGACATCAATACACCTTTTCAAAATAACATTTAACGTTATTCCTTGTAGTAGATATTTTAAAGAATGTCATTTTCTAACAAGCCCGATTATTTATAATTTTCCTACACAATTACGCGACATTCTTCTTTTACATTATGATTAAGTAAAGTCATAATGAAATCCCTAGTGAACAATTTTGTCCTTCATCAGATGCCTTGCATGAAAACTTATATGCAAACTGCTATGAACGCTTGAAAAATTAAGACGGGATGAGTGTTAACAATATCAAACAGTACATCAGCATTGTCATTACAGGTCGATTATAGGCAATTGACATTATAGGTCGATAAGAAAACCTGCTGAGTGGCTCATTTTAATAATGAACTCGCGAAAAATATTAAATTTAAGACACCTGGAATAATAAAAATTTACTTGAATTTCGTGAAAAACTAGCCAAATTAAACAAACTTCAAGCATTTCAGGAAACTATTTACGATTCGTCGAAAGTTCTTTGGAAAATGTATCCCAGGCAGTTCACTTCTGAGGTGATCATAAATATAAAACATATATACCTTTTAATTTTTTGCACCAGGTGGGCATTATGACAACTTATGTCTCTTCAGTGATGCTCGTGGCTGAATGATAGGATTCTCTAATATCAATATTTGAAGAGCAGTGTTGAGACCAACATGACCGAAAAAGTGAACCAAAAATCAATCTAAGGATAGAACTATGCATGAGGGAGATGCTCCTTAGTATTAGAGTGATTTACAAAAATTTCATGACTGAAAAGTTTAAGTGTATATTTCATGTCAGTACAAAAGCACTGAAAAGTAGACCGTCAATACAAAAGCACTGAAAACTAGATGAGAAATATGAAGAAAACTACAGTGTGAATATGAGTAATGGCATTCTAATTGAACAAGTTACAGATTTATGTTGTCAATATAAAATATAAGTACAGTTTGGCAAAATGCAAATATACTAACAATCTTTTCAAGCCATGATTGTCACAATCTCAATATGCTTACATTTTGAAAGACTGTGTAAAAACTGACATGAATTTTTCACACTTAACATGATAATATCACAGTCAAAATGCCATTACTGTAGATAATATGTTACATATGTAATGCATAATAAGCACACGAAATGTCGCATTTTTAAAGGATAGTCGCCATGCTGTTTTTGCAGTTAATATGTTTAAACATCGCAGTTAACATATTTAACCACACTTGTCATATTTATTACGCGTTAATATTTAAAGCACAGTTGCCTAGCTTATTTCACAGTTAACATCTTATAAACTTAATCGTTAGTTAAACGTTTATATTGCAAATTCACATGATTCTATGAATGACTTGCATCAAGTCGAGATGCAGATCTTTCAAGAATTATCCATTTTATTCCGAATTACACAACATGCTTATCAAGGTGTGACCAAATGAATTTAAAAAACTTATACAGCATACATTTAACCTCAATATTTGATGCCAGACGATCAAATGCCATCACTATTGATAAGCCTTTGAAAACAGCATGCCTGAATCTCTTTATCAAATAACCCTAAGTTGCACTTTGAAATATTTTATTCAGCGTCTTATCTTATTGAACGTCATTGACAGAACTCAAATAACGAAAAGGAAATAAATAAAACTTTATTCTTTAAAAATATTGATTTCATTTTTCCTTTTATATTATATTGCGTCATAGATGTCCCAGTAGGCCAGTGCAATTCTGATACCCGAGCTTCGAAAATATTCGTCTTCAATTTTGATGAGATGCCACTTTGAAATTTCAATTGTGGCTGTGTTATCAACTGTATGGTTCTGGAATATGAATACGTAGACCCAGAGGATTTCAGTTACTAATGGTTGATATTTCAAACACAGCAGAACCTAAAAGTATTGATTTTAGTTCCTTTGTTCTAGTCGGACACATCGATAAATGTATTTCAGTGATATAAATACTTAACCTCCATAGTATAAGACATTGTTCTATTGATCATTAGTTATGACATTGCACACACACATAAATATTATCCGCTATCATGTCATTAAAGGGGTCGTTTCTCCAAGAGAAGGTCTGGATATGCATTTTCCTTCCTTGCTGTGTCTAATTCCGTACCCGAAGTAGATAGACAGTCCTACAAACAATAAAATTGACCAGTCAGTATATTGTTTATAAAGTAAGCGATAATATTACTGTCTAGTGACACTCCAACATCATTTCATGACCTTGGCGTTGGAGAAAAAATTGGCGGTGGTATCTATCCAAAGAGGAGATACTGTCTCATCCTCGACACTTTGTGTCACTGATACCCAGGAGTTCGTGAATGTCCACCATGCAGAAATAGCGCGTTCCACTGTCACCTAACACCGGTTACTTTCGAAAGTCACTTTACAAGTGTTTCTGTAAAATGCCGTCATCCATGGTGACCATAACCAAGTTTGTTTTTAACACTAATATGGAAATGTAATGTTGAAAGCAAACTACATGTGTTTGAAATATTCAATACAATTATCGTAATAAATTAAAGAAAATGTAACGGATGCAATGTCAATGTCACACAAAAACGTACTATTGTGAATATTCATGCACCTTGGAAATCAAAGGTGAGACAAGGGGAGAAGTAAGAGTCTTAGATTGGTCAGTCACAACCGCCCCAAAATACAGGCACAAGATTAGTCCAACTATGCTTAAGAAGTAATGAACTGTGATTAAAATTGGTCAATAAACATAAGCACAACAAAGACTATCGACAGCCATATAACAGCTTTAATGAATCATGATTTTTTTTATGATTTAATATATAGGAATGACTGAGAGATGTTTATAAGATTTCATAATGTCTTTTTTCATTTCTCTTTCATTACCTCATTAATATTTCATTTTTACTTGATAGAAATTTATAAACGAAAGGGAAAGGGAAAACATATGGAACAAAAGAATGATCAGTGAACTCACCGATGGCCATCCATACTGCAAATCGGATCCACGTAGCTGAGGATAACTTAAGCATGAGGTAAATGTTGATAAATATGCTGATAACGGGGAGAAATGGAAGGAATGGGACCTACAAAATAATACAATTACATATTGTACATTTATAGAAAAGCGGGATTTGAGGATTTTTGGTGTGTTTTCTTTTTTTTGTTTGTTTGTTTCTCTTTTTGGGGGGAGGGGGTTGTTTGTTGTCGTTGTTGTTGTTTTTCATAAATATGAAATGTACCTATTATCGACATTCATTGCACAACTTTAGTTGATTAGGGTTTTACGATATTATGAACGATTTTTAGCCATATTAAGACAGTGAACAGAGGGCAGTCCATCTCTAACACAAAGTGGCGCAATTCAGGTCTCTCTAGACAACCTTTTGACCACTACATCAAGAGCCCACTCCCCCGTTGTTTTCGGTTTTATTTTATTAACTAGGGCAGATAAGACAAAATAGTGAATAGACGCATCATCAACATATTGGTGCAATCGTCTCACAGCAGGATTGCCAACACATCAAGTTCAAACTGGAAGTGTTATGAGATTCCTAGAGCTATTAATACTTTTTTGTATATATCATAATGTATAATAAAGATCGGGAAATCCTTTTGATAAAACGGTCCAAAGGTCATAGAATTCAATCGTTCCGATTGGATCTGTTGATTATTATAAGTTTTGATGTTATTTATATTATAATTTATTTATTCTATTGTCGACCATAGGAGAATTGTTTAAATGTACTCTGTAGTTTTCTTAACTTTATATCAGAAATATCATTCGAATCAACCGGTTTTATGTGTTTTTTCATATAATAACAATAAATACTGCATATTTTTAGTTTGTCAACTGTGAATAGATAGTCTAGAAATTATGAAGTTCCCAGCAAAATATCAATAGGGCAGAACTGCTTAGATTGGAAAACCATGAGAACGTCGTGCTATTTAATATTAAACGGGATGTACGTGTATGAAGAGTCGAACTATTTCTGTACTGATTCAAGAAATGACAAGAAGTCCTCCGAAAGGAAGTGTAAATTAAAATAATAAACAGTACACACTCATGGTCCATAAATTTTCAGTCATTTGGAATTTATTAAGAGGAAATAAATAATAAGAAAATTTTTATGTGAAATCCATACATGGTGGTTGAGTCAGCTTTTGTGCTGGGCTGATTCAACCAGCAGATATGGATTTCACCTAAAGATTTTGTTATTTTTTTTTTCAATTGATAACGTCAAAGTGGCAGATATTTGCGGACATTGATTGTTTTGTTATTCATTTGTTGTATACTCTGGACAGTCGTAGCAGTCATGGTAGACCAGCACGGGATCGTTACTGGTTTCACTATAGCTGTCTCATCAGAAGGGCCAACAATCGAGGCCTAATTTGTGGCTTCAGATACGAAATTCAGGCAAAAAGGGCTACTTTGAGGCCCACAAATATAATAATTTATTTTATTAATGTTACTTAAAGACTTAATGATAACCATGGTAATGAATTTATTTTCTTTCAGGCCAAACGTTCTCAAAATACTCGCATTTCCTTTATATTCCATTTGAATACTACCCTCACTGTGACAACATATGAATATTTTGTCTTGGAATTCAGTAATTTCAACAGAAACAAAACAGTACGTTTAGTATTTTTTTACGAAAAACTATCGTCTTACCTTAAAACTGATGGTATCTTGATTTTGGGGTTGAAGAGAGGTAGAGTAAACAAATACAATGATGATAATAACTACGATTGTTATCGGCACAATTGCCCACCATGACCCCGCAGATAGTTGCTTCTCCAGAAAAATCAACAATAAAGAACAAATAACTGTCAAAACACCTGAAATAAGAAGAATGAGATAGTATTGATTGCATGACATAGTCGATGTTATTAGATTCTTGGAAGCGTAATTAGATTTAATTGAGATTAATTGTATTGATCTCGGCTATTTCTGTCTACTTTTGATTTATGTGTATTTTCAAATAGAAAAGAAAATTCCCCTCATGTTTTCTAATTTGTTTTTCTTCAACAATTGAAGGAAGTTAAACATCTACAGACCCAAACATCAACTACAAACAGAACACCACAAAACAAAAGATGGACAATTCAAAGTATGTTTTGGGAATAAACGTTTATACGATAACGTCTTCCGTTATTTCTTCTTAATCATCTGTTTATACGAAGAGGATGTCATTCTAAACATTTGACGATGTTGATCAGTAAACCGGACTAAAACCTAAAATAAACTAAGCCGGTGTGGATCGAGAGTTCTCGGGTTCGACTCCCGTCATGGGTACACCGGTGAAAGAAATAATAGAAAATAAAAATCTAAAACAGGACCTTTATTATCAGGTGACGACGGAATAAATTTAAGACAATTTTCATGTAATACCTGTATAGGTAGCTTATATTTCTAGTTTGTCAGACTAAAATTATATCAATCATAAAACATGATGAAGGTTTAGGAATTTTATGTTATTATAAAAATACAATCTACAACGACAACAGCAACAACCAGAATAATAATTTTATATTGTCAAAAGTTTTTATCATTTGATGTTAAGAAAGAAACACATACAAAACATTTCAAACATATTTCCCTTCACGGCAATAAAGAAACGGACTTGTGCACTTAGAGTGACAATTGACGAGTTACAAATATGTTATTGGAGTGTTTAACAAGATAACAGATTGAATTCGTATTCCTATCCCTGTGAAGCTTCATTGTAGAAGCGTTTCAGAATTACAGGGAACTCTATCAAGATCTGTAATTTGTCTCTAAATATCATTTATCGATTTGCTGTTACTCATTTACCTTTCGCGACTTATAACATTTGGTCTTGCTGTTTGATGAATTGTTCATAACAGTATTCTGTTCTTTGTTATCAGAAAATTTTGGTCTTAATGCATTACAAGAGACAGAAAATATGAGAATCTACCTTTGAAGTAATACACTTCATTCTCAATATTCAACTATAATAGTTCAAGTTTTCCATGAATGGATATATCTAAAAAAAAATCTCTTTATAATCGGATGCTCAAGTTATGTGGACTTTACTATCGAATAAAAGGAATACCACATCAATCATTTAGAACGACATATCAAGGAAAACAAAAAGAAATGAAAGAAAAAAGAGGGGTTACTGCTCAGTTATGTGGCAGAAGTCACCATGGAGCTATACAATACATAAATATAAATAATATACGAGCACATATAACACATTCAAAAATATTTGATTGTAGTGCAATTACGATACCGACTTAGGACACACCTTCCCACTCACCGTAACAGCAGAACAATCAAAGGACGTACATTTAAAAATTTATAAATAATCTAAAGATTAAGGGTAAAGAACAAGGGTCAACAGGTATCGCATATTGAGAGGTCACAAAAATACAAACACGTAAGGTATTGTAAAAATATATGCGACATCAACATGATAAACCGTGCTCTGCCAGTCTGAAAGCGAGCTAAGACCCTAGATCTGTAGGAGTCCCGACTAACAGTCAGAGGGGACGAGGTTCAGGACCATGTCTCCTCTGAAAGTGGTTTAGACAAGGCCCGTCATATAGTCCCCACCGTTCTGTTAGTCAGCGTGCAACGTTCCAGTAAAAGTCTGTATATGGCTGTAGAGGGGCCAAATACAAGACCTATAGTCTTTTTGATGATTTCAATATCATATTGTGTATTAAGAAGACGTTTGACTATTTTATTACATGATAAAATAACGTTATCGGAGCCTTTTACTTTCCTTAGTTTATATACGAGATCACCGTAAAAATTAGGATGGGAAATTCCATTGGATACATAGTGTTGAAAGAAATATTTCCAAATTTAGATAGAAGTTCTGAATAAGATCTGAAGAATTTGCCGAATGTTTTTCTTAGCTTGTGATATCCTGAACCCTGAGTTAAAAGTTTAGTAGTAATTTGTAACTTTTGTTTACGAAAGTCCAAAACATCGGTGCAGCCTCTGACAAATCGAACTAATTGAGATATATAGATACCATATGATGGGAGTCGAGGGACATCGCCATATCCAAGTAAGGAAAACTTACAATAGGAAATCCAAAATCCTCACGTTTATCATAAATATTAGTATATATTAGGTGGTTGATAATTTTGATGTTCAAATCTAAGAAAGGTGTAGATTTATCTCAAGTATTAGCTTTATTCAATTTGAGCTTTGGTGGATATATTTCTGATATAAATTGTTCGACTTCAGGGTTGTCGATAACCAAAATGTCATCCAGATATCTGCAAGTATTATTAAATTTGTCAATGAGGTCGAAACGTTTTGATTTTTGAATAGAAACCATAAAATCTCTCTCATAACAATAAAGAAATAAATCTGCTATCAGATGCGCGCAGTTAGTACCCATAGGAATCCCAACTATTTGTTGATATATCTTGCCATCAGATTGCACAAAAATATTATTCATGAGAAAATCTAGTGCTTTACATAATTACATGCAAGTCCAGTATTTATATGAGGTATATTGTTTGTTGGAAAAGAATCCGGAGTTATTGGAAGTACATATGTAAGTTTTAGATTCTCTGTGAAAAGACCATTGTATAAGAGACAGCAACTTGCTTTTAATCAAATCATGAGGCAGAGATGTATAAAGTGTAGAAAAATCAAATATAGAAATTTGAGTCGCTTTGAAATTTAGTGAAAAAAGTTTGTCTATAACTTCATGAGAAGTTTTAATTGACCAAAAGTAATTAATGTTACTATTATGAAATACGACATCACAATATTTGATAATATGATCTTTTATAGCAGTTAGAGCAGACGTAATATGTTTCGATAGTACCGTAGTAGAGCAGTGCCTAGAATTAGATATGAAACGTGATTTATATGGACTTCTAAGTAGTTTAGGAGCCAATACAAGGTTGGTAGATCAGATCTATCAGTTTTGATTTTGAAGTCGGACATGGTCATGAGGTGATCGTGC
Source organism: Pteria penguin (assembly GCA_035048485.1). Classification (NCBI taxonomy): domain Eukaryota; kingdom Metazoa; phylum Mollusca; class Bivalvia; order Pterioida; family Pteriidae; genus Pteria; species Pteria penguin. The sequence goes on from CM068582.1 coordinate 11,400,166, forward strand.
AAGGTGCTGTCTTTTGAGGTAGGGCTTTCCACATATGTATGAGTGGAGTTTAATTCGTTTTTAAGTACTTCAATATAATATAGTTTTCAAACAACTATTATGTTATTACCTGCTTTATCGGCAGGAACAAAGACATATTTGGCATGCAAGTCAGCTATCCTCTTTTTAATAGAATTTGCCGTCAATGTATTAGGCTGTTGAAATAAATGCGGATTTTCCGTAAAGTTCTTAATACGGATATCGACAATTCTTAAAATCTTGTATTTCCAATCATTAAGAGCATGAACCTTTACCTGTTCTTTTTACACCAACGTTTACAATATGTAGTTAAAGCATCTTCTATAACGTCACGGCATTTATTGAAATCTATCCTGGACGGTAACCTATATTTAGGTCCTTTCCAAAAAGGGTGCGCAATTTCTTGTCCGAAATACAGTTTAGGTCACCAGTAATAACATGACCTGCCGGTTTATCACCTTATTTAGAATTTTCACTGTCTGAAATATCAGGGTTAGATGTAACTTTATCATAATTTAAAATAAGATTTCTTATAGGCTTTTTGTACTGGTAACAAATAAGTGGAGGTTCTAAATTCTCAAAATATTGGGGGATTTTAGATGTGACTCTATGATCACGGAAAATATTAGAAATGTTAAGTAGATCGAAGCCTTTGTTAATAAAATTTTGAGAAATTGCTGCTTGGGTGGAAGAGACGGAATACGAGGAAAGAGTTTATTATATGAAAATGAAATAATCAATTTGAGTTTATATCAATCAGAATTGCGTAAACTTCGAAGATCAGCTTCGTCCAGGATATGTTTCAATTTATTTACCGGAATAGAGGATAGTGCATGCAAAAGTTCATGACGGCCATTATTTTTTTGCGATAAATAGAAGATCGTTTAATGACCTATTTATACGATTACGTTTTCTGATGTAACGATTACGGCGACGACCATGTGACCTACGTATTCTAATTCTAACTGAAAACGATTCGCAAAAAAATGCAAAGTGTTCACATTAAGGATAAAGTATTCCTATAAGCAGTGTAATATTTTATTATACCAAAACTGCCATCACAGTCCTTAATATTTTATTCTTAATGCCGAAAGGTCGATTTAGGGTATGTTTTTTCTTTACCATATACTTACATATGATGACTATGTTCCAGAAAGCTACTGTTTGCGAAATATCTGTAGGGACTTTGAGTTTGTGGTTAAACATCTCTTTAATGTAACTACGCCCAGTCTCCTCCATCACCCCTATGCTGCCACTTGACAATTTCCTGTATCAAGTATAACTGTCATTAAATCATGAAGAAATACCAGATCAGGTAGCGCAATCAGCTTAATTGACCATGAATTAAAGGTTGTCAGGTTGTTTGGCGTCAAAGGCAAGAGAATTTTTCCATAAACAGCCATTTGTGACTGTAAATCTCTTTATAGGGCTGTTTTGAAGAAATTCCAATCAAATCACAGAGAGGGAGAGAGTTGCTTGGGAGAAAAATTGTAATGGTCATGTTTCAGTATAAGAGTTCAATTACCCATAATCTTGGGAAGCACCTAACAAACTGTAACGACCATGTTTTAAGTATAAGAGTTGAATTACCCATAATTTTTGGAAGCACCTGACAACGTCTCTGCTCTGTCCTCAAACGAGTTTACTCTATATCTGAAAAGACACATCAATTCAGTACTAAGTTCCTAAATGGAAGAAGTAAATTAATCAATATGTGTCGTTTCCGCGGAGGTTTCCTGTAAGTTTCAACCCACGACCATACTATCGTCCGCTTAATATAATCTAGAAAACCCATCTCAATGCGAAATGTATAATTCTACTAACATAAAATATAACAAAATCATAATCTCTTATGAGAATCATATACTACTTTATAATCTTTATCATAATTTTGGTTTCCTGTATATGGAATCATATGCTACTTTATAATAATTTTGGTTTCCTTTACATGGGAACATATACTTCTTTATAATTTTTATCATAATTTTGGTTTCCTATATATGGAATCATATACTACTTTATGCTCTTTATAATAATTTTGGTTTCCTATATATGGGAACATATACTTCTTTATAATTTTTATCATAATTTTGGTTTCCTGTATATGGAAACATATACTACTTTATGATCTTTATAATAATATTAGTCGTCTTTATACAGACTTTGATTATCTTTATAAATATATTGTTCATCTTGATACCTGAGGAGTAGGACGCTAACCGCGACGAGTGTGTAGGCTAGGAGAGTCCCTATAGACATCATATCCACCAGTTCCTGTAGGTCAAACATCATAGCCATAACACCTGTCAAAAACATATGTATAACAATGACATTGAACAAAATATGATGTTGTTGTCCATAATGCATAATATTTACAATTTTCGTTTGCTTGTATCAATATATTTACAAAGTTAATTGAGAAAAACAGCGTCAAAGTACCTTTCAACCGTGTGTTTTCGAACCTTGTTTTCTAATTATTATAAATTGTTGTGCCAATCACTGATTTCGATGTATAATATGATGAGGCACAAGGAGTCATTTGATTGGATATTGTTATTCATTTTACAATCAATTTATTAATCAATTATTACCCCCGAAATCCAAATGTTTTCACAACAAATTAAACGATGATAATGATAATGATGATGATTTTATGATGATGATGATGATAATGATGATGATCTTGATGATGGTAATAATTGACGTCATTGTAGTCGTCATTGTTGTTAAAGATTGATAAAAAGGATAAATGAAGTACTTAGTTGCAATTTCTGAGTACACTACAGAGAACGACTATTGTCCAGATGTCATATCATGGCCGCGATGTTTTTAAGTCATAGTTACTAATCACCGCGATCTTCGCTCTTTAAATGACCTATAGTTAACGACGAATCACCGCAACGATCGCGGTGAATCACCGCAGCATCGCGGGCATTCCGCGGTGACCCTACTGCATGTATCTACGAATATGTAAACGCATACGTAAATCATGGGGAAATATTTTTTAACTATTCATTGCATACGGTATGTTTAGCATTCACTTAAGCAAATAATGTAAGTTTTAATAAAATTCAGAACAGGACCTACTATTGATGATTTCAAGACTGTGTATGTAACTCAAGATTTCCGAATTCAAATGCCCTACACTAGTTATTGCCTCTGGTGATATTTCTTTTCAGCTTTATATTCCATATTGCGTAAAAATAAATGGGATCAAAAGACAATTACCTGCATTATAAAATAACAAAAAAGGCGAACAAAAAAAAAATTTTTTTTTTGTTTGTTTGTAGAAAGACAAGAGTTCGAGTTTGACGACAATTTGATTAAAAGCGTTTCTATTTATTCTGTATTTGCTGCATATACGTTGTAAATACGCAATAAATAGCAGTGCTTTTAATCAGATTGCTTCTTGCAATTGTAAAATTGTGAGAGAAATTGTATTCTGTAATGATATTTTAAACAAATCTAAATCTAAAGGTTTATGCCGCGGAAATGTTCCCTGAGTCGGACTTGAAACATATCGTGGCATTTATAGCGTACAAGGAAATGGCTGACGGCTCTTGATGATCAACGACAAGACGATTTAATCTTCAGCTAATAATAAACCTCCAAAACCCTTGCAATATTTATAGGTCTGCAAATAAGCCTAAAGCAAAACCGTTCGTGTTACACCTCGATATTTAGACAATATATTAAAATGCTTAAATGAAAGGTCAGTAGCTATACGATGTATAGCCGCAATCAACCGCAATATTGCGGTGAATCCCCGAGATCGACTATCGCGGTGGGGAAGTGGTGTGCAATAATTTGCGGCGATGTGAACGCAATTGTCGGCGTCAAAATAGTCAGCCACGATACGCAGAGAATAGAACAATCCGCGATCTCTGTAGTGTAAGTAATCAATAGAAAGTATCCTTATACTCAAACCGAATTTGGCCTGTTCTCGAACGAGTCTACGTTTTCAAAGTGAAAATTATTAATGGGATGATGAAATCCGAATAAAACACGTGATTTTCATTCGAAGTAAGTATTTAAGTAAGGATTTAAGTAGAAGGATAATGTACATATTTCCCTGATATGACTACGTATTTGTTTAATATTACCTGCGAAAATCCCTGATAGAAATGTTCCTAATAGAGGCGTTTTGAATCTGTCATTGATTGTACCGAGTTGTTTGAATAAGAGGCCATCGCTCGCCATAGCATATATCACACGTGGTAAAGGAAACATAGCACCTAACAAACTGCAATATTATAATGAAATACCAAGTTGGTACTGATAATTGAAGTAATTCGCAATTAGTTAGTGGTATGTTATATCATTGATACTCTTGGGAAATTTGTGTAATATATAATGACTAAATAAAATTTATCGAAATTCCTATAATAGACAAGAGAAACCGAAACAAATTCAACATAAGCGTACCGGTACAAATACATACCTATGGGCTTTACTTGTGTACTCAGTATAACAAAATGATGAATAGTTTGAATAAACGAATTTATTTTTAAAGTAAAGCAGTCAAACATACGTGTTTATATACACATAATAACAGGACAACAGAATAAGATTTTCAAGGAAAACACGGTAACAAACCCCAAAGTTTACAACTTCATGGAGTATAAAATAACTTCGTATCTATAAATTCCTTATAGCTTATAGTCTATTTTTTGAATCCTTGTTTGAGAAATTGAAAAGTAAATCTCAAGATCTGACTACAAGATCATACTATGATCACGTAATTTTTAATGAGATCTATGTATATCAGTACCTGGTAGACAACCCACATATCGCCCCGACTGCTATGATGTAACGGGCTACTCCCCAGTTCACACTTTTAAATGCTTCCGGTAGAGGTGCATCATGGTCTAGCTGGTAATACGGTATCATGAGAGTGATGGTAGCGGATATTCCGAAATAAGCCAGAAAGCAGCACAGCAGAGAGAGCACTATACTGATGGGAATTGCTTTCTGTGGGTTCTTCACTTCTTCGCCTGTTAGAGTACATGGATATTCCTGTAAATTTGCTGGTATGACTCACCGCAAAAATAACATTTTAGCTTTACATTATTTGACTTCAAAGTTATAGCATGTTTATAGCTTCTGAGGAAATATGTCTAGCGAATATATCAATAGGTAAATATTCTCTAAAATAAAGCCATGCGAAATATATACTTTCTAGTAGTTTCAGCTATTACTAGCGCTTGGCCCTTACATGTATTTTTTCAACAAAACCATTATGATTTCGTGTGTTTAAGAGTTATTCTATTACGAAAAAAAATATAATACCTGTTGTTGCTATGCAATCGAATCCAACGAACGCATAGAAGCAAGTAGCGGCCCCTGACATCATACCAGAGAATCCGAAAGGGAGAAATCCTCCATTACCAATACTAGTTGTGTTTGTTACCTATATATAAGATTTATTTGGATAAGTGATGTAAGTAGAAGTGATAAACATCGTATAGATATATACGGACAGACTGCCTTCGTTATTTTTTTTTTCTTTTTTTTCTTTTTATGATTTGTAAAACAGAGGCTAAAACAAGTAGATCTGTATAAATCTATTACACCAGAACTATTTTTTCTACTTATTCAATATTTTGGTAAAATGATTCATGAAACATAAATGTTATATTGTGGCCTATTCAAAATCTATCAAGATTAAATCGTGCTTAATGTAAAATACGAAAGTAACTGATGTCACATGACTGTGGCAATAACAATAATATACCACAGTGGACATTCACAGACCCCTGTGGGTGAGACCAGGTGCCCGAGAGGAGTGAGCGTCACATCCACCGTGAATGTCCTTACACACATACGAAATATTAAAACCCATTGTCATTTCTGTTGACCGGCATAAATCGGTACCACAATTGCATTACAATCCGTTGTATTTGTGATGATTTTCTATTTGGTCATTACCGATTCTCTGCATGTCCTTTGCGGTATTTTCGTACAATTGAGTCGTATGTCTTTTTTACCCTATCTTTCATTTTAAATTGTTTGAATAGTATATAATAATTTTCAACACTTTCTACAAATAATATGCATCGGGCCCAATTTATTTTTAGATATTAAGCATTAAGGCTATTAGAGGCTAAATTTTGTCAAATTTTGGATAGATGTTGGGTATGTATTTTTTTTTCTTTGTTTCAGAGGATTTTTTCATGTGACTAACACAGATCTCTTTCTTCTCACTGTGTAGTGTACAGTATCTCATATCTGATTTTTTACTATGACTTTGAACAAAAAAGTATCTCCTTAAATATGTATTAAATTTAACGATAACAAAGTCGTGAGGAACATCAAGAGTTGTAAACAATATTAAAGATACCATACCAAGCATTCTATTATATTACCTTGACTTCATCCGCTGTTATCTTCCAGTTATCGATATCTGCCTTAAATAATCCACAAATTACGACATACACCACAACCAGCATATTGACGCAAGTAAATATGTTGTTGAATAGAGAAGATTCCCTAACTCCGACTGCTAACACACCTGTAATTAAAAATTAATACATTTCACATTCAAAATTGCCCTTGGTGACATCTGATTGATTTATGTTTTTATTTCTTCTTCTTCTACTTCTCAAAATAATGACTTTACAGTTTCACTGAAAACAGAGATGGGGAACTTTAAAATTTTAATTGGTGCAAACACATGGCAATATGAATGTATATTATTTTCATTTATTATTTTTTCATATTATTTTATATATTGATTAATTACTGTCCTCATGTTCTTTGTTTTTATAGTTTTGATATTTTTCTCTCTCCTTTTCTTCATGTTTATTTTACTTATCATTTTTTCATATTTCATATTTTACATATTTACTTTCTACTGTCCTCATGTTCTTTGTTTTATTCTTGTGATATTTTTCTACTTGCTTTACCTCGGATAGTCACTTACATACAATGAGATATTTTACATACAATGAGATATTTTACAATCCTCTTGCGTAAGGTATAAAGAATAGCATCAGTACGGAGTTTATATATTTTTCAATTGAAAATAATGTATTTGAAGAATCATACATATATTGTACATAGTACATAATTTTCTTAATAAAATTTTTTCGTTGATTTTATCCTCATATCACTGTTTTCAATTTCTACAAAACTCAAGTTACACAGACACACATTGCCGTTAAATTCTTTAATATTATATGACAGAGCCATATTAAGAAAGGGGGGCTTATATGAAAATAATGTCATGTAAAAATTCATCCTCTGTTTTTTCGCCGAGAACAGGATAATACAGGTTTCCCCATACATTGATTCCCTTCTCACGGTCATGCCTCTATCTTTTCTGTTTGAGTCAACATTTATTTCTAGTGAAACGTGTTGAAATATCAGTGCCCTTTGTGGCGCCACATATGTGGCGTGTCAAACAGAAGACACTTTCTCCTTCCTGATAAAAGTTAGTATTTATGAATTTAGGAGTACATGTCTGTTCAAGTTGAGGGGGTTTTGTAAGAGTCACCGTCACCAAATACTTTTCATATTCTATAAATTTCATTTTACTTGAAAAACATTGTTTTACTCTCCGGTTAAGTATCTGACCGAAATAACCACGATTTAAATAAGATAATGTGCAATGACGTTCTTTTACCCATCTGAAAAATTGCTTATATGACTTTGCCATCAAACATACGCAGCATTTTATGTAACATGCAAGCAGAAGTGTACTACTTCAGCAGATATTATCACAAAAATCATGAAACCAAATAGAAAACAACGAAAAATGTCTACTTAAAGTGCATATGTGAACCCTATAGATGGAATGAGATCAGGTGTCCGGGGAGAGTGAGAAGATTCTTTGTGAAAATGCCCACTGGACACTTGATCTTATCCTATTTGCTATTCGCAATTATTCTAATTGAAACCCGCACCACCGAATTTGTATTGTTTTACCTGGACCTTGTAGGTCATCCAGTATTACTCGAACTTATATGTAACTTACATGTAAGAAGCAGAGTTATGCCCAGAGCAAAGAAATCAGGATATGGTGATAGTCCGGAGACATCCATTGGCATGTTATCAGTGAAAAAGTGTTGGATTGCTTTGTTGATCAGAGAATCAAAGTATGAGCTCCAAGCTCGAGCCACACTGGCCGTACCTAAAAAGAAAAAATAATCCTTTTATTCATTGTGTGTCACTTACATTAAGAGTAAAAGCAAATAACTCTCATGAGATCTTTTTCAATTCAAATATATAGACTACAAAGGAAACACAAAGCTTTGCTTGGGGTGTATTTAATTTCCATATCCCCTTTGCAGGTCATAAAGAGTGTACCACTCCGAATTAAATTATTACCTATGCACCAAACAAATCTTGTAAAATCCTATTATATGTATCTAGACTGATCGTAAGATTTTATAATTTTTATAGAAATGTGACAAATATTATCAAATACTGTGGGGATGATACAATATTTCATAATAAAGACAATGATAACATACTATTGGAAAGTTATAATAATTATAAAATACAATGATGAAAATTATCATGCATTGATCTGATTTATTGAATTAAACAATAAAATACTGAGAATGATTATACAATACTTCATAAATGATATGATACACTATATTCTACATACCTATAACATATTCTAGAATGAGATTCCATCCGATGATAAAGGCCATAAATTCCCCCACTGTGACGTAACTGTACACGTAAGCTGAGCCAGTCTTGGGTACCCTAGCACCAAATTCGGCATAACATAATCCTTAAAATATAGACATCCTATACAATACTCTAGTTAACCTTAGTTTTTACCTCAAGATTTTCGAAATTTAAAAAAAAAACCCGTATTTTCTACTAAGTTTTATCATTAATCATGTTAAGGTCTACTTAAATAAAACAAACTACCTGCAAAAACAGAGGCTAGAGCTGCTATAAAGAAAGACAGTACCACCGCAGGGCCGGCTGTATCTTTGGCAACCTGTCCAGCCACCACGTAAATCCCAGCTCCTAGAGTGCTGCCTACGCCTAAAGTGAGTACATAGAATTAAAAACTATGTTCAACCAAAGAAATATATTGGTACATAATACTAATATGCTGTGACGTAAAGCTCGATTGCCCAAAATATATGTATAAAAATCTTTTCTGTCAAAGAGTTGCTCTCATACCCGTTTCCTTTAAATGATATGTATATACTTGACTTACCAAGAGCTGTTAGATCTATTGTAGACAAACATCTCGCTAGTTTTGTGTCGGTGATATTTGAGTGGTCTATATATTTCTTCCTTATTAATCTACGCAAAAAGCCCTTCATTTGAGATTCATCAGCTGAAAGCATAAAAGTATACACGTGACTGTCAAAAAATGTACCACAAGAGGTTATGGAATGCGATATTACAAGTGTAGTACTATAATTTTGATGTAAGCCACAAAGTGGTGTGCAGAGAATTTTAATAGTCTCATTTTATATCATGAGATGAAAAACAAAGGTAAATGGTCTAACGAAACTGTAACACATCATTACAACGAAAACAGAAAATGCGTTCAAATCACAATTTACTCTTTTCTATGTTCAAAGCGATTTTTAGATACACTGCTCAGCCAGGGGTATGTAAGTGGTAGACTAACAATGTCACTAAGGTCGATACGAGGACTTCTTCATACAATGTGATATCATATTGTTCAGAATATGATAATTTGGACTGGGACGTATCCTGGCCATTTTAAACACATTTGACGTCATATTTAGTATTGACCTGTTTTGACAATTTCTACAGGGCTTTAGTGACGAGTGTTGTTACCAAGCAGGAGATACTTTATCTCGGGTTTTTTTTTTTCGGAAAGGGGGGGGGGGGGTGGATATACACTTATTTTCTTAAGTATATGTTTTGCTTATATTGTGTTAAATTTTCCAATATTTCTCATTTTGTATGTTTTATTTTACTTCTGAGTTGGTGTTATATATCATTTTTTCATTTGATAGCAACCAAGTGTAATTTTGCTGTATCTGCCGTATATGCCCATTATACTTTCGGAGTGTACTTAGGAATGTCTTAACTATGACCGTATATAGTCATGCAAAAACAATACAGGAAGAATTTTATTTTGTAAACAACAGCACTGTGGTTTGAATACCTAGTAGTACATGGACCTTTGTAGAGATAATTGCATGTATATATGAACGTATATACACAAATCTATAACTCTGTCAAACTAACCAAGCCGATCACTGATTAGTAAGCACATGAGGTCATTCTGAACCTTTATGGGGGAGTGTATGGATCTTCCATCGCGACTAGTAGGAGCTTGAAATATCGAATTTTAATGAGAATGCACATATTCCATGATTTTTCTCTTTTTTGTGGTAAAATTCAATTGTGGTCATTACATGAGATAATTATTTATAAGATTTATACATGTTACCACTTAATTATAGATATCTGTTTTGCGTTTTACAGTGAGTTGGCAATTTTACGAAGCCGTTTTCGTGCCATTTTAAAGAAGAAAATTTTTTTTTTATCTCGTTCGAACGAGAAACTAATATCATATACCATAGTCTACACTGATAAGTGTTATTAACCGACAGAAAGAAATGGAATATCGTCCATCAATAAATCTTTTGATATTTTCTAACAATTTCTTTAATAGCGGATGTTTGATCATTTAAATAACTACATAGACAAGAGCATTTGGCCGTGTTTGGCCTGAATTTAGTTGAAATACATTATACGTATTATTTCAGTCTATCAAATGGTAGATCTAAAGTATATTTGTAACATTTGATTTGGAGCCTCATCTCCTCCTTTTTTATATTTATGTTTTAAGCCACTAGAATCAAACTAACTTGGCTCAGTGACCTCACCAGTTAACATTAATCATTAATGAAATAATAATGCATAATTATAAGTGTTTTATTGTATATCAGTAAGTACTATTCAGTTTATAAGTTTATATTTCAATTCTGAAATGTATAAATCATAATTTACAACTATTATAATACTTTTAATTACAAGAGGAGGGCAGAATGTCTCTGATGGCGTAATAGCCCCCCCCCCCCCCCCCACCTTTTCTTTTTTTTCCCACGCATTTATCTTCTTCGCAATATAATTAATTATACTTTAACTAAAGTATTTCCTTCCTATTGAAAAGCTGTGTGTTTTAGAATAACCATGCATATGTACGTTGTGTTGTAAGTGTGTAGTTGAAATATATGCAATTATGCATAAATAAATGTATCATTGTATGTATCAAATAAAATAATTCCTAATCATACTTTTCTAAATACCAAAACACCTTAATTTATATATAAAATTATCTCGTTCGAACGAGATAATTTTTCTCGTTTGAACGAGAAAAAAATCTCGCTCGAACGAGAAAGTTTCTCTTTCGAACGAGATTTTTTCTCGTTCAAACGAGAAAGTTTATCGTTCGAACGAGATAAAAAAAAGTTTTCTTCTTTAAAATGGCACGAAAACGGCTTCGTACAATTCTTTACAATACAAACTGCACAGGTGACAAAAGTATGAGATGAGTAAATACCTCACTTTGCACTATGAAATGTTGCATTAGTAATTTATACAAATGCCAATTCTCCCATTTGATACTGGTTGTGATTCGGTGGCAAACCAATTTAAATACCTTAAACCCTCGCAATCTGTCGTTAACTTATGATAAAGATATCTCAGATCGTTGCATAGTTATACCGATATTTTTATCAAAATGTGTCTCATTTTAATTAGTATATCATTTTGCCACGTTAAACACAACACTGATTGCATATTTCATTTACTTTATAAATTCACATGGCTCGGCTCGTGATCGAGAGGCCCCGGGTTCGACTCCCGCCCTGGGCGCAGCGGTATTCTGTCTTTCGGACGAGGCATTCAAAACTGATGTCCCGTGTCACAAGGGGGATCCCTCACTGCTTCGGGTGGCTCCGTTGCAAGGGTCTCAATTTGTATGCAGTGCATCAGGCAGATGTCATCACCACATACGTGAAACAATATTCAATCAATCAATCATATAAATTCACTTGCACATTGATTTCTTTTTCCCATCACTTCCTATATAAACTTAGTTATTTGCTATTTTCCAAATACTCATCCTTCCTTAGTTTATGCGATAATACATATAAATGCGCAGTTTGTACACACACATACACACACATATACATATATTTATATATATAATACTGATCATAAACCTGCATGTGTGCACTTCTCTCAAGAGGGGGTCTAGTTGTTAAGTATATATCAATTCATTAATTTTATGTAATTTTATTTATCTATTTATTTTTTTTTTACAAATTTCTTCAACATTTCAAATTCCGTCTACATTCCAAACATAGCGTCAAACAGCAGTTTGTACTCATCTGTTTCGTATTTATTTTGGTTCTGTTAGTGTCAAATATTAAATGAGTCCTTTTATCTGGACAAAGTATAATTTGAAGTACATTCAGATAAAATATCACGATACAAACTTGTTCAGTTACGTGGCACTGTATGCACGAAATTGTAACCTTGTCATTTTACTTCTGTACATACATTGAAGATATACCGACATTGCGATCAGTCTTTTGATGGACAGGAGTTAAGATAAAGACAATTTACAAATAGTAGGTCATTAGTAGGATAATCATTACACCGTGTTTGTTTGCGTGTGATTACGTACAGGTACACGACGAATCTGATAATAAATAGATATATAGGCCTTAAGAATCACTGCAGAGGCATAAGTTGTCGAAATGCGCATATAGTGCACAAATTTTTAAGCACGTATATATTTTCTAATATCTATTATTATCTTTATTCATTTATTCTTGAAACTCAGTGTGTCGTTATGAGGAAGTTGCTCAACAACCTTATCGTGGTAATTTAAAAATAACTTCAAAGCAGATGTTAGTATTTAAGGATTGTTTTAATATTTCTGTGCTTCGTCGGTGTGTATAGGCCGTAGAGCATTGGGGAAATATGCAAAGCACGAGGTTAATACAATTAACTATTGGATGACGACACTCATGAAAAAGAGCACATATAACTATAACATTGTTGGAATAATCCAATATATGAGGGGTTACATACTCTGTGTTATATCCATAGCGTGTAGACAAATAATACAAGCAACGCAAAATTTCCTTAATATCCTTGCATCTTTTTGTCTCGACATGTGGGTAACAAAAACAAATTGAATTGAAAGTGTTTGACGGGTTTTTGCTGGCAGTCATAGTATCGGATTCGAATCGCTTTGGATTCAACATCATTTGTATCTCAAGCTATAAGATAAAGATGGAGTACCCGACAAGAATACATCTAACGTACTTTAAAGATCTTTAGTTGTCAACATAAAGGACTTTCAGCTACAGGAATGTATGTGATATATTTATTACAGTGGTGTAAATATTAAACAATATTTTAAAGATGTTAAATGCCAATGTCATTTGTTCTGACACTGTGGTTTAGCATTAAGTTACTATGTAAAGATGATGGATAAATCCAAACCACAAGTCCAAAAATCATGAAACCATAGGACATACAAAATCAGTGAAAATGAAAAACATATGGAAAATAACAAAATATGTCTACTTGAAGAGCATATGTGAACCCCTGTGATGGAGTGAGATCAGGTGCCCGGGGAGAGTGAGCATCTCCTGTTTGCTAGCAACACCCGTCACATATACCCCGTAGTACCACTATACCACTATGTTCGGGAGGAAGGAACTTTTCCTGCTAGCATTCTACAATCATCGTAAATGTTCCGTAATCACCTGTCGTGTTTGGTGGTAAAATCATATAAACAAATCGTTAAGTCGGTAAAAGAACGTCACTGTACACGATCGTGCTTCAGTATGTCTATTACACAGAAGTATGCCAACACTCTAAACACGTGATGAATGTGAACCCATACTTCATATAAATTGTCACAGTCACACATCATTGTAAAAGGGGCATGATGAAACCTGAGGTCAGGAATACAGGAATAGTCAAGTGAAAAGAGATTAAAGTCTTCAGAAATTAACGAAACATGAATGCCGTCTAATATATTAATAAATCATAATGTAAATAGGAAAATAGGAGTATCAACAAAACCTACTTACACTTCACCTCATTAAATAAGACTGTATACCGGTATCACAATCCTCATTAGACCCGTGATACAGCGATAACATTATCAAGTCCATATGCACTAAGATACAATACCAGATATTCATTGCATCTCTGTTAATGGCATATGCTTGATTAATTACAAAGGATTGCTGAATTTAGAAGCAGGTTTAACTTTGTTTTCATGCCCTACCTCTTTTATAGAAGAAATGCGTGTTCAAATGGCACACCAATGTGGAGCATTTCTATTTTCTTAAGCTAAAATAAAATACTAGTATGAAATTGCGCAATTTCTCAAGTGGCACTCAAAACAACGTTTCACGGTGGACATTTATGAAACAAGAAACCGGAGGTGAGAGCATGTGTTTTTTTTTTTTTTTTTTTTGTCACTTTTATATCGTTAAAATTCAGCGCTTACTCGACCAAAGTATAATTCCACTGAAATAGGTATACAATTGAAGTTCTACAGTCCATAAACTGCTTAACCCAACTAACTAACGGTGTGTCTATTGACCGTCAAAAGTCAGTGTCGTGATTGCAGTGTATTCCAATATTTTTGTGAATCTTCCAGTAATGGGAACGTAGGGCCCATGAACCGATATGGCCCGTAAACCAGTTATCCATACCAATTCAAGATAACTCAACTGACCGTCCAAAAAATCGACATTGTAATTGCAATGTAATCGAATATTTTGAGACGACGTATTGTCTGACTAGGGTAGATTAAATCATATTATAGAGTCAAATCTCTCACTACCCTATTTGATAACTCATGAAAACATTTCACATTTGTAAGTTAATAAATTTTATTTTGAATTTTTCATATTTAAATTTTTTTCATATTTTACTCTTCTGATATTTTTTTTACCATATTTTACTCTTGGTAGTCCCAAATGAATACCATCACTAATCAGTGCCCTAATGCTGACAGAATATTAATTTCAGGATTTACACTGATTGTTTTCTGTACATTATCCACACACAAGTAGTTTCATCGTGTATGGATCCATTTTACTGGCTCTTGATAATTCATTCTTTAATTCATTTGCACTATATGGAAAAAGCACATCTGCTTATTACAGTAATTCTACACTGTAACTAACATGTATATGTTTTAAGAATATCTTTTAATACAAAGCTACATTTGCCCAATACTTCTGTTTCTGAGTTTTCTATGCTTCTAAGTGAAATAAAAAAGAGTGCGATATCTTGATATCATTTGTATGTTGATTACCGACTACTTTGATAAGAAAAAAACTTTTTTAAAAATTGTAATAACATATAGCTGTAGTCCATTTCAATTTAGTGAGTCCCTGCAATAGGTCATTAATATAGTCCGCGAAAGTGAAACTGGAGTGGAATATAAGTTATGCAACTCAGTTTTTTCCTTATTTGTATGGCCAGTTGATCATGGTGAGATTAAGTCAGTCAACTGACAGTCACTTTTAAACTTTACCGTGATGTGCAATAAGTGGACGAGTTCTTGTCAAGGGTAGACAAATCACTTTAATGAAATGCCCTATAACTCGGTGTGATAATAATTTATTTATGTTCTATTAAACTTATATCATCTATTAGTTTCTATTAAACCTACTACTTTGATTTCATGATTATATCAGCACGTAGCATGATCAATTATGTATTCTAGATTCTTACGACATCAGTGATGTCATGTGTGAAGACGATATTGATGACAGATAAATCGACTTTTAATTATTAATTATTAAAGTCACTACGTTTAAATTGGACACTCAAGAGGTTACAGATTCAGATTTTATGGCTTCCAAATCAAAGTTTATTGTAAAGGATGTTTATAGCAATCCTATATCTCAGTGTTTCGTATCATCTGTACGAATTTGTATGTCAACACCTCATAAATATGTAAAAGGAATGCCAAATTTTTAACATGAATTTGGGTTAAATTCTAAATTTCATCGTTAATTAAAGCATTAAACCAAACGCATTTTGAAGTAAATTCGCTGTTATTTAGGTTTTTAAATCTCGCTGATATGTGTTTCAACTTAAAATTGAAAAGTTGGTTTCCTATGGTTTGGTTTAGGCAATTTATGTAAAAATTTCATAGTGTTTTTTAAATTATTGAATGAACGTCCCAAATCATTATGGATAGGAACTCTAAAGTATTCCGGCAAAAATATTATTTTGATGAACACTAGATAGTTGGCGTGTGCGACATTATTCTTTAGACATTGTAAGTATATGTATTTCAAGAATAACGATACATGTTCCATACAAGGCATCTCATTTCATAAAGGGGTGGGGATTGACTAGAAACTATTTTTGGTTTTCATTCATTTCTTTACTAAAATCCTGCAAATTTCACAATTTTGACTTATCGGTATTACTATGTCAATTGTATAATCAGATGCACTTTCAAATAATCAGGTGAGGTGAAAGAAGGTGCAGGCGTTTAGGGCGTCCTCTGTTGGAATATCTACGCCATAAAACTTCAAAGCCTACAAACGACCCAAAACTAATTCAACACTGCAGGTATCAGATGGAAGTTGAACAACACTATAATATATAAATATTTAACGTAGCGGCCACACAGCATCAAATAAGGAATATAATGATACTGAGGTCGACTCCTCTGCGGCAATAACAGATTTTGGAATTAAACATTGAATACACTGATACCAAAGTTTGCAAGAAAATAAAAAAATTTACTTGAACAGGGTTCTTACGCAATTTACAATAGATTCTGATTCATTAATTATTCTCTTAAATGTACAAACTAACAAAAATTACTTTTTACAATCCCATTTGCTATCAGATTTTTATTCACCCATTATGAAGTTTTACTTCACTTTCGTTAGTGCAAGTTTTGCAAAACAAATTTAAAAATGAATATGAAAATAAAGAATAATTTAAAAAAAGTTAGTTTATATATTGTAATCTTGTAGAAGGTAGTTATGCTGCATATAATCGACTTGACAGAATATATAAAAAGAATTCGTGGTTATGATTTTCACTGAAAGGAATAGTTTCAACGTTTTGATCAACAACCATTTACGGTTTATGTGATTAAACGTTACCAAATACCCAAGATTTTCAGAGCATTTAAATTTGCTATATACATACCATACCCTTGGTCACTATTCACAGAAGCCATTTTTCCTATGTGAGTATAAAATAATGCAATCTATAACTTGAAGTACCTTTATGTATTTACACACTCACATGACGTAGTACGTAATCTTACACGCAAAACCAATTTCGATTGGTCCATAAAATAAAAATGCGTTATCTTTATGGAGGAGTACTCACGGCGTTTAGTCGTGTTAATGATGAAATTATATTTATCGGGTGTAATATATCAATCCTCTCAAAATAAAAATAACAATTTTTTATGAAATGCAAAATATAATTCTAGCAAAAACTTTTTAATTAAAAACTTAAGTTATTTTTTCTTGTATAAATGCAATACCATTTAGTGATTGTCTATTGAATTTATGAAAATTGACATTCCTTTCAACGAACCTCAGCATTTCGAGTGGACCCTAAGGTGTTAGTGTTAGTAACAGAGGCACAATTATAGATATTTTCAACCTTTCAACGTAATATGCTAAGGCGGCAATGTCCGAGAAAAGAAAACTATTTTTCGCGTTTTTCTCAACACCATTATAAACATACATGATTTGAAAGTGATATACAAAAGGAAATCACTTACAGCTATGCATCTTGGGAGATTGCTTTATGCATTTTATTTGCGGAGAGGCAAATCGGTCGATAACAAAAGTCTTCTCCACACTGAACTTTTGAATCATTGATATACAAATGATCTGTTCATGTTAATGAAATAGTACAATTTACAGATGTCACCTAGGTGTAATGCTTAGCGTTTGTTCCCTGGACGAAGGAAAAGTGGACGGAGACAAAATTAATTTTCGTGCAGGATTCTCTGTGTAATTGTTTCTAGAAGCATGTAACCAAAAGAGGATACATGAAAAGATACATCTTGGGATGGGCACCTGGGATTCAAATTAATGGTCATTTCGAAGAAGGAAGGGCAATCGGGTGGGTCAGTCCGAATTACCCCTTCTTAACCATTATAGATACAACTGGTGAACCAGCCCTAGGGGCTTGAGTATAATGCACCCGTTAGTGATGCCCTATTTAGATTCTTGTGTGGATACTTATTGTACTATAAATTGCAGCATGTCTGTCGTGTCCAGAACAGGTCAGTCAGGATGAATTCATGTGACCATGTAATATCAGACATTACTTGTCTGGGTCATAACCGTGGTCACTAACAATGACTGTTACCTACCTCAGACACAGACGTCTGAGCAGAGATGCGGCATTTGCCGTATCTTACAGTCAAGACAAAAATTAGATAAATTTTACAATTGGACTAGATTAAAACTATATCATGATGCAATATATCTGAAAATCATGATATAGTCTATACTCCATATGATGAAATCGCTGAAGGAGATACGTGGTTGAACCGAAACAATGAAAAGATTATTGGTTGGTTGGATGGTTGATTATTGTTTTACGTCACTCCACGATTATTTCACGTATATGGTGACGGCATCTGCCTGATGCATTGCATACAAATTTAGACCTTTGCAACGGACCCACCCGAAGCAGTGAGGGATCTTTTACGTGCCACGCCTACCGTGACACGGGACCTCGGTTTTTACTGTCTCATCCGAAAGACAGAACACCCATGTGCCCCGGGCGGGATTCGAACCCGATGAAAAGATTATACTTTAATGTTTAATCCAATAATGGGTTACAAGTAATTTGACTCAAGTCACGTTAAACGTGAAGATTAACAGTGATACATCAAGTCCCAGTGGGCTATAGCGCTTAGCACTGTGGCCTACCACATGTCCTGTGTCTGCAAGGTAGTTTTTCCCTAGAATATTCAGGTTTCCGTTATCACCAACCATTTACAGAAATGGTGAAATTAACACCAAACAGGAAATTTACATTCAGATTATTGCGATGTTATTCAAAGGGTGCTTTAGGAAATTATTTCTTTCACTGAATCAGAAACAAAGGAAGATTAAAACCTATTAAGAAGTGTCCTGTATAAAAAATATCACCGACATTAGCGTTTGATCAGTTAAAACATGAAATGGGGGCTTCTTATGTTGAGTTATATTTATCACTCTCAAATACTTCGTGTTTATAAAATATGGTCTAGCGGTATACAAGAATGAATACGAAAGAAGTCTGAGTTTTACAGAACTCGATTGCCAAATGAGCGAAAAGGTCTCTCTCTCTCTTTCTCTCTCTCTCTTCTTCTTCTTTGTTACTCCTCCTAAACCATTGGCTGATAAATATTGGTACAAAGAAAGGACAATACATGTAGATTTGCTTCTTGAAAGGGGAATACCATCCAAAAAGAATTACAGGAGTTATGTCCCTTGGTATTAGATTTTCTTTGCAACATAGTACAAAAAAAGATCACATTATGAAGATGTGCATAATGAACAGGAAATTCACTGTATTTATGAAACAGGGTCAACATGGGAAATGATGGATGCATGAAAAAGATCAATTGACCGATAAAGAATTGAAGAAGAAGAGAAATGCACTGTTATAGTATTTACATATACCAAATAGTTTATCCATAATAACAAAATGTAGGTGTATCTGTTTCGCGGTGCCCTGTTTTTCAATTTTACAATGACAGATACCAATATTTTCTGTTTCATATAAATATAATATATATATAAACAGTCGCGGATCCAGGATTTCCGAAGAGGGGGTCCCACATCTGTATTATCCAAACCACAACCATTTTTGGTGTCAAATCTGGATTTTATTTTCAATAATAAATATGTGGTGAAACCCCCCCCCCCCTTCTAAATCCACCACTGATAAAGGTGTCACTGGTACATGTTTGTTCTTGGTATAGTGTGATGACCTAGAAAACAGAATTGAGAGGTTTATCATGCCGCACTTAATCAAAGGTGATCACGTGCTATAGGTTTACACACTAGGACACCATCCTTTACCTTCGGCATCCGGTTGATCATGGTGATACGTTTCTACACTGTATGATGAAACATGTGTCTATACTGGGAAATATAAATAACGACCAGGATATAAGTAAAAACCACGATTTAATTTTCCAAAGTATCTTTAATTACAACAGACTGCAATTGATTTGTTATACTACTTATTCAGTGCATATTAATATTTTGTATTGAATTTAAATCTATTTATTTATTTATTTATTTATTTTCTTAATATACAGTCAAACCTGTCTATTAAGGTCAGCTAAGGGAAGAGTCAAAAGTGGCCTTTATAGAAAGGTGACCTTTATACAGAGGTCTTTTATTCAGGAAAACAGAGATTTTGGGAATTTAAAATGTGACCTTTATAAACAGGTGACCTCTTAATAGAGGTGACCGCTGAGACAGGTTTTACTCTACATGATTTTAAATATTTTCTGTGACTCTAAAAAGTCACAGACTTTTGAAGTTTATATTCATTTTCGCGGAAGTGTAGAAGAATATTTTCTCAGTCGTTTGTTCGCCTGAAACAGGTGTTAATTTGCCAAACATGCGCATTGGTAACAAAATTACTTGATCAATAACATGAGTGAATCGTTTGAGATCGTTTCAAATTATGCACGTGCAATCTTTGTAACAAGGCAGAGAGTGATACCAAAATATCGGACAGTGCGATCTCTAACTGTGACTTACTTCTCTAAACCTTTAATATTTGCTATGATTTTCGTTACACAATTTGGCATTTTCAAAGTTGCAGATTGATTCATTCATTATTGTTTTACTTCATTTCACTTATATGGTGACGATATCTGCCTGATGCATGGCATAGAAATTCATGTCTTTGCAAAAGACCCACCCGAAGCAGTGAGGGATCTTTTACGTGCCACGCCTACTGTGACACGGGTTCTCGGGTTTCAGTCACCCCAAAGACACCGTTCTGTCCATAGCGGGAGTCGTACCCGGGACCTCTCGGACACGAGTCGAGCACCTGATCCACTGAGCCACATTGGTGATGTCCAAGGCCTAAACTGTGGAAAATCGAAAATAAAAATATTTGAAGAGTAAACTCAATACCAAATTGACCATAAAGCAAGAGTCAAAGAACCAATCTAAGGACAGAACTATACATGAGGAAGATACTCCTTAGTTTTAGAATAATTTACAAACAATCACTTGATTATTTCAAATATATATTTCGAGGAAGTACAGAGATTCAAGGAATAATTAGACCAGCAAACAAATAAATAAACAAACAAAGAACAAAACAAAACCAAAACCAAAATTAAAACAAGGCTAGATGTTGCCACGTGGCTATTTACTTGTGCAAATCATGTAACATTACTTAGAATTCGGTAAAAATATATGCGAGCTTCATTATATTATAAACATATTGGAGCGCAAGACTAATTTTGATGCAAGGGGCCTGAAAGTTGCAGGGCTATCACAGACAAGGTGTTCTTATGCAAAAGTATGTTTGTGCCCCCCCCCCTTTTTTCTGTCCCTTGGATAATTCCGCCCATGTTTCAGGTAATGTTATTTCAGTTACGATTAAGTTGTTCGATCGACCACATTCAATATGTTGCTTTGTTTTTCCTGTGCACAAACTTGGTACCCATATAGTAGGCGCTGCGCTGGAATTCATTACTAGAATGTAGTTAATCGCTTCGGTCAAGTTGGTGTTCTACCCCAGGCGAGGACAAAGGGTATTAAAGACATGCCAGTAGTTGTACCTACCTATATTCGAAGTTTATCTCCAGTTTCCTTCACTCTGGAACACAAGCAGAAATATTCCAGATGGCGTATTGTGAAAAACATGTACCACCCAAAACTTCCTGCATTTTATTTTTATTTAGTCTAAAGGAACTTAAAAGTACAAACCCCCTTAAGCTCTCTATCACATGACCATGCAATGAAATTAACTAAACTTTGAGATGCATTCAATCGTATTGGAGAAGTATGAGAGGTTGTAAATGTAAAACTACTTCACAATGTAAGTACCCTGTTCTAAATTTAGTTTAGGGGGAAACCCATTCTACACTCTATAAATTGTAGTTGTCTACCTTTAACAAATTTTCTTGTCATGTGTATATTTCAAAAAAGTTTGAAAACTTACATACTCCGTTTTGAAAAATATAATAACTTAGAATTTGTTTTAAGAAATCTAGAATACATACAAATATAAAACAATTTTTGACTTAAATTTTACAAATAGTATATTCTATGTTATAAACCACGTCTGTAGATATATGATTTTTCAGAATAGTGTGGTGAACAGAGGTTTGCCATATATAATTGTTGACCACTTACAATATGATGGGAGGTCCGGAGGGGGTAGGTTACCCAATTCGATAAACTCAACATGATCCTATCTCTGGAAATATGACTTCCCTTTTGGTATAAAACCCTCATCTCTGTACACAAGTTGTTATATCATATATCCTCATAACATTAATGTCCTGTCCTCAAGTAGAATGTAGGACTTTCTTATATACTTGTTGACCTCTTACAGTATGTTGGGAGGTCCGGAGGGGGTAGGTTACCCAGACCTGTTAGAGTATGATGGGAGGTCAGGAGGGGGTAGATTACCCAGATCTCTTACAGTATGATGGGAGGTCCGGAGGGGGTAGGTTACTCGGCCTCTTACAATATGATGAGAGGTGAGGAGGGGTAGTTACCCAGACCTCTTACAGTATAATGGGAGGTCCGGAGGGAGTAGGTTACCCAGACCTCTTACAGTATGATGGGAGGTCAGGAGGGAGTAGGTTACCCAGACCTCTTACAGTATGATGGGAGGTCCGGGAGGAGCCTCGGTAAGGTTACCCAGACCTCTTACCATATATCTTCATAAGTAGAAAGCAACACAACAAACGTTGAAAACATATATTTGAAAGTTTTAAAATTATTCTTAAACCAGGGAGTATCTCCCTCGTATATATCTCTGTGCTTAAATTTTACTTGAGAAGTTCAAATGGGACAAATTAGAACCCACCTACTTACCCTCCCTCCCGGCAGCAAGTTTGAATTAAAATATTTGTTAATGGGCTAATAGAGGCTTTGGGTGAAGGTCATAACATAACACACCTTTGTCAAACCCTTAAAACAAAGGTCAAATTTCAAGGTCACAGGATATCTGTGTCAATCAATGTAGCAAGAATTCATTAATTCATTAATGGTCTGTAAATAAAACCAGAGTTTATGTCTCATTTCTATGACGCTAAATGATTGATAGACTCCCCATCACAAAGTAAATTTCTTGTAAAAACCAGTAGATTTAGACAATTGTGAAGAAATACATTGATTAAAGATGTAAGATATAAACTATATGACTTATATTTACCTCCCTCATGTCTTAATCATTAAGTCAAGTTTTCCAAACAGAAACTAAACAGCTTCAAAATGCACAAAGCTGCTTTTCTGAATTGCTGAATTTCAAAATAAACATATAAAGCTAATAAATAACAAAACATATTTTCATACATACAATGTACGTTTAAATAGACAATGTCATCATCACCAAACAGAACATTTACAACTGTGTTCACAATATAAAATCAATAAAATTACATATGTGTAAATCATATATAGTAAATATAATTAAGCCTCTGGTTTCAGTAGCACATTGAAATCTCAAGCCACTTTGTATCTGTGAGGTTCATGATCAATAAGACTTGATAATTTTTTTTATAAATCTTGGTTTTGAAATTAGCCTATGTTAAACTGGTTTGTGATCTCTGCTGGCTTCTTGCTTCCATGAGGGGGAGGACCAATCAGATTCTCGATGTCCTCGTAAGATAGGGTTTCCCTCTCTAAAAGTGCTGATGCTATCTACAAGAAAGAAAAAAAAAACATGTATCACTTGCCTGTGTCAGAATACGTAAATAACATATTGAGAAGAGGCAAATTTTCTCTAAGAAGGTCATTCTTCAAGGTCAAGGTCAAAACCTAAAAAATTCTGATAAATAATGAAAGATCTTATCACAAGGAATACACATGACATATTTCAGTCCTATCTCTTATAGTTCATAAGTTATGACCATGATTAAAGTTTCTTTAATGGTAAGTCAAACCTCACTGTCAAGGTCACAACGTCAAAACTTTTGGTACCCAATGAAAGGTTTCGGCACAAGGATTACCCAGGTTAAAGTTTTAGTCTACTGACCTGACAACAACGCTAGAGTTATGACAATAGCTCTCCAGACATTCTTTCCAATGCTGAAAATTGGACTTCTAACCCTGAGCCATGCATGCTTCAAAGCAAACCACCTTGATGCAATACATAACTTGGAGAAACATCTTAGAAATTTCCCAGTATTGATAATACAATGCATATTGATGATACCTTGTCTAGCTTATCCTTGTTTTTCTCTATGATCTCCTTGGTGGCAATATTTGCCTTCATCACAATGGCACGCACTTCCTGCAATTCAAAGAGTACAAGAGACATAATACATATGATTTCATTGAAGCTTTAATAGCACTTACATGAGGTCGAATCTTCTGAATGGAGTACCAAAAACTACCAGAGATTCTACATTTGAATTACTTGTGACTACGTGCTTTTTCAGATTATGACAACCTTTATACCAAGGTTTTGAAGTAAACAATGAAAGAGTACCGAAGGGTAAATAATGTCTTTCAATGACATCTTTAAAAAATATCTTTCATATGATGTGGTAGACTCAATACTGCTGAATACTTGTGACATATCAGACGGATATTGTATATCAAATGTGAAGACATCGCTACTTGTGCCATATCAGACGGATATTGTATATCAAATGTGAAGACATCGCTACTTGTGACATATCAGACGGATATTGTATATCAAATGTGAAGACATCGCTATTTCTGCCATATCAGACGGATATTGTATATCAAATGTGAAGACATCGCTACTTGTGCCATATCAGACGGATATTGTATATCAAATGTGAAGACATCGCTATTTGTGCCATATCAGACAGATATTGTATATCAAATGTGAAGACATCGCTACTTGTGACATATCAGACGGATATTGTATATCAAATGTGAAGACATCGCTACTTGTGACATATCAGACGGATATTGTATATCAAATGTGAAGACATCGCTACTTGTGACATATCAGACAGATATTGTATATCAAATATGAAGACATCGCTACTTGTGCCATATCAGACGGATATTGTATATCAAATGTGAAGACATCGCTACTTGTGACATATAAGACGGATATTGTATATCAAATGTGAAGACATCGCTACTTGTGGCAAAGATAAGGTGTTTACTTTAAAGGGCATATTAGATTCCTACAATAATTTGAAAGAACAAATGTGAATACAAATTATATGCCAATTGTTTCATTATAGTTTTCATAACACTTGCATTTTCAACAAATACTAAACTAAGGGGAATTTCTTTTTACGTATCACATATTACGAGTATTGCAAACTTTCTACACCTAACTGACATGAATATAAATTCTACTCACCTGATACAAAAAATTACATCAGACCATTTTGTTTTTCTTATTTTAGGTCATATGAAGATTATAAATGATGACTTCATGTATGATTATAGCAAAATTGTTGCCACAGATTATATAGAGTGTTCCCATACAACCTTGTTTTTCTAAAATTAGCTAGAGTTATCTCCCTCATTGAAGTCCAGCTCTTGGACTTTAGCCATCACTGCCCAGACAAAACTGCTTGATTTAAATTAATTTTGTAATATAATCGCACTTTACATCTAAATGTTTATTGAAAATTTTCAACTGATTATATTTACTATTTAATTGAGACCGGTCACAAAATCTCCCCACATCGTTAGCAAATTTCTCAAAAATTTAATGAAATTTACATGGTCGTAAAGGAAAAAGTCTGAGAGTTGTTATCCAACATGGCCGCTAATGTTAATACATATAGTGTGACATCACACGGTTCCCGTACTCTATTGGAATTTACTGTAAAAGTTCATTCTACTGTTTTAAGTTACTGGCAAAAAGCTACTATTGGACAATGCTGCCATTTCCTGACAAAGTCATTTTGACATTTACTGACAGTCAGACTTACTTGATCTATGATACTGGCATTTACTGACAGTCTGACTTACTTGATCTATGATACTGGCATTTACTGACAGTCTGACTTACTTGATCTATGATACTGGCATTTACTGACAGTCTGACTTACTTGATCTATGATACTGGCATTTACTGACAGTCTGACTTACTTGATCTATGATACTGGCATTTACTGACAGTCTGACTTACTTGATCTATGATACTGGCAAGATGATTACTATACGGCTTCTGTCTTTCCTCAGGAAAAGACAACTGTCCAACTGTATCGTTCATTCCATACTGATTGACACAACTGTATGCTATTTTTCGTACTGCTTTGATATCATTTTCAGAAGCTGTAAATCATTATGATAATTTTATTCAACTCCACTCACATTAAGTAAAAAGAATATGCCAACTACATGTATAGCTAAAACTTTCTGAACAATCCCACCCCTGACCAACATTTTTCTCTCCTACTGCAAACTGCATCAATTTACAATATTACTCTTGTCAGAAGAAAAACTTTGAAGTAATCATTATTGGGTAGGCTGACTTCCTTGTTTAATTGCGGTCCTTGTTGATCTGTTTGTACTTTGATGATACACTATCACACATTTATACTTATCATGATTTT
This sequence comes from Pteria penguin, assembly GCA_035048485.1. Classification (NCBI taxonomy): domain Eukaryota; kingdom Metazoa; phylum Mollusca; class Bivalvia; order Pterioida; family Pteriidae; genus Pteria; species Pteria penguin. The sequence goes on from CM068582.1 coordinate 11,426,936, forward strand.
TTATCGATTGTGACTAGGGAAATACCAGTGCTTCAAGCACCTTTTCCACAAAATTTAGGACAAAATTAAAGATGATTTTTAGCTTTTTTTTGGGATGTCTTAAGGACATTTTGAAAAAAACTAGGATTTTTTAGGACTTTTTACTCACATAAAAGCAGATACCGTATTGACTTGTGTATAGTACGCATCCGTGTATAATACGCACCCCCAACTTTTGGAAATTAATTGGAGAAAAAGTCTACATCTCGTGTATAATACGCAGGTAAAATTGCCGGATAAGCAAGTGATCAAGAACCTCAAGTTTACATAGAAAAAATCTCTATATTACAGATTTCACTTTACGGAAAACACAATTGGTTACACGTCTGAACCTTAGGATATTCAATGAATGGAATAAACCCAACTTCCGTAATAAAATTAATTTGTGATCCAATAACTGTGTTGATAGAAAGAAAACTAAAGAATGGTTAATAAAATTGTAATTAGTATCAGGGACGTGTATATATATGTGGTATGTACGTCCCTGTTAGTACTCTTGATAAGATATCGATAATGAAGCACAGCCGTCATTTTCTATATATTTTACACATGTTGTCTTGAAGTGTCAATCTTTGTACAAAATAAATTGATTAACACAGCAGTAAAGGTAGAAGAAATGCGAACAACCAATTATCCCAGCGGGGTGTACGGTGATGGCTGATTGTTTGACCACGAAGCCATTTCACCTTGATCGACGATGATGAGATAATTGGATTGAATCGGCACTTGTTATATTAAAATATGCTATTCTCATTTGAAAAAACATCTTCATTTCAGCGCATATTGTAAAGTGTTCAACACAAGGAGGTAAAACTGAAATGATAATCTCTTTATCAAGTGTCTAAAATCCATTTCAGTGGTCAAGTGGGGGTTCCCAAACTGTAATGGTCATGTTTTGATCGTTGTCAGCGGATATTTACGGCAATATCGCTACGGAAATTTGAATTCTTATGTCTGGAAAAAAGGTTCTTGTTTTAGATCTTGTGTATAATACGCACGTGAAAAATCGAGGTCAGATTTTATGAAAAAAAGTGTGTATTATACACGAGTGAATACTGTAATAATCATTTGCTTATAGACAGCTTTCATCCCAGTCTTCAAATCTGTTGAGTCTTGCTGCATTAGGAAACATTGTCATCTTACTGTAGCACCCTCATGGTTGCTCCCATAATGCAGGCCATCAACAGATATGATAACTGGGGTGAGAGCTCTGGAAATGGAAACTGAGAAGAGCTTTATATCAATACAATTATAGAATTTACAATAACATCTGTATAGTGCCTTTAATAATATCACTATCTCTGACAAAATTTGAGCTCATCAATCACAGTCAAAATTAGGATTTTGGTCTAAAATCTAGGACAATTTTAGGATTTTCCCATACCCTCCATTGAATTGATTTTAACTTTTTACGATTTTAGCAAAATGTAAAAAAAAACAGGATGTTTTAGGATTTTAGGACGAACTTGAAGCACTGTAATACTGTTATTTGACTACGAATTATACTCGCTCCAATGATAGTATGGTATTACAGTAGGTGTGACCGGTCAGCAGGTGATGCTCACTCCTCCATGGCACCAGATCCCACTTCTGGATCTTCCAGGAGTCTGTGATAGCCAATATCTCTATTCTGACTAATAGAATGGATGCTCCTTATTGACTATAGCTTGGTAACTTCACACTTTACATATACTAGTAACTATTTATCAAAATACTATTAGTTTTATAGTGTATTAACAAACATACCTGTAGAAAAATGGTTGAAAATAACCGATTCTGTAACACTTCCGGCTAATTTTACACACATTTTCTCAAAAAGCTACAACAGAATAAAAATGTCATATCAATGTCAATGATTTGAAGACAATAAAAAATCTCATATCAATGTCAATGGTTTGAAGACAAAAAAAAATCGACAACACAGTGGTCTGAAAAATCTGACGAAATTTTTTTTTTCTAGTCTGAAGAACCTGACAAAAATGTTTTTTCTGTGACATGTAGATTTATGATTACTGGGGAAAGATAAATGTGAATACATATAGAACTAGCACATGAAGGCATACTTTACTCTCTATGTCTTGACTTGTAAAATTAACTGTTAAGATTCTTACCATAAGTATGGCATTAAAATTGACTAAACGTAACATAATAACACAAGTATAAATATAAAAACCGTATCAATAGATCAACTGCCAGACCGATCGACCGACAATCTGATCAACCAACCGACCATACGACAGACCGGCTGGGCAATAACGGCAAAGTAATACCCGCTCATTTCCGAAAAGAGGGGGTGCATAATAAGAAAATCAAGCATTGTATATGCCAAAAATGAAGTCTATATCTCTCACTATTCAAAAATTATGACAAAGGTTAAAGCTGATAACAGACAAGCAAACAAAAATCAAAGGGCTGAAAGTCCTGTGTGTTGGCTAGTGTGAAAGGAGTTATTAAATATGAACTCTGCAACCTATCAAATGTCTACATACATACCAATTACAATTAAATATTTGTAAGATAATGAGACAAGTCAAGAAAACTATTGATTTCTCAGAAATGATCAAAATCCAAGGTACATAATTCTGTCCACATGAGTTAATTGGCACCACCTATTGAGAGATCCAGACAAAAAAATTAAATTTAATAGGGTGTCATAAGTATTTCATTTCTTCTAAGCTTCATCTCATTCCTTCACACAGTTCATAAGAATAAAGAAGAAAATGTTAATACAAAATAATAAAAAATATCTTAAGAGCCTCTCGATCAGGAGTCCAGCGCGATACCACTAGGCCACGCCGGCTTATTTATTAGAGAAAAGTCATACAATAACAAATATGTGCACAGTACAAAGTACAAGCCCCTTTATTTTGTAGAGACTATTATGATATATAAGAAGAAAAAGTAATTAGAAACAGGGAAGCGTTTATGCCAGTATTAATCTTTTTTACTCTAAAGGCAGTTCAACAAGTTTTACTGATTTCAAAAAATACTTCTATCTATAAGGACAGTGTAATCTTAGATAATCGCAGATATTTTTTTCAATTACTTCAATTTCTTCGTATGAAATTTCAAATTTTTGGCTCTTCCTTGAGGTGGCCTCCACGTGGCAAGTGCTGGAAACACCAATTTCTTAGTGGTTAACAACCTCAGTTCAAAATACAATATCCATTTAATTAGTGATTTCAAAAATTTCAACAAATAAATCCGTTTAAAAAAGAAATCTAAAGTTGGGCCATTTTGGTAAAAAAAAGTTGGGCCATTTTGGTGTGGGCGGTTTTGTTTTTTGGCTGTTTTGGTGTGGGCCGGTTTGTTTTTTGGGCCGTTTTGACTATAATTCAGGTAAACCAGCAAGAAGCTTTCACTTGTTCTGATACTCCCTGATCTGTTCTCACATGTCAACTTTCAGTTCAATATCTGAAGAAATAGCAGAAAGAAGTCTGGGAAACTAGAATTTCTACGGATTTTCCTTTCCAAGTCCAAGAGCTGTAACTCGGCAAATAATGAGATATCACTATGAAACTGAAATTTGCTCTGTGACCTATTGATATGTACTTGCAAACAAAATTGATATCTGCATAAGCAGCAGAAAGAGTCTGGAAATCTAAAAATTCTTAAGTGAAGGAACTGCAACAATAAGGCTAATCACTAAAAGCTTCCCTTGCTCTGCAACTTATTGATCTGTACTCACATGCCAACTGTCGGTGAATCGAAACACCGAAACGGCACCCTAAACACAGAAACGGCAGGGTAAACACCAAAACGGCACTTACTTTTAATCAAAGAAACAAAAGACAACTTTTTTATGATATATATATTATACATCGGCGTACCTAATTGAAGACCTACGGGTAACTGAAGACCTACGGAAGACCTATGGAAGACCTACATTTCTAAAGACATTATTATTTAAAACTGTTATTAGAAATGTGATCCTTATCATTAAAAAAGACAATATAAATATTTATTTCTGTAATATTGATAATTTATACTGCATTTTTGACCAAAATATTGTATAGGTCTTCTTTCAATCGAAATGGTCGCCATTAGATCTACTATTTTATGGAGTAATTAAAAATTCATTGCCATTTATAAAATGTGATATTGTAGCTCAGGAGCGGATATTTTTGTTTAGATATACATTAATATATATAAAGAAATAAGATCAGATATGTTCTGACTACTGTATTGTATGTTTACAGCACACTTGAGTATACAGCTGTAATGGCAGTCATTTTGATCAACACTGAGAAGACTTACACATTATTTGATTTATAACATGCTATAAAAACACAAAGTTATATAATTTTTTGTGAAATATACATTTTTATAGCATGATAAACATGTATATGAAATTGTTTTCTAATAATAATGTCGAGATAAATGTAGGTCTTCCGTAGGTCTTCAATTACCCGTAGGTCTTCAATTAGGTACGCCCTTATACATACAATGACCAAGTTATATTATGATTTGATGCATATTGACATAGTTATTGCAATTCCTTTTCCATGCTATTTCAGGTTGTGAAAATGGCCATCTTCATCTCATGAAGAGGTTTATAGCCAGTATATATTCATTATTTTTATTATCGCAATTTGTAGCATTTATAGTAGTATTAATATTAAAGAAATGAAATTTTATAGATTTGCAATATCAAAACTTTGAAGATTTGGATAATAGCATAACTTTGATTAATTTGTCAAGTTTTTGTTTACAAGATAATTGGGAAAAGTTCCCATGACATTTTTTTATTATGCTCAGTTACTTATAATTGCTCAGCAATTGCACCTTTCATGTATGCATTGAAATAATTGCTTTTAAATTAATTGAAACTATTATATTTTTTTTATTCCTAAGTCAAAATTTTAAAAAATCCGCATTTCCAATGTTGTTTAGCCTATATATTATGGAATTGGACAAATTTGTCATTATAATGAGTATATAAGTGCCGTTTCGGTGTTTACCCTGCCGTTTCTGTGTTTAGATGCTGTTTCAGTGTTTCGTTTCACCCGCGAACTGTCGGACCAATATCTGATGAAACAGCCTAGAAAGTCTGGAAAACGACATTTCTAAGCAATTTTCTAAGTCAAGAATCGCTGCTTGGCAAAAAATGAGTCAATCACTATGAAAACTTCACCTTACTCTGTAACCTATTGATATGTACTTGCCATAATTTCAGTTTAATATCTACATAAGTCCGTGACTGTTTCGAGAGCTTTTCAAGAAAACAGCTGGGCGGAAGTAGAAACAAGATAGGCAACTCGTGCAAAAGTAAATAGTGTCAAAATACCGATATTCGAGAAAATGCTTTGTATTTTATTCAGATGTATGTACAATTATCAGGGCCAAAACTATCTAATTTTAGGAAATTCAGATATCATACATTCTCAAAACGCACCCAAGCAATAATAAGTAAGGTATATAATAGATGCGAATTTTCGTAACAGGATCGAACAAAAAGTTCAGTAGTTGTCTGACAATGGTATATATTCATACGCGATTTCTCAAAACAAACGAAAAATATTTCGAAATTTACAATGCAATTATGTGGAATAACCCCAAATTCTATAAAGAGACATATTTGCATTTTTCACAGGCCGTTTTGTTTCAATATATCAATTTGGTTAATGTGTTCCACTGACGAACAACAGAGAATTATTTCTCAAGGCGTACTGTTGTTGATTTAATGAGTAGCTGTTCGCCTGCAACTTCCACATGCTGCACGACAGCATAGTATGTTGGCTTTTCTAGCCAACACAAAAACCCAGAAAACAAGTCAAAAACAGTATGCACCTGATCTATCAATCTGGAGGCATAAAAATGTTAAACAGGATTCTGCAAATATGCAAATTGGATCTTAAATGTTAAAAGAAAAATAATTATCAAGAGGAATAAGACTCCAGAAGTAATTTTCCTATATCCTAAAACCTTTTTGATACCTACTTGTTGTGAAGTATATAGAGGCACATCTTGAGGAAGAGTTTGTGAAAACCCAAGATTGGCATTGGTTCTGGGTATGATAGAAATCTGAAAGCATGTAAACACATGTTTAAACACAATTCTGAAAGCATATTGTTTTATTCTGACCTTCTCTAGACAAATTATTCATTGAGTAATTACTTACTGAACAAGAACTTAATTCATGCTTTTATATATAAAGGCTCAGTTGAAATTCTGCCACCCAGAGTTGTTTTTGATACATGTATATATACAACTCATCTTATTACATTTAAGTTAAGAAGCCTATTATTTTAAAATAAAAAGATTGAGACTACATGTTAACAGTACTGCCTTACACTTGAAAGGAGAACTTCCCTTTTTTTCATTTTTTCCATTTGAATAAAAGGAAATTTTAATGCAAAGTATGCTTCTCTGTTTGTTTGATTCTAGTTTGACATCGCACACAAGATTACTGCACTTGTATGGTAACAGCATCTGCCTGATGCAGATCTAAATATCCATAAATGTTTAGATAGTTTTCACTGAGTGAAAATTCACAAGAGTTATCTCCTGTTGTCAGTAATTTTGTGGATCAAAGTGTGAAGGTTTCTGCTTTAAGCAACAAAAATACAGACTGAATTCGTTTAAAGTCAGTTTGGAAAATATAAATTGCTTACAAACCAATAAATTTTAAGATATAATTTATTTCTAAAACTGTTAATTTTGGTTCAAAATTATGAAAACCCTCTCCAAAAGAAAGTCTAAAAATTGGTGATACTATGAATAAAAATCTTTTATACAATTCCAAATATGGCTGACTATGGGAGGTAACTCCGATAAATTTAGACTTAGTTAAAACTATCCATAGCATAAAAGGTATAAATATATCTATTTATGTACATTATTCAATACAAGGGATGGGGATGTTGAGTTCACCTACTTTGAGTATAGCATCTGGAGTTTTGAGAAGCCAGCTGACTAGGGCAGAACCGGCATGATAATATGCATTGATCTTCTTCTCCACAGGTGAAAGTACATTGGTCTTCTTGGCACTGCCAGACACTACTCTCTCGCAAGCGTAATCGAAATCGTCAATAGCGACTTCAGACTTGCCGTTTCTCACAGCATTCAAAGCAGCCTCATTACAGATGTTCTTGATGTCAGCAGCTATAATAAGATCATAGAAATTCAGAATAATGTATTTGTTTAATTTCACATCACATATGGTGGCAGTCACCAAACACTAACACGCACCTTCTGACTTGCCATTAACAACTGAACCCGACAGAAGTGAGAGAGAACAGCGAGTTACAATCTAACACCCAGACCACTCAGTTGACTGTCTTAACCCAGTTAACGCCCCTTACCAGGGATGCACAAAAGATAATATTATAGCCATAAGCAAAGCAGTGAACGTTACCGGCTAAGACCAGTTACCAGCTACTACATTAATTCAGCTTTATAAACAACATGACTTTATGAGAGCTTTTCACGTAATTGTTTGCAATATACAGGATACTTACCATTACAATTTTGTCAATTTATGTTATGAATACTTCTTATTATGAAGTCCCCAGAAACTGGTCTTAACTAGGGAATGGTTCTTGGCCAGTGGTTACATCTGATTCATAATTATGATGGTTATACATTTAATTCCCATTGGTCATGTCAAGTTGGAAGCAAATTTAATCACTTAATGATTTAAGCTTAAAACTGCATCCTGGATCAAGGATCAGCTTGGCATATTAGAAGTGTCTTGCTAATTTGGTTTTATATGTTTTAAAGTTACATATTAAATATTTATCGTATCATACCAAATCATATTTATTATGTAACAGTTCATTTCTAATTGTACCTTGTCTTCAGGAATATGTGGTGAAAAAGTGTATACAAATGTATAAAAAGCCATTTTCACCTGCAGACTGCCTTTGGATGTTTTTTGAAAAATCAACAGAGATTTCAGGTCAATATTTTCAGAAGGAAGCAAGAATACATCAAATTAGCACACTACCGGACAAGACACACAGCAAAATAAGGATTCACCATGGCATACCTGATAGAGATGGTGTGAGCTGTGCCAGACGTGGTGCGTATGTTGATACAGGAAATCCCAGAGCTAACTTTCCCATGTACATCTCAAAGATCTCCAACCTCTCTTCATACGTAGGTAGATCAATCATGATGTGACGGTCAAATCGTCCAGGGCGGAGAAGAGCCTGAAACATCAAAATACAATACAGACGGGAAAATACAGGTTGGTTCCTTTTATACCTTTGATTTACTTGTAATTAAAATTTGTATCTATAAACTGAAATAATGTACAATGGCTTCTTCTTCAAAGACTTGTTTGTTCTCCACTTAAGTTTTAAAAAAAAAAGCCCCCAAAAACATTGACTTTCTGTGCACAAAAAGATCCTCACGGTAGTAAGTCCATTGTATAGGCCTTAATTTAAGGCAATGTAAAATTGAGTCTATGTTTCTCAGACACCACCGTGCGCTCAAATTTGGCACAAGTCGTATTTATTGCAATACCTCTGCCTCTGTTTTCATCCATTGTTAAGTATAAAATATCTATTTATAGAACATGTTTTCCCTAGGAGAAAGAGACAGGACTTTGTCAGTGTTAATAAAATGCTTAATGTTATGCTGTTTAGGATCTGGAAGGTCACGCGGCCTGCTACATAGTCCCATTCAGATCGAAAATGTCACATTAAACCACTTACTTGGTGCGCTCTTTTGCGCATTCAAATTTCGAAACAGTTAACATTGGTTCCGCGATATGCATTTTCCGTTTTTGATAGAAGTGTCTTCGTTATATATCTGGTTTGAAAAAGATGCATGATTTACAGCGATACGATCTTAACGATGCTCCCGAAAACGATCCGCAAAGTCTATCCAAAGCGCTTTAAAAGCTTAGCTTCTAGTCAGTTATTACCTCTTTATCTGGCACTAGCGCTAGTGGTCGTTTTAGTGAAGTTTAATTTAGTGAAGTTGCATGTACTTCCCATAGGATCTTAAAAAACAGCCGGTCTAGTATATAGGGCATAGTCCCATTGATCCAGTTTGCCTTCCCGATAACTGCTGTTACCAAAAACCATCTTTATGACCTTATTTGAAAGTATCCCTAATAACAATACAAATGCAAATGGTGGCCAGGCCAAAGGAGGGGGGGAGAGAAAGATAGCTTTCTTCTAAGCATTAAAGTTAACTTTAAGGAAGAAACAGTCGTGCAATGGATGAATCTTCCATGTGTAAAAGATACATCACTTGCCCAACTAATAAAGGATGTGATGTCAAACACAGATCAGAAAAATCAACCACTTCTAGTCAGTTATTGCCTTTTTATCTGGCACTAGCACTAGTGGTCATTTTAGTGAAGTTGCATATACTCCCCATAGGATCTTGAAAAACAGCCGGTCTAGTAACCCGATTTACTTACAGTCGTAGACTTAATCGTAACCGTGAATCAGGTATTTACAAGATCGAATATGTATTCCCACTTCACGTGAATGCCCTCTCACATCATAACGCACTGATGCAACGTACGCATAACGAATTGTAAAAATTTGACCAAGTCCACGCAAGTCTGTGTATAACTGCTGGCGTAGGCTCTGCGCATCACTTGTGTATGTTGTTTGTATGATATGCATACACTCTTGGTATGTTGTACAAACTGAAATACATCATGTGGCTTATTTATACATTACTCAATAACTAAAATTCTTCATCTCCATAATTTCAGTTAAAGTTTCAGATCACATAACTGCATATACACATGCAAGGCAATTTTGTTCATGAAAAAATCGTGTTGCAGAACTGCAAAGTAGTACTGTTCTTGTCATCTTTCTGTTCATTCCATGACTATTTCCACATCCATTCATAAAACTTTTACATAATCACCGATATTTCAGACTACAACGTCAAAGCATAAGGAGTCACAGCTAGTATACAATCTGTAAGTTGACAGCGCAGTAACCGTACACTACATGCCCATTGATCCAGTTTGTCTTCCCGATCACTGCTGTTATCAAAAACCGTCTTTGTGACCTCATTTGAAAGTATCCCTAATAAAAATACAAATGCAACTGGCGGCCAGGCCAAGGGGGGGAGGACAGAAAGACAACTTTCTTCTAGGCATTAAAGTTAACTTTAAGAAGAAATGTTCAATGGATGATTCTTCCATGTGTAAAAGATACATCACTTGCCCAACTAATAAAGGATGTGATGTCAAACAAAGATCAGAAAATTCCACCGCACCCATATCCTGAGGAAATGCTTTAAATAGTACTGTTTGGGGAAAAAATACAAAAAATAAATACCCTACCTACCTTGCCACATTTTTGAGACCCAATTATCTGAGAAACATAGAATTAATTTTACATTGCCTAAGTGTAATGTATCAGGAAGATGCTACCGTTATGTAAGTGAAATAACCTTTGCGCGACATAAAACAAGAAACAAACAAATTCCGATAGACATAGGTTGGTTGGTGGAGTACCAGTCTGGTTTTATGCCGTTTTCCACCTTTTTTTTGCAGTGGTAACACAACAGAGAAGCAGAAAGTAACCCACTTCATAAAAATAGTGGTGCCAATTGAGAACCAAATTAAGATCATGTGCACTGAAATCCTTGCACTTAACGACTACACCAATCTGCCTTGCTTTTAAATCAATATTGCGAAACTAAACGACCTACTTTTTAAGGGTATGTAGGAATATTACGTTTTTCTTGTCGATTACCTTATCTAGTATATCTGCCCTGTTTGTTGATCCTATCACTATGATGTTGTCCCGTGTGCTAAATCCATCCATCTCTGCCAAGAGTTGTATAAGAGTGTTCTCCCCTTCCCGACCCTGATTAAAACCACTACAATTAGAGAATATGCTGATTATTACAATATCGTACAACAGAATTTCAAGCACGATCTTTAAGTAAGGCTATATCAGGTGAATTTTCAGATTCTCATCCAAATCTGCTACTCCTCAAAATACCTGTCAATATTTTTCTTTTCTTTACAAAATGTATGTTGTCAGTGAGATGATGCCACTTAAGCGGTCCTTCACTTTAATGGAAGAAGAAGAAATGTAAATATGCAGTTTCTATGCCTGTCAGATTCCAAAAATTGTCTGTATTGAACTTTTCATATTATAACATAACATCCATATTGTCTTGAAAACACAACACAGATAAAAAAAATTGGATTTAACATTCTTCAGAGAATCAAATAACAGTCATCCAAGAATGTATACTTCAATGTAGAGTTAAATACATGTACATGTATCAGTTTATTGAAAAACAAAATCCCCTCATCCCTCCACTTCTTTCTTGAAATATGATTATCTATGAATGACAATGATAAGGCCTTTAAAAGTTGCTGATGGTTGTTTGGGGTTTTTTTTTGTTTTTCTTTTTTTGGTAAAATGCATTTAATCTAATTTGCAGCATAAAATGTAGAAGTTAAGGTGTCATGGATGACAAAGGAATTTGTTGTTTTCAAATTCAGCATGATGGCAGAATTTACTGAGGTCAATGTAGATAACACTAGTTGTCTGGCTTGAAAAGTTAATTATTAAAGTTTTTAAATCTAATAAGAAACAATAAAACTTTCACTTTTAAGAAAATTTATCATGGTACCTATCACAATGCAGCAAGTTGGGAAGTAAGAACTAGAGATCAACGTAGTAAGTTCAGAATTTCTTAAATTTATTTGAACACTATTCTATCAAGAATTCCCTCGAAAAAAGAGACAATGTGTTTTTCCTATAAAATTTGTTTAATATAAAATCCATGTATTGTTTCTCCAAAAATTCACATGAACAAGTGGCCCCTCCTACTGTTCTACCAGACTTTCTCAGGGTTTACCTGTCTTGTCTCTTTCTTCCAACAGCATCAATTTCATCAATGTATATAATACATGGTGCAGCTTGTTTGGCCTTTTTAAACAGATCTCGTACCCTTGATGCACCAAGCCCTGAAACAACATTAATTTTTTTGTTTCTCTCTTTCTTCTTTCATGTCACAGAAAGACTATTTTACATACAAAGTCAAAGTACTGCATGTATTAGAATGTTCACAATTTTACTACATACAAGACTGACGAGTCGCTGACAAAAAAAAATTAAGCTTCTGTGTGACTCAATGACAAGATAAATACAATAATCCATGAACAGCTCGATGGATTTTCTCAGTCGTTCCATCTCTGTAATATGTGACGTCAAAAGTCGTGCAAATGCTACTTTTCCCTGTGTTTTCATTATGATGCTAATGTTTGAATTGTAACATGACAGTAACATGACATTAAAGGTTGTGCAACAAGTTGAACTAGAAGCCTTTATTTCACTCTGGTTTTCCCGTCAAATCGGAAAATGGGTATTTTCAGATATCTCTCAGAGAAATACTGAAGCAGAAGGAGCGGTAAGTTTTTGGAATTTTATAAAAATTTCAATGAAGATTTTATGAAAATGTAAACTCTCCTAGCACACAGTACAAATTTACTTGATGCATTGCACAGAAACTCTGACCTATGCAACAGATCATTCGAAGCACTAAGGAAGATTTTTTGAGCCAATTTTTACCGAGAACAGGACTTCACTTATTATTGTCTCATCCAAAAGACAGGGCAAAGACAATACAACGCTAGACTAAATCTCAGACCACTCAGCCCCAAGCAAAGAATACTACAACTAAGCCATGCCTGCTCGGAATTTCAAATTCATACCCTACCTTTAAGTTCAATACAATTAAAATCTTCTAACTCAGTTTTCTCTTGCAAAGCAAAGTATAACAAAGTCTGGTTTCACTTCTAAATGTTTTCCCCTGCACTCAACAATTTTTCAGTTATATTGTGACACAGCAGCAGATAAGAAAATCATGTGACATGATGTCTGCAATCATTGTGGAGTTGAACACCTTTGTAAATATAAAGTACAGTGCAGTGTCCCAAAGGCTCGCATGTTATGTGCGAAGACAGGTAACAGAGAAATGAGACAGACCGACCAACTGACCAAGTGATTCCTGAAAGTTACATTTATATGGTAGACACAAGAAATTTGTTTGTCACACAAGGACAAGGTATAAAATCTTTTCCATATCTTACACAAAATACTTTAAATGTTGGAACCTTCATTTAAAATGGCTTAACCATCTCCTCGCTTGCTTGGCTTGCAGTGCAAACAATCTGGGTTCAATTCTAAGATCATGCCACTTCATTTTTAATCACCTCCTCCTTGCTGGTTGCGATGCCAATGAAAAATTGTTGACAGTGACGTAAAACAACAAATCCATTTTATATGAAATGAGATGTAACAAATACTGATTTAACAGTAACAAACGTTTGTTTTACAACCTGTCATCAATAAAATCACTAATATCTTAGAAAATCTTCCCTTGTTTTAATTGAAATATGATGTACTTAAAGAGTTATTAATATAAGAAGTATAGCATTGTCATATATATTAAGAATGGCACAGCTTTTTAAAAGTTGGTTGGTTGGTTGGTTGATTATTGTTTTACGTCACTCCACGATTATTTCACGTATATGGTGACGGCATCTGCCTGATGCATTGCATACAAATTTAGACCTTTGCAACGGACCCACCCGAAGCAGTGAGGGATCTTTTACATGCCACGCCTACCGTGACACGGGACCTCGTTTTTTACTGTCTTATCAGAAAGACAGAACACCGGTGTGCCCCGGGCGGGAGTCGAACCCGCGACCTCTCGATCACGAGCCGAGCACCTTATCCACTAGGCCACATCGGCTTGCTTTTTAAAAGTAAGAATTTGGCAGATAACAATGTATACAAAACAAAAAAAGAGAAAAACATATACATAAAAAAACTAACATCAAATTACACCTACCTCCGATGACCTCCACAAATTCAGACCCTGAAGTGGCAAAGAAGGGTACTTTGGCCTCGCAAGCTAATGCTTTGGCCAGATGTGTCTTTCCACAACCTGGAGGTCCTAAAAGCAAGGCTCCATGAGGTACTTTAGCTCCCAGTTTCTGTTAAAAAATGTTTTATGTAGAGAGAAATTTACAGACCATTAATTAATCTCTTAATGCAGTAAATTACAATTCTCACTAAACTTTTAAATTTTTAACTTTTAAAGTGCCCATTTTTACCTTTTTCATGTATTGTAAACACAAAATATGAACAAACCTGCTTTAAAGGCCACCAATACTTAACAACCACCTGTCTTAAACACCCATCTCTCCTCGTTCTTTACTACTAAATTTTTATACAAAATCAACCTGTAGTAAGTGGAAAACTGTCTCAAGTGATTATTCTTCCACCCCTTTCTTGGATCCCACTTGACTGTATTCTGATGCTAATTTATTATAAAAGTGCAGTGGTCTCCTCATAATACGAACTCAAAGTGCCCATGTAAAACAGCTTGAGTTAAGCAGAATTCGAGTTAGGAATACATATTTAAATAAGGGAAACAAAATTGAGACATTTTAATTGATTTAACAGGCAATTCTAATTAGCTGTGTTGAAGGGAACAAGAGTCCATTTTATTTGATGTTCAACCAAAGCAAATATTTTTCTTCTTCACAATGGAATACAAGTATAAAATTTCGTGATTTTGTGATATATTTTCAAATACGATTACAATATAAACGGGAAATTTCAAAAGAAAACCTATTGCAAAGTTATCAAAGATGACATCCATGTAAACATGATGTCAATATGATGTAAACTTTGAAATTTGAGTTCTTCACCATGAATTAATCTGATCTGTTAGTTTACTGTCAAAGATTTTAAAGAGTCAATCCTGAGATCAGAATATCCAGAAAAGAAGGTTGGTTTCATTATCATGGTTTACAATAGACTAATTTTGTTAAGAGTTTCCTAAAAGCCACAATAAACCAGGGCTTGATACAGTTTCCTCATTGCTACATATAGGTTTTACAGAATAATTTTCCTCTCTGCTCCTTTTACTAGAAAATCACCACACAACAACTTAAGCCTACTTAAACAAAACTTACAAGATATGGATATGGCCTTTTCAAATAGTCTACAAATTCCATTACTTCCACTTTGGCCTCCTTTAAACCAGCTACATCTTTAAAGTATACTGCATTATTTGTTTTGAATAGAGATTTCCCCTGCACAAATTTAGCACCTTGCATATCACTCTACAAAAGACAGAATGAGATTATGTACAATGTATAATGAAAAAATAAAATGGTCGTAGTTCTGAAACGGTGAAAGTGAAAGTAACCAAGATGAAAATTGGCCTGTATATCTGTGTTAGGAAACTACCTGTCTTAAGGACATATCCCGCTCACATAACTTTCATATCTCTGTACTAAAGAGTTCCTATTATCAAATGCTGTTGATGAAAAGAAAGATAACTCTAATTAAGTTATGAATAAAGTTGCAGGATTTCCAGGAATATTGCAAATACAGATTTTCTTTGTCTTTTCACAGGAAAGGTCTCAATTTCTTTGCTTTATTCAAGTGATTATGTATCCAATATATTTTATTCAAATATGAAGGTAAATTATCTGCCAGAAAAGAAATGACTAATGTATTGTTTTTGCCTATACATGGCAATGAAAAATGTCTGAATAAGTCAATCAAAGAAGATGGAAAAACTCAAAATTTTCATTTGGTAACCACATCATACGTCACTATGAGTCTCTATGATAGACCATAAGAAGAAATTAAGCCGGCGTGGCCTAGTGGTGTCGCGCTGGACTCCTAATTGGGAGGCCAAGGTTCGATTCCCACTCCGGTCATGCCGGTGTCCTGTCTTACAGATGAGACAGTAAAAGCCGAGACCCGTGTCGTGGTATGCATGGCACGTTTAAGATCCCTCGCTGCTTCGGGTGGGTCCGTTGCAAAGGTCAAAATTTGTATGCCCCGCATCAGGCAGATGCCGTCACCATATACGTGAAATATTCGTGGTGTGACGTTAAACAAAAATCAGTCAATCAATATAAGAAGAAATTTAATCAGTTTTGAAGCAAATCTTTCCTAAAACTGAATAAGTAGGATATGACCATAAACAACTACCTCTCTTTGCTCTTTATTACTACATGTATTATATATTGATACAAAATCAACGAGTATCGAGAGGTCACCTGCTTTATATACATTAAATCAGTGGATCACTCCAGAAGACAGGAAACCTTCAAAGCTCCAAAATTTATCAGGGAGCATAAAAAATAGGGCATCCTTAAATTTAGGTATCAACATATGCTGGTGAAAATTCACCAATATATAAACATTTTTTGAGGGTTTTCATCTCCAGTTTATAGTGATAATATATTTAATGTAATACAAAGAAGTTTGTCCTTTGAGGTACAGCCGAAGAAAGAAATTTTTCAGACAGACAAACATACAGCTAGACAAACAGACACATGAGGTTACAATGCATTGCATAATACTGCATAAGCTATTCAATTAAATTCAAGTTTTTATTAAACACTAGAAGATATTTTTTAACAAAGACATAAACAACCCAATACTTACAAACATATTGGTCTTTATGTCAACTTTGACTCTACCCCTCATGAAAGTCCACAAAATTAAAGCCAATGTTAACAGGAATCCACCATATGCTACAGTCATAATCAACCTGAAAAATTCAGCAATTATTACTCTTTTCTGCATTTTGTATCCAAACTGAAAAATATTAATACATTATTAAAATCAAAGACAGTATGACCGTATTGCAAAGCGACAAGCTAAACACAATATCAATCTGTGTTCCCTGAAGCCTGACATCAAGGTCAAGGTCACTAAATTTTGCATCAGTCAAGAAGAACTCATTAATGTCTACAAACCTATCATGCTTGACATCAATGGTAAGCAAGAAATCAAGCTAAACACAAGATCATTCTAAGTTCACTGAAGCATGACATCAAGGTCAAGGTCACCAAATTTCACATCAGCCTAAAAGAACTCATCAATGTTTAAAATTCTACCAAGTTTGACATAGATTTCAGCGATGGTATGCAAGAAATCAAGCTAAATACAAACTGTTGACAAAGAGGGACAAACAGAAGGACGGGCAAACTTTGCCAACTAATAGACCAGACTAGCTTTGCAATCTGGTCGATGAGAACAAGATATATTTGTGAAAGACTGATGCCCCTTGTTGGCAACAATATCAAGAAATATTTTGAATAGTCAAAGATCAAAATAAAGGTTATGAAGTCAATATCTTGAACAGGGAATCTAGAAATGAGTTTATCTTTGTTTAAGTTATCAGTATCAAGTAAATGAAAATGAAATACATTTGACTTATATTTGTTTTATGTACTTACTGAACATGTTCATCCATAGTAGTATTATATATAATAGGGATTCCCCCACTTGGGGGAATTCCCAGTTTAGTCTCTTCCTCTCGAATCAGGTCCTCCACTGTAGATATATCTTGTGGTATACAATGATATACTTTCGCAGCTGGCTGTAACAAAACATAAATCAGATAACCTCTGAATTATCAACACTCAGAAAGACTATCTTATTTCGATATTATCAAGAAAAGTTATCTACCCTTGTTTATCTTTGCAGTTTTATGCAACAAGTTTTAAATCAATTAAAATCTCTCATTTTTATGGTCAAAGTGGTCCATTCACAAACGTTGAGATGATCAAGACAAGTCACTCTGCATGAGTGATATCCTTCGGAATTTATCTTCAGTTTCTAAGAAAAAAGAGGAGTTACTGGCTCAGTTATGTGGCAGAAGTCACCATGGAGCTATACAATACATGAATATTAAGTAAAACCTTATATTTTGGTTGACTACTTTACTATGGTTATTGCCTTTTAGTAATTAAAAAATTAAGAATTTGCATCTATGTATGTTTCTCCAGTGAATCCAAAAGCTGATATTCATATATTTACGTTAATATTAGTAATATATGGCTGAATATTGCACGATCGCTTACGATAAAACCAAAGTCATCACCTATAATACAATCATTCAGAATGTTTCAGACTTCTTCTCATAAAAGAATTGGGCATTACATAAAACTAGAAGTAGATACATGTAAGCTGGCAAGTCCCAATGACCATAGTCAGGTATGGTTGGTCAAGTAGCAGTAAAACACATGTATATACCTCACCATGATATGCAGAAAGTGTGAGAATGCTTACTAGGGGCACACAACTTAAAGTCAATGTCAACAATCTTTAAGTCAAGTTCATGATGTTATAGAACCTCAGTATTCACAAAAATATTACTGAACCACTAGCCCACAGAAAAATTCTACTATTACACTGTAGGGTTTGTTAGGCAACTTTTACAAGCTCGACAATAAATCTGGTAGCCTCAGGCATCAGACTAGCTAGTTTTCAAGAAAACAGAAACCTGGAGACCTGACTCCCTTCTCAAAAATAGTGTTCTTAAATGACTGATTTTAAGTTTTACCTCTCCCTTTAATTTGGCTCCCTGCTGAGGGTAGATAATCACCATACTGGGTAGTTTACGTATTTCAACTTTTCTAACCTAGAGATGAAAACTGAAAACACTGATATAAATTGATATGTCAAATAAATTTGTAAACCCTGAATATAATTTCAGTACTTTACTCATGAAAATGTTGATTTACCTTTAGCAAAAACAAAAAAACAACTCAATATTTGTTTGTGCTGATGTACGGAGCATCTGGATATTTACTAATTCAAGAATAAATTACATCCCAGCAGGACATAGGATGATATTTGTTTTTGAGAAAATAAACATACATGCCTCCTTTATAACCCAGTCAAGTTACTGACGTACTTACCTCCCCTTTGAGTAACAACTCCTGTATAAACGTATTCCAGGGGATTTCTTTCCTCTGAGAATATATTTCTTCTTCATTCGTAACCTGACCTGATCTACTAGCCATGAACAGTAGCATAACCAAGGTATATAACACTGCCAAAGAAAAAATACACCTATAACCTTAATACCTGGACAGATTCCAAAAACCCATCTTTCTGCCGATATGGTTTAAGGAAACAAAAGGTTCAACCTATTCAACAGCTGAGGCCAAAAAA
Organism: Pteria penguin; assembly: GCA_035048485.1. Taxonomy (NCBI): domain Eukaryota; kingdom Metazoa; phylum Mollusca; class Bivalvia; order Pterioida; family Pteriidae; genus Pteria; species Pteria penguin. The sequence goes on from CM068582.1 coordinate 11,445,916, forward strand.
ATAAAAAATGAGATGCTTTCTTTAACCCGACCATCACTGATTATTGGCCCCGACCCTACACATCTTTATTGCACTTTCAGTATAGATGTAATATAAATCCACCGATAGACAGTTTTCATACCAGACTTGTTTGCAGTATATTTAGACAATCCAATTTTAGACTTTCAAAAATATGCAGAAATTACAAAAAACATTGATTTCAAACAAAGGTTTAAAGTAGGCCAGATAAATTTACAATTGAATTCACAGCGCTGTGAAGTGCTTTTTCATACTGTATTTTGTGTAATCTCTCTAAAACATTTGGACTGCTCTATACTTAAATGGAAAAGACAAAGATTACTAACCCAAAAATACAAACACTCCCACTGGAGGACCCTTTGGCCGTTTTTCATTGTGCTCCCCTTGACTCTCTCTGTCTTTATCTTCATTCTCAAGTTTCGAGCTTCGACTAAAAAGTCTTACCATACCTAAAATCACAAAAATTTTTTACATTATGTTCAGCATATCGTCTTTTCCAAATTTGTATTTATTTATCGATCATAATTTGAGAACGAATATTGCAAATACCGTATAACCAGAAATTTTCGCAAGATACTAATTTTCGCTATTTTCACAAGTAATTTGAACACACGAATATATAAGTTACCATGAAAATTTGTATTCCAAAAATGGGGACCAAACTGGTGTTAATATCATCCCCGTTTCTCAATGGACCATGGACGTCTAGAGGGCAAAACAGGTGTAAATCCAGGGGATCGGTGACAAACTCAAATGGGTATATACATTTTCAACAAGTGCCACCCCGAAATTCCGATTCCCCTCCGAATTCCACACATCTCTTTTCGAAAACCACTGAGCAAACGAGGAAACACTGATTCAGTATGTGGAAAAATTTATATGTCCGTATGTGTGGAATAAAATAGCCGCTTGGTCGAAAAACTCTTGTCATTTTCGTCTGCTTTTGTTAACAAATTACAGATAATATCCATTCAAGTCAAAGCGTGTCCTTTACTTGACAATTCCGCAGATTGCACCGACAAGCTACAAACCATGGATTTGAGTGGAAACAAGTGCAATAATACATATAGGTAAACTGATTCACAGAGATGCTGGTATAGCTGGTCCAGTTTTTGTCCAGAGTCGTTTTTATTTCATCACTAGTAGTTCAAGGATATCATATGTTTTTTTTTCTTTTTTTGAAATAGCGAAAAAATTGTATTCGCGAAAATAAAGATACGTTTTTCTAATACTAAATCGTGCAATTTGAAACTCGCGAAAATTTCCGGTTATACGGTATGCAAACCCACAATGGCTTCATGTACATGTACCTGGTAAGTCCAGTGCATTCAATTAATTTCGCTTAGCCTGCGATTAACCAAATAGAGGAATACACCAGCAAATATGTCTGTAAGAAACAAACTTCGAAATAGTCTATGTAAATCAGAGCTTCGGGACGTGGAAATGACAAGCATGATATTCGACATACATGTATCACTATTCGACTCATCATGCTATTCAGGAAGGTTTCAGGACAGGCATCAAACATCAAGGGAGCCTGGGTATTTGTGATATCAGTTTCGAGATG